>OY747700.1:53092556-53467556 GCA_963556495.2 Valencia hispanica | reverse complement strand
TAGCAAAAAACAAAAAGCAGACCATAATTGTGAAGTGGACAAAAACATGATTTTCAAAAAGAAAATCAGAAAAGCATGTCATGTATTTGCATTCTGCCCACTCCAATACCTTTCATACCCTAGAATAACAACATGAAATCCAACGTGACAAGTTGCCCACAGAAGTCACCTGTAGTGTTAATTTCTTCCTGTAATATACACCTTAGTGTTAATCCAGATGTTCAATGAAGGCCTCAGAGATTTCTCAGTGAACATTGGTGAAGAAACAGCATCATGAAAACCAAGGAACACAGCAGGTAGGTCAGCAGAAAGTTGTGAAGAAATTCAGTAAGGGTAGGGCCAGTTTATAAACAGTCTCTTAATCTGTGAACATCTCACAGAGATCTGTTCAGTTCATATATGAAAATAGAAAGAGGATGACACAACTGTAAACCTACCAAGACGTGGCCATCCGACTAAACTGACAGTCAAGCAGCTAGAAGCCTATGGTAACTCTGGAGGAAGACCAGAGATCAACAGCCCACTCACCCATTCATTCACACACTGATGTTGGTGAACTGCATTGTAGCCACAAACGGACAGAAATCGGCACCACTGCCCCACCACCATCACCACCAGCTAGTCTAGACATACCCCTTCATCTGTTTTTATATTAAAAGTTGGTTCTACAAAGTATTTACTAAGAATGCAAACCGTACAGTTCTGATTTTATTTGTAAAAGTCTTTGAAAACCAGGTATCATTCTCCTTCTGCTTCCCAATGATGAATTACTTTGTCCTGCTTTATCACATGAAAAGCGCAAAATTACATTTAAGACAATTAAGAGGTTTTCGGTTGTAGGGTTAACAGATGTGGAAAAGTTCAAGGGGTATGAATGCTTTTATAAGGCCCAGTAAACTCTAGGGACTGTGTGTTTAAAGGGTTACTTTGAGGAAGAAAGATATGAGAGAGAAAGTGAAAAGGAGGGAAAATAGGATATTTATGTAACAGTGAAGCAGAAAGAACAGGCTGACCTCCTACTGTTTCAGCTGGGCCACTGATGTTATATTCTTTGCGGTGGAAACAATAACATGTGCAGATGTACAACCACACGAACGCAGCAGAGATCAGACTCTGGACTCTGGAAAGCTGCTTAGTGGAAGAAACATCCAGCAGAGCAAAACTAAAGTAATTTCTCATTTTTAACCTTTAATGAGTAGAGTTTTCAATCTTCAAGCCACCTGACATTTTCCAGGAACAATTTCTATTATTAAATAAAAAAATATGAGGGTAAATTACAATAAAATCAAACAATTAATCTCTGTAATAATTCTGATAACATTATTTTTTGTTTTTTAGACATAAAAAGACCTTGTGTTTTACTGAGATCTCTCAGGTTTTAGAAGGCATTCAGGAATAACTTACATGGAAAGTTGTATGCAAAGCAGGCCTGGGCGGCTATCAGCCACTCTGCTCGGGTCTCACAAAAGATGGCGATGTTGGTTTTCGGCCGCTGACCCAAAGATGCCAAACCGCTGCCCAGCTGAGTCGCTGCTGCCAGGGCCTCCTTATAGGAGAGCCAGCGGTACTCTCCAAGGACTACCTGCAGGTGGTTGGGTTGAAGAGGGGAGAAAGAGAACAGAACCATGGTAAGCAAATGTGTTAAAAACTTGCTTTTCACATCCAGGATAGCTTTGTTCACCTTCCTAGCCTGGACCTTCACAGTCTTTTGTTTTACTTTATGAACTTAAGGGGTCAAGCCGGCAGCTGTTTCCTATCTGCCATTATAGCTTCAACCCTTATTCTCTATTTTCTACCACATTACTGGTTTAGGTATTCAATTTTCATTGATACTACTAGTTGATCATATTTTCACAGTTTTTATTGCTTGCTTGATTGCTTTGTTGCTTTGCTCTGAACTTTCCTCTCCCAATTCCTCTGATGGAAGCCTTTTACTGTAACTATGGCACAACTAAGCTTGGCTGCCAGCTTCCCTCACCATTTGAAGCCTTTATGGCTTCAACTTGACAAATTCTGGCTCTAGCCTCTTTTTGGACTCAACTGTCTATAATCTTATGGTGAAGATGTTCCTTCATGCCTGGAGCGCAAACAATGAAAGAAGTTCAAGAAACCCCAGTTTTCTTAACATTATCTGATCCGTCACCTTGGAAATGGTGATAACGCTGATCATCAACTCAGAAAGTAAATTCAGCATTCAAAGACATCAAAAGAAAAAAAATGTCTGGCAAATTAGGGTTAGTCATAATGAGTTATGTTTTAAACAGGATTATTACATTGGAATATATTCCTGAAATTGTGCAGCCCTATTGGGGGGATATGTTTACTTTGATCAGGTCACCATTCCATCCCAGAGATAAACACCATGCTGTTAAACCCAACACTTTTACAACCCCTCAATAACCTAACAGGTATATTTTTGGACACCAGGATGAAAGCTTTATGAAACCAACACATTTTCAAAGGAACATGCCAACTCCTAACATAGGATCCTGCACAGCTGAGATTTGAACAGGGCATAAAAGCTAACCTGTTAAATCCCTAATCTTGAATCTTGACAGAATACAAACGGGGGTCAGAGAATCACCTTTCAGTGTGACACTGGCCTTCAGCTTGCAGCTGAAACAACAACGGATGTCAGAGGTTTTGTTCAAAATGCTTTATTTATCTGTGTGTAAATGCTTCCTTTTTGTGTTAATGCATAGATCTAAAAGATATCTTGATTTGATTGATTTGTTTCAGTAGACAGTTTAAATAAACAGTGTTACTGAAGATTCTCAGACAGTGGCTTTCTATTGGGAGTGCATTACTTTTAACATTTTGTCCTCATTAAAGTAATGGGGTTGGCAGGTTTTTCATAAAGCTGGAGCACACAATTTATTAGCGAAGAGCAAAACTTCAAAGATCAATGATGTATTTTTAATAGAGCTTTTTAATTATGCAGAGTTCCATTAATTGAAGTTTCATAAGATTCAGTTTATTTTATTTATTCTTTAAGAAGGTTTCAGCAAGTTAACTCGGAAAAAATAATTTACTTCATAGGTACAACAACAAGGTTAACACCAGAACGTTTTGGTAACCCTCACACACACACACACACACACACACACACACACACACACACACACACACACACACGCACGCACGCACGCACGCACGCACGCACACACACACACACACACACACAAACACACACACACACACACACACACAGCTGGGATCACAGCTTCCTGAACATGTATTAGTGAGGTTATACCGACTCCTATTGGTTCATGAATGCTAGTGCAGACACAGACAGAACGTTTACTCATTAGAAAAGCTTTACACTGTTTGGTTGGTTGGTTGGATGGATGCAATACCTGAGAAATAAATAGCTAAGGAATTTTAGTCTTGCAACAGCAAGCATTTCAACAGTGAGTATTAGATGGATTCAAAGGATCAGGCTGGTGGGATTAGTGCTGGAATACTGGGGTAAGTCCCCGCACATGAAAATGGGCAAACCACTGATTTGTGCTCACTGCACTCCACACAAAAACAAAAAGTGTATGTCCTCGCTATGTTCTCTTAACGTTTGAAATGTCAGTACAAGCAACTCTGAGAACAACAGAGCAGCAAAGTCTGTGACGTTTTCTCAAGAATGAAAAAAAGAACATTTCCCAAGAGATATGGTCGGTTTAAGGAGTCTGAGCTTCTTGCCTCACCACATAAACAGTTCTCTAGAGAGCTTATTTATCACATAACCGACCAAAATCCTCAAGAGCAGCCTCCGCCAATGTACTTGTAAGAGCTTTAACTCTAGCTGTGTCTCCCTGACAGCTTTCCTTGCGATCGACAACTCTGTTCACTTTCGCACCCTTTTCCTGCCAAGTCTGGTTTCAGCTGTCCTTCTCAAACCCTTCTTGAAATTTACTTAGCGTACAGCTAAGTGTTGTACTTTACGCGCCACAGCTTCACGACATTTCTGAACTGTTGTCTTAAAAATATAGTGGAATAACCTGATAGTTTTCCATACCAACACAAAATTAACATTACAGTTAATTAGAGCTTCATTAACTATGATAATGACTCTTATGAAACATGAAGGACAGTTAAAGGAGTAGTTGATGGATGTCATGGATGTGTTTGTGGGAAGCTTGCCCCATCTCTGCATGCTTTTGTCCTGGTATTCTGATTTCCTCCCTCTGTCTAAAGTCATTAATGTTGTGTTAAATGCTGACTCTAACCTGACCTGATGTGTAAGTGTGAGCCTGCCAGCTTGTCTGTCTCGTATGTCTCTGGTTTCTCACAGTGATGGGCCACTGGCTGGTCCAAAGTCAACCACTCTCTTACCTGTTCATGCTGGGATATAACCTAAACATTAACTTTGTGTCTTTTTCAACAAATTACAGTTGTCAGGATATTAAAGAATGGCAATTTAAGAGAAAACTAAATGATTAGCCCGAAAAATTCTTCCAGACTTAGTAAAGTGACCAGTAACTAAGGTAGGATACATGATCTGTACGTGCTCAGCAGGGAAGGCCATGGACTGAGCTAAATACTTTGTGGCTCAAGTTATAGAACAGGGTGCCAAACAATTAACAACCACATAGGTGGGTATTATGGACGTTAAAGCTTAGTCAGAGAGGTCTTATGACCAGATCAAGGGTCGTGTTAACCAAATATTTCCCCTATTTGACCTAACGGAAAAATCAGAAGGCCATCGGTCATTTTGACAGATTGCAATTCCAACCCTTGACCACTTGGTGCTGTCCGCAGACATTTTCCATTTCTAGTTTCTATCTTCCCAAACTAATTACTGGAGGAAACCTTGATATGTTTTTGTGAAATTTTTTCCAGAGATGGAAAAAAATAACAGACACATTTTGAATGGCCTGAGGAATTTGAACACAGTAGAAAAACAAGTTTTATTATTGAGCAAAAATAACCGAAGGATCACGAAGTCATTTTCAGGCTGCAAACAGCACAGACTGAACAAAAAACTATAAATTAAGATAAATAGTTCATTGGGTTAATCAGCCAACCGTGAGACATCACGGTTTGCCTTTTACAACAGTCCTTCTTATCTATGCTCCTGTTACATGGTAGGAGCCATTTTCTGATTTACTGTAAATGTAAGAGTCAATTTGTGCCAGTAGATGTCACCTGAAGAGTCTTTCAGGTGAGCTGTGGTATCATACTCTTAAAGCCCACCTGTTGCTGTTGTTGGTAAATGTTTCTGGACATTTAATGACCAATAAAACCTTTGAAGTGATTGGATAAAACCTATTAAACATTTGAATGTTTAGTAGTACAAAACTTAACCAAGTTTTTGCCTATTGAAAAGAAAAAAAAGCCCAACTGTTAATTCAGATTTAAAAATACAACTTAAAAAGGTTTTAATTCTAATGAAGGAAAAAGGCGACTCCTCAGTATTTTGTAATTTTAGTTTTGGACATTTGGAAGTTTAACACAAGATGTCACCAAATGATCAGAAAGATAGGTGGTTAAAAAACTTTACATTTAATTTAATAAATGTTTTTTCTCTATCTACTTCCATTACAAACTCAATTTTCTGACGTTGCTGCAGCAACCACCTTCAGATTACCTTCTTGAACACCTTCCCGTTGCTCTGTCGCTCATCTTCCTCTGTAACCACTTCCCTCGTCCCAAGACAGTCTCTATGGGGGAACCTCATGGCTGCGTACTCAAACATCTTATCCAGCGTATCCACTCCTGGGTGCAGCGACGAAAGGAGTCTTTTGGTGGCACTGACTGCTCTGTAGGGTCCCTCTGGGCGTCCCAGAACCGAACAAGCCTTAGGTCTCTTGGCCCGTTCTTCCTCTGATCCATAAGAATTCCCATGGGATCTGGAGACCCAGCTGAGAAGGTAGGAAGGTAGGAAGGTGATTGTGGTGTAGATCCACACCATGAGGTGGAAGATGAGCAGCAGCATGGGGTTCAGGTCTTCTTTGAGCCTCATTTTGGTGGAGATGGAGGAAGACGCTATTCCGGCTGTTAAGCTGCTCCGGCTTTATTCCGGTAACTTTTCTTCTAGAGTTTCAGATTCCTTTCCTGGAAGATAATGTCCACTCACCCTGAGAAAAGAAAACCCTGTCAAAGATTATATTAAAGCACAACTTTAGTTTTAAAATGCTATCTAGTTTTAAACATTCTTGACGTGGTGCAGCAACATCCTAAGAAGTAAGACAATCAATTATACCTTGTGTACACAATCATTAGGAAACCTGTGATTTTGGGGATTTATTTAATACCTGAACAACTCTGGAGCTGTCAGTTTAGTCAAACTAACAATACATTTCAGACTAAAATATTGAAGTGAAAGTTTATGTTTGAAGTTTATATAACTTATAGTTGAAAAATGCATAATATGATACTTGCCTAATGAATATTTGTGCTGTGTACATCCTACAGTGTTTGTAGAGTGCAGATCTATTATCTTAGCAAAGTTTAAAAAGTCTCAATTTTTGTAAAGAGAAACAAGCAATTATGTCATGATAACCGTTTACATACTTCGTCCCCGTCCTTGATAAGTGCTCTATGAGAGACACCAGCCAATCTGTTCTGATATGTGCACTGTCTGCAACCAAGGTTATTGAGCAGAGATTATAGCACGTTATTATCATTTCTTCTGCGTCCTCCTTACTGGGGAACCCCCCCCCCACACACACACACACACACACACACACACGCACACACACACAATCTTTGCTTTGTGTCTTTTTCAACAAATTACAGTTGTCAGGATATTAAAGAATGGCAATTTAAGAGAAAACTAAATGATTAGCCCGAAAAATTCTTCCAGACTTAGTAAAGTGACCAGTAACTAAGGTAGGATACATGATCTGTACGTGCTCAGCAGGGAAGGCCATGGACTGAGCTAAATACTTTGTGGCTCAAGTTATAGAACAGGGTGCCAAACAATTAACAACCACATAGGTGGGTATTATGGACGTTAAAGCTTAGTCAGAGAGGTCTTATGACCAGATCAAGGGTCGTGTTAACCAAATATTTCCCCTATTTGACCTAACGGAAAAATCAGAAGGCCATCGGTCATTTTGACAGATTGCAATTCCAACCCTTGACCACTTGGTGCTGTCCGCAGACATTTTCCATTTCTAGTTTCTATCTTCCCAAACTAATTACTGGAGGAAACCTTGATATGTTTTTGTGAAATTTTTTCCAGAGATGGAAAAAAATAACAGACACATTTTGAATGGCCTGAGGAATTTGAACACAGTAGAAAAACAAGTTTTATTATTGAGCAAAAATAACCGAAGGATCACGAAGTCATTTTCAGGCTGCAAACAGCACAGACTGAACAAAAAACTATAAATTAAGATAAATAGTTCATTGGGTTAATCAGCCAACCGTGAGACATCACGGTTTGCCTTTTACAACAGTCCTTCTTATCTATGCTCCTGTTACATGGTAGGAGCCATTTTCTGATTTACTGTAAATGTAAGAGTCAGGTTAAGAGTCCTCCTTACTGGGGAACCCCCCCCCCCCCCCACACACACACACACACACACACACACGCACACACACACAATCTTTGCTTTCCAGCCTTGCTTTATTTGACTTTATCTTACGGTACTGATTTATTATTTGCCACAAAATCATATTTGCATGCAGTATTCCTTCAGTGATGGGCACTGCGTAACGGCTGCTTAGAAATGTCACTCACCACTGACATCCAACCTAAAAGAGATATACATGAAAGTTAAAAAGGTAGAGAACTGAAAGGAGAAAAACGTAAGATTGTAAATTGTAAAAGGTTCTAGGTTTCTAGAACCTTTTACTACTGAAGTTGTGTGCTGACTCTTGATCGTTCCTCTTTAGGTCCAAAAAGAATTACTTCAGTTTTGTTTCTGTTCAGCTGGACAAAACTATGGCACATCCATCCATTGATTTGTTCTATGCATCTGCCCAGCACTTGAATGGGTTCATAGTCACCTGGTGACATTGTAATGTAGAGCAGTCTATCATCTGCATAGTTATGGTAACTAATCGTATTACTTTTTATAATCTGAGCTTATTTTCTGCTCCAATGAAAAGTTACCTATTGACAAAAAGAAGTCCCTGTTCTGTAGGTATAGACTCGAACCAGTCAAGTACTGTACCAGACGGTCCAACCCTGGCTTCCAGTCGTTTCAATAAAATATAATGGTCAACAGAATTGTGGAGTTTGCATGTTCTCCTTGTGCATGCGTGGGTTCTCTCCGGGTACTCCGGTTTCCTCCTACAGTCCAAAAACATGACTGTTAGGTTAATTGGTCTCTCTAAATTGCCCCTTAGGGATGAGTGTGTGGGTGCATGGTTATTTGTCCTGTTTGTCTCTGTGTGGCCCTGCGATGGACTGGCGACCTGTCCACGGTGTACCCCGCCTCTCGCCCCGTGACCGCTGGAGATAGGCACCATGTTGATGCCATAGAACACTTTGGTGAGGGCAGTCTCAGTACTGTGGTGAGCACGAAAATCAGACTGCACTACAATCATTAAACATCCCATCCTACTGGAGGAGATTGGGAACTGTCCCTAGTCCTGAACAGAGACCTTCCCAGAACAGCAGCCCTTATCCAGAGATAAAAATATACGCAGGTTGACTCCAGTCACTAACAAGGTGACTGATAAAGACAAGAGAAGTTGGTTCCACTGAATTTTACTGAGGGAGAATAAGAATAAAGGGGTTTGAAAACAAATGCATGCCACACTTCAGATTTGTATTTTTTTTAATGTAAAGACCATTCATCTTTTTCCTTAAATTTAATATTTATGCACAACTTTTAATTGTTTCGTCACATTAAATCGCAGTAAGATACAGTGGTATTTGCTGGATGTAATGTAGCAAACTGCAGAACATTTTTAATGAACTGCAAAAACCTTTGCAAGGCACTGTATTTACACGTTAAAGTCCGTTTTAAGACCAGGAATTCTTTATTCATGAGGGATTGGCTCATCTAGCCTCCCTGAAGCCTCACATTGTTCCCCATAAAAACTCCTCGCTGACTCTTCCTTCCTCTGCTTGTTCTCTGTATACAGTCATCCTTCAAGTGTCTCTAAGATTGATCCACAAAGATTTCTATCTCCGTTGCCTTCCCAGATTACCATCTGCTCCTTTTCGTTGTAGCAGCTAGAGTGTTCTCACTGAACTATAATGCCTGTCTTCAGTTCACGATGTTGCAGCATGCCAGTGCCTACAGAATCTTAGGAGCACCTGATTTACAACTTCACCTCCTCACCACTAAGTTTCCTTTTGTTCAGAAAGCTTTAGTTAACCTGGAGAGGAATTTATTGACATTGCTTGAGACAAGACAGAAAAACCAAGCAGAGCTGACAGACTTTTTTCCACTTCCATCAATACCACAGACAGAACTGCTGAAGGCCTGCCGTAAAAAATGGAACTCTCGAAGGTCAGTTATAAATACACACATATATATATATATATGCACCGAGCATTTTATTTCTACAGTTTGTTGCTGACCATAAAACACACTTGACTTAATCTGGGCAAAACACAACTACCTTTTCTGCAAACTCTTAACTCTATTTCTTAAGTGTCATTTAAAATCATCCATCCATCCATTTTCTGTACCCGTCATTCCTATACAGGGTTGCGGGGGGGCTGGTGCCTATCTCCAGCTGTCATGGGGCGAGAGGCGGGGTACACCCTGGACAGGTCGCCAGTCCATCGCAGTAAAATCATTTTGAATAAAAAAATAATGAAGAAAGAATGTGCTATTGTAATTATTTTAGAATGTTTAAATATGGAGCAGTTGAATATCAGAAACGTATTTCAACATAATAGGGGCAAGACACAAGCAAAAAACCCTGCAATAATTGTTACATACCTTTATGAAAAAAATGACTCTGATATGGAAATTATTATAGGCCTATGTTTTTTTTTCTAAACAGTAACCTGCACTGAATGGTAGGAACTTTAAGGAAAATCAAACTAAATCAAGCTTCAAGCTTAATTTCCAATATGATTTTCAATATCATAATTTGACACTGCTTTTTGCTGTTTAATTCGACAGAAAGATGACACTGATCACAAAAGGAACTCCCCCAGGTAGCAGCAGCTTTGCAGGTAGATTGTTCATTTTTGTCACGGTTTTATGTGGCAAATTAGACTGCAAGTGTAGAATTAACAGAGGGAAGATGTACCTTACACCCTCAGCAGGGTCCTGCAGGGTGCATGGGAGTTCGCCCAACCAGTCAGTGTTTTATGGACTTGGAGAAGGCGTTCGATTGTGCCCCTCGGGGAGTCCTGTTGTGGGGTTCTCCGGGAGTATGGGGTACTAGATCCCTTGATACGGGCTGTTAGGTCCCCGTACGACCGGTGTCAGAGTTTGGTTCACATTGCCGGCAGTAAGTCGGGTTTGTTCCCAGTGAGAGTTGGACTCCGCCAAGGTTGCCCTTGGTCACAGATTCTGTTCATAACTTTTATGGACAGGGTTTCTAGGCGCAGCCAAGGTGATGAGGGGATCCGTTTTAGTGGCCTCAGGATTGGATCTCTGCTTTTTGCAGATGATGTGGTCCTGTTGGCTTCATCGGAACGTGATCTACGGGTTTCGCTGTAGCGGTTCGCAGCCGAGTGTAAAGTGGCTGGGATGAGAATCAGCACCTCCAAATCCATAACCATGGTCTTGATCAGGAAAAGGGTAGAGTGCCTTCTCCGGGTCGGGGATGGGGTCCTTCCCCAAATGGAGGAGTTTAAGTATCTGGGGTCTTGTTCACGAATGAGGGAAAAATGGAGCGCGAGTTTGATAGTTGGACTGGCAGGGCTGTTGTGATGAAAAGAGAGCTGAAAGGTGAAGCTCTGGATTTACCAGTCAATCTATATGCCTACCCTCATCTATGGTCACGAACTATGGGTAGTGAGCTAAAGAACGAGACACGGATAGAAGCGGCTGAAATGAGTTTCCGCCGCAGGGTGTCTGGGCTCTCCCTTAGAGATAGGGTGAGAAGTTCAGTCATCCGGGAGGGGCTCAGAGTAGAGCCGTTGCTCCTCCACATCGAGAGGAATTAGTTGAGGTGGCTCGGGCATCTGGTCTGGATGCCTCCCTGGTGAGGTGTTCCAGGCACGTCCCACCAGGAGGAGACCCAAGGGAAGACCCAGGACACGCTGGAGGGACTATGTTTCTCGGCTGGCCTGGGAACTCCTTGGGAGGAATCCCAATGAGCTGGCCCAAGTGGCTTGGGAGATGGAAGTCTGGGTCTCTCTGCTTAAGCTCCTGCCCCCACAACCTGACTCCGGATAAGCGGAAGAAGATGGTTGAATGGATGGAAGATGTACATTATTTCTAGATGATGAAAAGACTACGTTCAAAAACATCTTACACAATACCCTTGTTTTCAGTATGCTATGAAAATAGCATACTGAAGAGTAAAATCTGAACTACATTTTTTGTTATGTTTGAGTTTTTTTACCTTCAACTTAAAGGGGTAAAACTGAAGTTTTAGAGTGGCCTATTCAAAGTCTAGACTACAAGTCATTCATGCAGAAAAATCCTCCAGTGTTACTCAAATTAGAACAATTCTGGAAAGTGGAATGGGTCAAAGGTAGCCTGAAAAGCCATCCTACATATTTGAATATGTAGTCTGGCCATAACCCGTAGACGGAGCTCAGTCCTAGGGACGGAATCTACGATTGTCTTTCAAACTGTCTCTGCACGCAGTTGGACAGCGCTAGGACCAATCAGAGCAACAAACAACGTGACGTAGTCATAGCGACAGAAATCAGAAAAGAAGAAGAAGAAGAAGAAGAAGAAGAAGAAGAAGAAGAAGAAGAAGAAGAAGAAGAAGAAGAAGAAGAAGAAGAAGAAGAAGAAGAAGAAGAAGAAGAAGAAGAAGAAGAAGAAGAAGAAGAAGAAGAAGAAGAACAGGGAAGTCATGGCGTCCAACAACAGCAGGGGCGGCTGTAGTTCAGTGGCAGAGTTGTCAGCCTGCAACCCAGAAATCGTGGGTTCGATTCCAGCTTCCACCTGCTACATGACATTCTGCCCTTGGGCAAGACACTTCACCCACTGGTGTTGGCCAGAGGGGCCGATGGTGCAATATGGCAGTGTGTGAATGCATAATGTAGTTGTAAAGTGCTTTGAGGGTCTCGAAAAGCGCTATATAAATGCAAGCCAGTATTATTATTGTTAACATCGACAACATTAACTACTTCTGTTGTTTTTGTCAGAAAAACATTAGAATGTCTGGTGTACTGACAACAGACCCTTCCTGAGCCGCCGCCATCTTTGACAAAAAAAAGCAAAAACAGAGGAAATGTGTAAAGAAGGTTAATTTATTTTTACAGCATTTGTGTGTTATAGATCCTACAGCTTATAACACCTGAGTGAAAAAAACCCAACAAAAACACCTAAACATGAGGGAAAATTCCCACCATTCATTTGTGACAAATAAACAGCCTTAGTGTAGTTGCTCAACGGTTGGTTTTATGTAACTAACAGGAGCTTTGCAGTGAGCCTCCTTTCTCTGGATTAACTGAATAATATTGTGTTATGTTCTACGTAGTGGTGGGGTGAGCCGTGTCTGTGTGTGTGTGTGTGTGACAGCATCATTGCTTCCTTCAGAGGTCGACTGAATGAGGCCTTTTGTGTGCAGACGTCATGGTGCTGACACCCTCTCAGCTGAGCAGGGCGGGCGGATGTCTCGCAGAAACTTCGACATAGCCCTCGTAGAGAAGACGACGCAGTGACACAGGAGTTGGCCCCGTTGGTCGAACTGTGTGTGTGTGTGTGTTTGTGCTTCTGTGTAGGTGTGTGAAAAGAAAGAGGACATTATGTGTGGTTAGTTTGTATGTGTAGGCATGCTCAGAGGAGATAGGCGAATAAACAAAAAATCCTTCCACCGTAAAATATTAATCATTTTAACATCAGATGTGTTTTATAGTACCATATCAGGACAGGCATGTATCTTTTTCAGTGGCACTTCTGAGAACTCTGCCTTCTAGGGAGAAAGAGTTTGCCTGTGTGATTTAAATTCACATCAAACCATCCTAGAACAAACAAACTCCAAGCTCTCCTAGCCCAGGCCAGTGCACAAACTGTCAAGCAAACCTGGTGGTTTCAACACACAGTTTGTGAGGGACATTTTGGATCTGATGTAGCTATAAAAATAAGAAATGTCCCACAGAGATGCCATATAGGGGTGTTCCATCTTGGGTGCCTCACGATTTCGATTCGATTACGATCCGGATGCTACAATTCGATAATAAAACGATTTTTTTGTGTGCATATTTTCCCCATTTAGGGTTTTTTCCTTTATTCCTTCCATGGCTACTTTCTACTCTTAAATCCAATTTGTTTCCATTAATAGAAGTATCCAAACCAATTCATGTCCAGCCTTTTGTTCATGTCAAACCACAAATAAACCAACGAATGTCCAAAATATGTTTCATATTTCATATCAAGGTCATATTTTCAATAAAAGCTAAAATAAATGTGTTGGGAATGTAAATGTAATATAGGGTGACCCTAATTACGCAAAATCTGAAATTATATTCTGAGAAAATAAATATTGTTTTCTATTGAAAGTAATAGAACATAAAAAGCAGCATTCTCCCAAATATTCCAGTCTTTGTTTTTTTTCACTGTCAATTTAATACAACTTTACACAATGTTTTCCTAGTTTTCTGGGTCAGTTTGACCTATGGGATGTTTGCCACCTGTCAAACACAGAAACAAATCTGCCAGCTATGAGTACGGTGCTCTATACCACACATTAGTCACGACGGGGATGGATGAGGAAAATTTCCTTCGTGTTTCATGCTTAAAGCTACACTTGGGCTAACGTCCGGTAAACATGAGCTGCGCTGTGCTTGAGGAGGGCGCCCTGTACAGCTTGGAAAAAGAGGACGCGTCCGGGGAAAAGAAGATACTGCTGCTAACATGATACACAACAACAAAGATGTTTCTTTCACAACTAAAGTCCAAAATAATTGCTACGTGGATTTTTTTATAATTTAAACTGCACCTCCACAGCACACTTTGTGTGACCAATTTTTTTTATTTTTTTTTTATAAAGATAAACTTTTTTAGGCTTCCACACTGCTGTATATGCAGAGCAGAGATGCAAAGAGAGCAGCTAAAATAGGTTTATGACGGAGAGGAACAACAGTTGTCTACCTGAAGTTCACATGATTAACTGGAACCACATTGAAATACGTTTCAAGCCAAACAATAAGTTATATGAACACAAAGAGAAGAAATGCTAACTTTAGCACTTTAGTCATTCTTCCACATTAAAACATCCTCAGCAGGAGTGAGACGACTCAAGACTGCAGCTTTATTTGTTGAGTTTAGAAACAGAAGGCTGTATTGTGTGGGGCTTTTTTATAGAAAAAACAGGTGCTATTGTGTCTGAAACATGATTGGTGGGGGAGTGAAGTAGGATCCAATCCTAATCAGACATGGGCCGGTTACTGAATCATACCAAGGCTATAAATAAAAATATTTACAAAATAGCTAAAATTATCTTTTTAATGGGAAGCCTAAGAACGTGGAATAACTCCCGTGTTTTCCAGTTCCACCCTATTCTCACTTGCATACGGCAGCGCAGTGCTGCCCCTTCCCCACCTGTTGCTAAGCATTTCCTTGCTTACATGAAAGACAAACTTGGCTGTTTGGAAAATTTTATTATCATAACATAATAATAATGAATATCATTAGGTTCCCACTGTTTCAAAACTACATTTGGTCCATGGACTGGCTTCTCTACATGGACAAGTAGTAGAATAGTAGCTTCTTTGGAGATAGAAGAAATCATTGCATGTGCTAAACAGTGCCACCAACTGCACCGGCCCCAAAAGTAATAATCAAATGCTTAATATTTATTTGAATGTTTTATTTATTTTTAACCCAATTGGATCACGTGAATCTTGTACCCGCCCAGGCCAACTCGCAATACTAACGCAGACAATGCAACACTCATGAAATGGGTGAGTTTTAAAGTACGTACATAGTAATGATTTTGATAAAGTACCAAACTGGGACTCTGTCTCCGCAAACCAACATGCTAGGACTGGTATTTAGGGACAAAAACAAACAAACAAAAAAGGATGATGGCATAAAAAAAGATTCCTCTTGCCTCAGAATCACAAACTCTGCAATTGTTCACACCCACAGGAATATGAACGTGTATGCAAAAGTTTGATCAACTCTTAAAAGAGGCCGAACGCGTATAGCACGCTGTGTCATTTAGATCCCGTTAGCACAGTGGTCTCTCAGCAGAGGGCCTCAGATGTTCCAGCTGCAAAAACATCCAAATGCGTCAAGCACGTGCCCATACAACGCGACGACTTCCGTTTTTCAAAATATAACCGCTGTCTGAAACTTCCAACTCGAGCTATTTTTATTTATTTGTCTAAAAACGCATACACGGATATAATGCTGACGGTGTCTGTCCCATTTAGTCCGCCCGACATTTTTTTGAGGAATTCGCATTTGACACATAATGCTGCTTAAGTTGAAGGAGTTTATCTTGGTTTTGCAGTTTGTTATCAATTATTAATAAGCTTCCAAACCCGTTTTGTAAATGGGCTCCCCTTATGTCGCTTTGTTTGTTATTTAACATTGAATGCGACTGAAGCACAGGAGCTCAAACAAAGTCACGTGTTAGAAATGTTTTTTTGAAAGGATGAAATGCGTTTCTTTAATAGGTTTCAGTCATTTGAGGGTAAATTGACGTATTATCCCGCGAGTCTACAAAAGAAAGAGGAAACTCACCAGCTGTCAGTTTATCCGGGTGTCCCCCGCTTTCTCCGCTCCCTGAAACCGTTAACCCACCGGCTCTTTATTGAGTCCGTCTGTGGATGCTGCGCGCCCAGAGCGTGCCCAAGCGCGTTCGTGTTGATGTATGTGGAACGCGCGTGTGGATGGCAGGTCGCGTGTGGGAGATGAGGAAGAAGGAGAAAGGGAAGGGAGGGGAGTTGGGGGGGTGCATATCTGCGTTGTGATTGGACTCGTGAAGGTGGCGCGTGCTAGAGGCCGGCCAGCGATAGATTGAGCGAGGTCTCGAGGTGACTGCACAGGTTACTGGCGGTCACAAGAAAGGCAAGGTCATGCGCACGGGAGACACGCGCGAACGTAACCTGCGGGTAAAAAAAAAAAATCATCAATAAATGTGGTTCTGACGAGGTTCCTCTGCGCCGCTTGTTTGTGTGAGAGAGGAAGCAGCAGCACAACTGAGTTTTTGTTTGTTTTAGGTTGATAAAGAAAATTATTCCGTTATCTTTTTATGCTTAGCAACCGCTGCTTGCCTGGGAACCCCAGAAAAATTCGAATCCACACCAGCTCTGTTGACAAATGTAGCAATTCTGGGTTCATAAACTTGTAAAAACTTGGAATTCGATTAAAGTATTTTCTACTCCTGGATAAGTATGGACAAAGAAAATGGAGAATGGAAAAAAATTGTTATTTCCAGACCCAATTCCCTGTTGCTTTACAGTGGTATCCATATCCATAACCTGGTGACCTCTTGCATTTATTCTTTTAAAATTAATTGAACATGTTCATATTAACTTAGCAGTAAAATGTAGGTTGAAAAAAAAGAAAAGCAATCTCCTTAGATATTTTCTGGTTGTTTCCTTCGTGGTTGTTAATACTGGATTATTTGGCGAAAAAATAATTACCCAGACTTTAAATGGTAATACAAAAATACAAAGCTAAGTGCGTTTGTCTTTGTGAGAAAATGTTATGAAAAATTACCAGAAAGACAGAAATCGCACAGGGAAACGGAGTGAGTATTTTTCTTAGTATCATTTAGAGTTTAACATTTTAGTACCATAGCAACCCTAGTGGATAGTATCTTCTACAGTCAACTATCTTCCTGTCATGTGCACAGAACAGGTGGCAATATAACTTTATTAATGCACTATGCTAAAAGTCATACTGCTCGTCTGAAAACTTGGCTCACTTTTTGTGTTTAACAAATGTTTCAATAAAATCACTGTCACAACTTGATTGCAGAACAGTGGGCCAAAAAGTATTTGGCAGGTGCTGATTGTGCAAGTAGTTCCACTTAAAAAGATGAGAGAGGTCTGTAATTTTCATCATAGGTTCAGTTCAACTGTGAGAGACAGAATGTTAAAAAAAAATCTCGGAAATCACATTGTATGATCTTTAAATTTTATTTGTGTAATGGTGCAAAGAATAAGTATTTAGCAACTACAAACAAGCAAGAATTATGGCCCTCACAGACCTGTTACTGCTTCTTCAAGAAGCACTTCTATACTCCACTCGTTACCTGTATTAACGGCACCTGTTTGAACTCGTTATCTGTATAAAGACACCTGTCCACACCTTCAAACAGTCAGACTCCAACCTCCACCATCGCCAAGACCAGAGAGCTGTCCAAGGACTCCAGGGACAAGATTGCACACCTGCTTAAGACTGGGATGAGCCAATCTACAATAGGCAAGCAGCTTGGTGAGAAAAGCTCAACTGTTGGACCAATTGTTAGAAAATGGAAAGAAAAAAAAAACAAGATCACTGACAGTCTTCTACGACCTGGGGCTCCAGGCAAGATCTCACCTCATGGGTACAAATGATCTTGAGAACGGTGAGGAAACGGCCCAGAACTAGACGAGGGAAACTGGTCAATGAGCTTGAGAGAGCTGGGACCACAGTAACAAAGGTTATTAGTAACACACTAAATCATCATGGATTAAGATCTTACAACGGTCAAAAGATCCCCCTGCTTCAGCCAGCACATGTCCAGGCCCATCTACAGTGTTCCAGAGACCATCGGAATGATCCAGAGGTGGATTGGGAGAATGTCATGTGGTCAGATTAGACCAAAATAGAACTCTTTGGTATAAATACCACTCGCTGTGTTTGGAGGGTGAAGAATGCAGAGTTGCATCCCAAGAACACCATACCCACTGTGAAGCATGGGGGTGGAAACATTATGCTTTGTGGCTTACTTTCCTGCAGAGGGGGCAGGATGACTGATCCGTATTAAGGAAAGGAAGAATGGGGCCATGTATTGTGAGGTTTTGGGCAAAAACCTCCTTCCATCGGTAAGAGCAATGAAGATGGAATGAGGCTGGCTCTTCCAGCATGACAATGATCCCAAATACACCACCAGGGCAACAAAGGAGTGGCTACATAAAAAGCATTTCAAGGTTCTGGAGTGGCCTAGCCAGTCTCCAGACCTGTGGAGGGAGCTGAAAGTCAAAACATCCTACCTCTAGCGATGCTCTGCATGGAAGGATGGGCCAAAATAGCAGCTACAGCGTGTGCAAACCTGGTGAAAACCTACAGGAAATGTTTGACCTCTTTCATTACCAACCGAGGTTTCAATTTAAAGTATTAAAGTGAACTTTTGTTATTGACCACATACCTATTTTCTGCACCATTATACAAATAAATTCTTCAAAAATGATCCAATCTGATTTCCTGGATTTTTATTTCATTCTGTCTCTCACAGTTGAAGCGTACCTATAATGAAACTTACAGACTTCTCTCATTCTTTTAAGTGGGACTGCTTGCACATTCAGCAGCTGCCAAATACTTTTTGTCCCACTGTACTTTAAAAAAAAAATTATGATGAAATGTTAAATACAGTGGTGGGAAAAACAGTTTGCCCCCTTCTTGATTTCTTATTGTCTTGCATGTTTTTCACACATACAGTAAATGTTTCAGATCATCAAACAAATTTAAACATTAGTCTAAGACAACACAAGTAAAGACAAAAAACAGTTTTTAAATATATATTTTTTTTATTTAGGGGGGAAAAAATCCCAAACCTACATAGCCCAGTGTGAGAAAGTGATTACCCCCTAAACCTAATAACTGGTTTGGTCACCCTTAGCAGCAACAACTGCAATCAAGCGTTTGCAGTAACTTGCAATGAGTCTCATCCAGCTGTAGATGAATTTTGGCACACTCATCTTTGCAGAATTGTTGTAGTTCAGACACATTGGAGAGTTTTCCAGCATGAACTGCCTTTTTAAGGTCATGTCACAACATCTCAATAGGATTTAGGTCAGGACTTTGACTTGGCCCCTCTAAGGTCTTCATTTACAGGTCCTTCTCAAAAAATTAGCATATTGGGATAAAGTTCATTATTTTCCATAATGTAGTGATAAAAATTAAACTTTCATATATTTTAGATTCTGGGAACAGCCTATTTGTTCAGAAATTTCTATCTGTGTCTTACCCTCTTGCTTGAGGGTGTCAATGATGGCCTTCTGGGCAGCAGTCAGGTCGCCAGTCTTACCCATGATTGCAGGTTTGAGTAATGAACCCGGCTGGGAGTTTTGAAAAGCCTCAGGAATCTTTTGCAGGTGTTTAGAGTTAATTAGTTGATTCAGATGATTAGGTTAATAGCTCGTTTAGAGAACCTTTTCATGATATGCTAATTTTTTGAGATAGGAATTTTGGGTTTTCATGAGCTGTATGCCAAAATCATCAGTTTTAAAACAATAAAAGACCTGAAATATTTCAGTTGGTGTGCAATGAATCTAAAATATATGAAAGTTTAATTTTTATCATTACATTATGGAAAATAATTTACTTTATCACAATATGCTAATTTTTTGAGAAGGACCTGTAGTTTTTCTTCAGCCAATCAGAGGTGGTCTAGGTGGTGTGTTTTGGATCATTGTCCTGCTGCAGAATTCATGGTTCCATTTATCAATTCAAGTCCTAAAGCACCAAAACAGCCCCACACCATCACACTACCACCACCATAAGTAGCTGTTTGTATAATGGTTTTTTTCTGAAATTCACTGTGACTTTTACATCAGATGCAACGGGACACACACCTTCCAAAAAGTTCAACCTTTGTCTCGTCTGTCCACAGACTTTTTCCCAAACATCTTGGGGATCATCAAGGTGTTTTCTGGCAAAATTGAGACGAGCCTCTATGTTCTTTTTGCCTTGTAGTGGTTTTTTGGAACTCTGCCATGCAGGCCATTTTTGCCCAGTCTCTTTCTTATGGTGGAGTCATGACCTCTGACCTTAACTGAGGCAAGTGAGGCCTGAAGTCCTTAGCATGTTGTTGTGGGGTCTTTTGTGACCTCTTGGATAAGTCCTCGCTGTACTCTTGGGGCGATTTTGGTCGGCCATCCACTCCTGGGGAGGTTCACCACTGTTCCATGTTTTCACCATTTGTGGATAACGGCTCTCACTGTAGTTCGATGGAGTCCCAAAGCTAAATATACGTAGATACCAGAAATGGCAGTGAGAATGCATCTGCATTTTAAAAGTAGAGTAAAAGATCAATAAAAGATTAAAAACAGAACTTGAAATGATAAAAGCAACATACGTTGGTCAATATCTTGGCTGTTAATTTTGATTGTGTTGGCATTGTACCACTTTTTAACGGACTCCGCGAAAATCCTCACATTGTCCACCAAGGGTCTGGCTCCCGGTCATTTAAGTTATTCTTTTGTGGGTCAGATTCTGGAAATTTTGGGAACCAATGCTCTAGACATTATCCCACATGCTTCCTGTAGTAATTACAGATCACAATGTCACCTGCAAACACCATAATACTTGGAAACTCCTGCCTTATGTCGTCTGTCAACTGCAAAACAGAAGGAGTTCCAGAACTGTTCCCTGATGTAACCCCACCTGTGCTGAACTCAGAGCACATCTCATCACTGTCTCACTGTTCTTGTACATAACCTGCACCCTACTGCATGTGTGCAACATACATATGCAGGTGCTGAACTTGTGCTTTAGTAATCCCCAGACTGCCCCTCACTTCTCCACTGTGGGAGATAGATAATCAGTGATAATAATTTAACCTGCCATTCTGTGGTGATGTCTGATAAGTATGCCACTGTCTTCATTTATATTAGTAGTGTGCATTAACTTTCAGCTCCAATTAAAATGCATTTTGTAGGACAGAATTGTTTTCTGTTATTTCTAATATATTATTTTGATGTGCTTTTAAAGTTTGTGATGCTTTTTTAAATAGCTTGGTAAATAAAATACCCCGGACTGTTGAAAAGCAAAACAGCTTCAACGAATTTTAATATGTGTCTCCTTTAAGAGACAATTACATGAAAGTTTACGTATTGCGATAACTTTTGAAAATTCTGAAACCGTTCTCCATTATTGTGCTTAAATTTCGAACACTGTCGGTTATTGTTGTTTTTCGTCCTTCTCCCTTCAGGATTTTGAATCAGGCGCTGCTGCAGACAGCTACACTCGACTGGACGGGTCCTTTTTCCGCGTAGCTGGTTTGGATTAGCAGCTAACATGCCGACTGTCGGAGTTAAAAGAGACTTTCTCTTTAAAGCTTTGGGCAAAACATACAGTGAGTTTTACTGTTTTCATGCACAATTAACTGATAAATCGTCTCTCTTTGTTTCTGTGTCATTTAGACTTTAACAGAAAGAATAAAACAGTAGCAGTGACTGAACTTGCTGCCTGTCACTTCATTGATTTAGTGCTAACAGCTAATTTCAGCTAACCACCAGGCTTTATTTCAGATCTTTCGTTGCCTGTAAAAACATATTACTACTTGGGGGGTAGGTTCATACTTATTTAAACATGTGTGAATGTCTGCTGGGGTTTGTGCTGGATTAACAAGGAAATAAAAACGTCTTCCATCTCTTATGTCTGCATGGTTGCATCATTTCCTCTCGTCTAAACCGGCACGATCAGATGAGCTGAATATACATTATGACTCCCGGTTCTTTCTCTTGTTGTAGCTGATGAAGAGTTTGACGAGTTGTGCTTCGAGTTTGGGTTGGAGCTGGATGAAATAGTAAGTATAAGTTACAACCACAGTGTTGCTTTATTGGTTTGCGTGACTGTTCAAATCCTTCCAGGCACCCGTAGGAATCAGAATTGTGTATACATATTTTTGTAAACTTTTAGTAGAATCTAAATCCCTAAACTGCCTGAAAATGTATGTTAGCTAATTGTTTTAAAGAGATTTGATTTCATTTGAAGGAGTATTTAAAGCAAACTCAAAAGATGCCAAGATCATATGCTTAGGTTAAAAAGAGGGTAGTTACAGCATTTTAACAGGAATTTCTTAGAAAATTCATGTCCTTCAATACACATTAAAGCTGTAATAAGATAAGACCCAAAATCACAATAAATGTTCAGTAAATTTTTTTTTTTTTTTGTTTGCCCTGAAACCTTTACCAAACAACCTTTCACAAGTATTTTACCTTATGCAGTTTTTGGAATAGTTTTCAGTTATAATAATTGAAATTGCCAGTTATTCAGCCAACCAGCACGGGCAATTACTGCAGAATATATTCTTCCAGCGATTGATCATTAATCCCATCATTTCCTTTTGGGATTAATAAGGTATTTTTGAATTGAATCATTTGGCTAAAATCTGTCCGTTTTTCCTCAATTCGCTGTGACTGAAAATCTGTATTTCCTCATTGGATCTGAGTTACTTAAAAAGTCATATTTCGGACAATACTTTAGTTTGAGTTTATTTTTCTTTAAATGGCACAGTACATATTAGTGAACATTTACATGTAAATACATGAGATTATAGCGAAGTGGGTAATTTACCTCTATAGTCCCATTGGCAGGTTGATGTTGAAACACAGATTTTAAAAACAAAGATGAAATTTTTTTTACATATAATTATGTTAGCAATTATGGCTTTCCAGTTTTAAAACGTTTTCTAAATAAAAACAAGTAAAAGGTGAATGAATTCCAAGTATTAGATGGACGATAGGACAAAGTAGTTTTTCAAAGAGGGATTGAACAATCACCCCTAGAGCCCGTAATGTCCCAACTTAGTCATTCATGCTCTGCAAATGAACTTATATTTAGCCAGGCTCTTGTGTATTTAGAAAACCCAAAGGCAGCAGATCTTGATTTTAGATTTTTTTTTTTTTAAACCAGGAAGTCCCTGAGATCTTGGGAGGTCCTAAGAACATCTTTCTTTTGTAGGTTAGAGTTGACCAAGAAGGCACACCAGTATAAGTTGCAAGCTGAAGGTTGGCCATCGAAATTAAAATACTTGACCAAGTCAACTTAATACAAGATCTAATTTTAGAATAACTGCTGCATCTTTAGTTACAAAAGGGCTTTAAACTCTCCAAGAGAGATAAATGCACTAAGATTTAGTATACTGGAAATGATTTTATGACCGCTGTGCAGAGTAAGAGAACACAGGACTCTCAAGTTCATAAATAATTCTACCCACTCTAAAGTAAAGCTTACCTGAGTTCTACATAATGATAGAATAAAGGTAGGGCGCTTATCACTGTCTGGGGAAGAAAACATAAGAATTCGGATTTATCATGTAACGATGAGCCCAATAACTGATAACAAATATTACATTTAGAATATTTGCTCTATTGCAATTATGTTCTACTTAACTGTTAAAGTACTACTGAATGTTACAGGAATGCTGTGGTTGGCTGTAAAGGCAAAAGGCCCTGTCAATGTAGCTTAGTTGGATATAAAATCATGTGATAGAACTCTTATAGACAGGTCAACCCAGAGCTCTGAAATCAGTAATGTGATATATTGTCGATCATCTTGATAAAGGAGTAACGTATATAAAAAGCAAAGCATTGAAATCTAAAACACTAAAGTGTCACCATTCGGTCACTCCAATCCCTTATTTGGGGTCATCAAGGACTAAATAAAGCGCTATACAAGTACAGGCCATTTACCATTTATTCTTGTGTATAATTTGTGAAATCTGGAAATCTCTCTGCTCTGTCTGTATCCCAGACCTCAGACAGGGAAATAATCAGCAGGGAGCAGGGCGACTCCAAGGCTTCGGATGCGTCCGATGTTATTCTGTATAAGATCGACGTACCTGCTAACCGTTACGACCTGCTGTGTCTGGAGGGGCTCGTCCGTGGTCTGCAGGTCTTCAAGAATAAGTGAGTCTGTTTTTAACAATGTAAATGATAACATTATGTTTGTTTGGAGAAAAAATGGTGGGATTTCTGACTTAAACACAAACAGTTCTTGTTGATCAAAGCATCTTTTTTTCTTCTTCAATTTCTTTGCTTCTTATACAAATGAAATGTTGTGTTTCAGGCTCGAGGCCCCTCGATACACACGTCTGAGCCCAGAAAGCGGGGAGCCACAGAGGCTGATCATCACTAAAGAGGTGTGTGGAAGCAGAAAGATTTGCAGTCTGAAAATCCCTTGAAAAAAAAAAGAAGCCTTTGTTTTTGTAAGGGAATCGAGTGTTTTTGATGTTTTTGATGTAGACGGCAGCAGTGCGACCCCACGCCGTGGCAGCAGTGTTGAGGAACATCACTTTCACTCAGGAGCGCTATGACAGCTTTATCGAGCTGCAGGAGAAGCTGCATCAGAACATCTGCAGGTCAGTGCAGAGGAATGATGGAGCCTGAGCACCTTCAGGAATAACTAACCGCAGTGGTGGAGGTCCATATTACTTCTGTAGTGTGTCCTCAGTGATGTATAGTGCTGACCCACTCACAAATTGGCTTGTTGTCCAGAACTCAGTATGGGTGTAAACACCTGGAAGCACTGATGTCACGGTCAGGATTTTGGATGGGTGCTTTTATATATTTTATTATATTTTATTATATTTATATTGAGCAGTTGTCATTTCATACTACAACACAACAGCTTAATAATCGAGAATCCACACATATAACTCATTAGCCAATAAAGAGCAACAATTTAACCTCTTCCAATCTTCAAAAATTAGAATTTAAAAACAATTATGTTATAATTGACAGACACACGCAGAAAATCGTACAGTGGTCACATGTGATGTTTTAGCATACAGTTCAAACTAGATATTTACATACACTTTAGGAAAAAAAATACAAGTATTTTTCTCTTCACTGTCAAAACATCAAGTCAAAGTACATGTTTTTTTTGTCTTTTGTTTTTTTACCCAATGAATATTAACATATTTTTTGTATTTGTGATATGTCAGAATAATGAGAGTATTGTTAGGTATATTTTATTACTTCCATCAAAGTCAGAAGTATACATACACCAAGTTTATTGTGTCTTTAAACCAAAATAAAACTCAGTGATTCCATTCTTATCTTAAGAAGCTTCTGATAGGTTAATTGAGTTCATCTAGGTTAATTGGTGGCTCACCTTTGGATGCATATAAATGCACACTAAACACAGAGGCCATTTCTTTCACATCATGGGAAAATCAAGAGAAATCAACAAAGACATCAAAAAAGAATTGTGGACTTCCACAAGTGTGGCTAATCCTTAGGTGCAATTTCCAGATGCCTGAAGGTCCCAGGTTCATCCGTTCAGACAACAATATGGAAGTATAGAAAACATGGGAACGTCCAACCATCATACTGCGTGGGAAGGAGATGGATTCTGAGTCCCAGAGAGGAACTTTGTTTGGTACAGAATGTGGGAGTCAACGCCAGGACAACAGCAAAAGACTTTGTGAAGATGCTGGCTGAAACTGGTAAGACAGTGTCTTATCCACAGTAAAACCAGTCCTGTACCAGCATGAGCTGAAAGGTTACTCTGGTAGGAGGAAGACATTGCCTCAAAACCACCATAAAAAAGAGCTGTGGTCCTGTGGTCTGATGAAACAAAAATGGAACTGTTCGGCAATAATGACAAACGGCACATTTGAAAGAAAAAGGGTGAAGCTTCAAAGTCTCAGAACACCATCTCCAATGTGAAGTATGGAGGTGACAGCATCATGCTGTTAGGCTGTTTTTCTGCATGAGGGACTGGTGCACTTAACAAAATAGATGGCATCGTGAGAAAAGAAAATGATGTAGTCATATGGGAAGCCTAAGTCTCCTCCCCTTCCGGTTGGCCCATAGGTCCCCTGGCCCAAAAAAAAAAAAAAGAAAGAAAGTCAATGGAGCGATAAGTTATCTGGTCCGCTTTGCCTTATGCCCTGAATCACACATATGCTGTACCTCAATTTAAATAACTAATGATGTGAGTTTGTTATGTGATTTGTGATTTATTTGCTTGTAGAAATTCATAATTAAAATGACTAGAAATCAGAAGCGCATATATGACGTCACGTTAGCTAACATTATCCATCCATCCATCCATTTTCTTCCGCTTATCCAGGGTCGGGTCGCTGGGGCAGCAGCCTAAGCAAAGAGACCCAGACTTCCCTCTCCCCAGCCACTTGTTCCAGCTCCTCGGGAGGAACCCCAAGGCGCTTCCAGGCCAGCCGAGAAACGAAGTCCCTCGAGGGTCCTGGGCCTTCCCCTGGGCCTCCTCCCGGTGAGACGTGCCTGAAACACCTCACCAGGGAGGCGTCCAGGAGGCATCCTGACCAGATGCCCGAGCCACCTCAACTGACTCCTCTCGATGTGGAGAAGCAGCGGCTCTACTCTGAGCCCCCTCCGGATGACTGAGCTTCTCACCCTATCTCTAAGGGAGAGCCCAGACACTCTGCGGAGGAAACTAATTTCAGCCGCTTGTATCCGTGATCTCGTTCTTTCGGTCACCACCCAGAGTTTGTGACCATAGATGAGGGTAGGAACGTAGATCGACCGGTAAATCGAGAGCTTCGCCTTTCGGCTCAGCTCTCTCTTCACCACGACAGACCGGTAAAGCGCCTGCATAACTGCAGATGCCCCACCAATCCGTCTATCGATCTCCCGCTCCATTTTTCCCTCATTCGTGAACAAGACCCCCAGATACTTAAACTCCTCCACTTGGGGAAGGACCCCATCCCCGACCCGGAGAAGGCACCCCACCCTTTTCCGGCTCAAGACCATGGCCTCGGATTTGGAGGTGCTGATTCTCATCCCAGCCGCTTCACACTCGGCTGCGAACCGCTCCAGCGAAAGCTGTAGATCACGTTCCGATGAAGCCAACAGGACCACATCATCTGCAAAAAGCAGAGACCCGATCCTGAGGCCACCAAAACGGATCCCCTCAACGCCTTGGCTGCGCCTAGAGATCCTGTCCATAAAAGTTATGAACAGGATCGTGACAAAGGGGAACCTTGGCGGAGTCCAACTCTCACTGGAAACAAGCCCGACTTACTGCCGGCAATGCGAACCAAACTCTGGCACCGTTCGTACAGGGACCTAAAAGCCCGTATCAAGGGACCCGGTACCCCATACTCCCGGAGCACCCCCCACAGGGCCCCCCGAGGGACACGGTCGAACGCCTTCTCCAAGTCCACAAAACACATGTAGACCAGTTGGGCGAACTCCCACGCACCCTCCAGGACCCTGCTGAGGGTGTAGAGCTGGTCCAGTGTTCCACGGCCAGGTCGAAAACCGCATTTTTCCTCCTGGATCCGAGGTTCAACTATCCGTGGGACCCTCCTCTCCAGAACCCCTGAATAGACCTTACCAGGGAGGCTCAGAAGTGTGATCCCCCTGTAGTTGGAACACACCCTGTGGTCCCCCTTTTTAAACAGGGGGACCACCACCCTGGTCTGCCAATCCAAGGGAACTGCCCCAGATGTCCACACAATATTGCAGAGCCGCGTTAACCAACACAGCCCCACAACATCCAGAGCCTTGAGGAACTCCGGTTGAATCTCATCCACCCCCAGAGCCCTGCCACCGAGGAGCTTTTTAACGACCTCGGTGACCTCAGCACCAGAGATTGGAGAGACTGACCCCAAGTCCCCAAACCCTGCTTCCAGATTGGAAGGCGTGCTGGTGGGATTGAGGAAGTCTTCGAAGTATTCCATCCACCGACCCAAAACGTCCCGCATCGAGGTCAGCAGCACACCATCCCCACTGTAAACCGTGTTGGTGGCAGACCGCTTTCCCCCCCTGAGACGCCGGATGGTGGACCAGAATCGCTTCGAAGCCGTACGGAAGTCGTTTTCCATGGCCTCTCCAAACTCCTCCCACGCCCGAGTTTTTGCCTCAGCAACCATCCGAGCCGCATCCCGCTTGGCCTGTCGGTACCTATCAGCTGCTTCAGGGGTCCCACAAGCCAAAAAGAACTGGTAGGACTCCTTCTTCAGCCTGACAGCATCCCTTACCGCCGGTGTCCACCAGCGGGTTCGGGGGTTGCCGCCGCAACAGGCACCGACCACCTTGCGGCCACAGCTTCGGTCAGCCGCCTCGGCAATGGAGGCGCGGAACATGGTCCACTCGGACTCAATGTCCCCCGCCTCCCCCGGGACGTGTTCAAAGTTCTGCCGGAGGTGTGAGTTAAAGCTCCTTCTGACAGGAGACTCTGCCAGACGTTCCCAGCAGACCCTCACAACACGTTTGGGCCTTCCAGGTCTGTCCGGCGTCCTCCCCCACCATCGAAGCCGACTCACCACCAGGTAGTGGTCAGTGGACAGCTCAGCCCCTCTCTTCACCAGAGTGTCCAAAACATGTGGTCGCAGATCAGATGAGATGACAACCAAGTCGATCATTGAGCTGCGGCCTAAGGTGTCCTGTTGCCAAGTGCACATATGGTCACCTTTATGCTTGAACATGGTGTTTGTTATGGACAATCCATAACTAGCACAGAAGTCCAATAACAAGACACCACTCTGGTTCAGATCGGGGGGGCCATTCCGCCCAACCACACCCCTCCAGGTCTCACTGTCATTGCCCACGTGAGCATTGAAGTCCCCCAGCAGAACAAGGGTGTCCCCAGGAAGAGCACTCTCCAGCACCCCCTCCAAAGACTCTAAGAACGGGTCCTGACTGTTGTCAGGACCTGTCCCCCCACCCGAAGGCGGAGGGAGGCTACCCTCTCGTTCACCGGGCTAAACCCCAACGTACAGGCGCCGAGATGGGGGACAAGTATGCCCACCCCAGCTCAGCGCCTCTCAGCAGGGGCAACTCCAGAGTGGAAGAGAGTCCGAGAGCCAGCTTCTGCAGCCGAGGATCGGACCGCCAAGGTCCCCGCCTTTGGCCGCCGCCCATCCTGCACAGCACCCGACCCCTATGGCCCCTCCCACAGGTGGTGAGCTCATGGGAAGGGGGGCCCATGTTACCTCTTTGGGCTAAGCCCGACCGGGCCCCATGGGTAAAGGCCCAGCCACCAGGCGCTCGCCAACGTGCCCCACCTCCAGGCCTGGCTCCAGAGGGGGGGCCCAGGTGACCCGCGTCCGGGCGAGGGAACACTGAGTCCATCTGTCTTGTTCATCATAGGGGTCTTTTGGGCTGCACTTTGTCTGATCCCTCACCTAGAACCAAATTGCCATGGGTGACCCTACCAGGAGCAAAAGCCCCCGACAACATAGCTCCTAGGATCATTGGGACACAAAAACCCCTCCACCACGATAAAGTGGCAGCCAAACATTAGCTAGCACTTCAAATGCTCACAGAGACCTTGTAGAACTTGTCTTGCATGGTGGCTCTCACTCGCCCGACTATTTCTCCCGCAGCATAGCTGCCACTTTCCACATCTCCAGGTTTAAAATGGTTTTCTCCACGTTACATGCTCCATCCTTCGTCCTGGAAGAAGGATGCGAAGCTCGCTAAACTCACGGCCATTTTTCTTCTCCTTCAGTTGTAGTCCGCTACGTGTTTTCACACAAAACCTAAAGGAACATTTGCTGCCTGTCGAAAATTAGCACTTCCTCTGCGTCAAATTGTGTCTTTAGTATTCACAGACGTCATGTTAAATTTATGGTACATTTCAAACTGGATCAGAAAATAACTTTTATCGCTCTATTGACTCATTCATATTGTTTGACAGTATTCACAGTATTGTTTGGCCGAGATTCCAGGGAACTCTTGTAGAATGAAATCTGAAACGTTTGGCCCAAGTAAAACGGTTTCGGGCAATTCTACCAAATACTAAAGAATGGTATGTATACTTCTGACTTTGATGAAAGTAATAATTAAAAAAAATACACTACAATTCTCTCTTTATTCTGACATATTCTCACAAATACAAAAAAATATATATATTTATTGACCTAAAACAAAACAAAGTTTACTCTGACTTAAAGAATTCATTATATGAGCTATACCAACACTTAATTTCCCTCTGGGATCAATAAAGTATTTTTGAATTGAATTGAATCGAATGTTGGACAGTAAAGAAAAAATGTTTGTATATAAATATCTGGTTTCAGCTGTATAAGTTCTTGACTCCATTTCAGTGGTTCTGAGTCGGAGCATTAACTGTGTTTGTACAGGAAGAGGAGCCTGGTTGCTATCGGCACCCACGACCTGGACACCATCTCCGGCCCGTTCACCTACACAGCCAAACCCCCCGGAGACATCAGCTTCAGACCGCTAAACCAGACCAAAGAGTACACTGCTGCCCAGCTAATGAGCCTTTACAAGGTAAGCAGCTGATTGAGCTGCCTGGGTTTCGGTCCCAGGAGCAGCTCATCATTCTGAGCAGGGCTAACCCCAATCCTAATCATGTTGTTCACACAGACGGACAGTCACTTGAGGCATTATCTCCCTATTATTGAAGACAAGCCTTTGTATCCGGTCATCTACGACGGCAACGGCATTGTCCTGTCTATGCCTCCTATAATCAATGGTGAGCTGTTTTGTTGTTTTCCCTCTGTCACATACTTAGGGGTGTATTCACACCTGGAAGGCCCGTTAGTTCACCTGTTTTGGCCCGGACCAATTTTTTTGGTCTTATTTTCTATTTTTGCTGAGGTTTCCTATTTGCACTGTGACTAAATGCAAGAGGACCAGAGTTCTCAACAAAAAGACATGTGTGTGCTAAGGTCTCTCAGCCATTAGACAGTTAAACGTGTATGCAGGGTAAAACCAGGAAGCCATGTGAAAATAGGTCAACATAAACAATGGAGACTTTGTATGCTGTTCCAATCGTCTTTCTGGCGTTATGCTTATGGATGGGCTAAAATTTGGTCGCTTTCACACCTGATTTGCTCCGCACCAGGGTTCGTTTGGAACCGCTCCGAGACCACCTCTTCAGCTGGATCTCGGTGCGCATCAGACTTCGCTGGCGTCTGGACCTTTTGGGTCCAGACCAAGGGAGGGAATGAATTTGAATCTGTTTTTAAGCGAACTAAAAAAGGCTGGTGTGAATACACCCTTAAACTTAACAATGAACATGACAACTGTTACAGTTTGGAGCAGGGGTCTCCAACTCCAGGCTTAAGAGCTACTGCTCTGCAACTTTTAGGTGCATCCCTGCTCCAACACAGCTGAATCAAATGACTGAATCAGTATGCCATCAAGTTAGGCCAAGGCCCTAGTAATGAGTCATTCATTTGATTCAGCTGGGCTGGAGCAGGGATGCACCTAAAAGTTGCAGGGCAGTAGCTCTCGAGGACTGGAGTTGGAGACCCCTGGTTTAGAGAATATGGAGTTACAGAATTTGCTTTGGTTCCAGGGGACCATTCAAGAATCAGTTTACAGACGAAGAACATCTTTATCGAGTGCACGGCAACCGATCTTACGAAGGTAACACGGGGAGGAGACCAATATAAACCCGCCGCCTCTTACTGTTGCCGGGGCAAACTGGCTCAAACCTGACCGTGTTTTCCCCTGCAGGCGAAGATCGTGTTGGACATGATGGTGACCATGTTCAGTGAGTACTGTGCACAGCCTTTCACGTAAGTTCCCTGTTTCCTCCACCCCTGATTGCTGATCGCTGCAGCTGAAATAGTTTTCCTACCTCCAGTGATTTGCAGCAGTATTCACACCCCTCTGACTTTCTGACAACTTTACTGCACGTTTTTGGGATTTGCTGTGGTAGACCAACACAAAGTAGAGCAGTGTTTCCCAACGCTGCTGCTCAAGGCACACTGCCCTGCATGTTTTACATGTTTCCTTGCTTCAGCATATCTCAATTCAATTGATGGCTGATTAACAGGCTAAAGCAGAGAAACATCTTAAAAGAGTGGTTCCCAACCTGGAGTCCTGGACGACAGTTTTGTCCATTGTGAGGTTACCAACATTATATTTGTAAATATTACATTTTATAAAATCCAAAAGACACAAAGAAAATTGTCTATATAGCCTAAAGTGTAAAACAAGACAAATACGAAAAAAACCCTGTAACTGCAGTCTAATCTTTGCAAATTACTGTGCATGTATGTAGTAGGAGTTGGGTTTGGAGGGGGGGGGGGGTGTCCTGGCTTTTATTTGACATAGGCAAGGGGGTCCTCACGGAAAAAACGTTGGGAACCACTCATCTAAAACATACAGAGCAGTGTGCCTTGGGGAGCAGGATGGAGAAACGCTGAAGTGGAGCACAATGACAAAGTGAAAGGAACATGATTGAAGATGAAAAAATTTTTTTTTACAAATAAAAATCTAGCTAGCCACCAGCACTAGCAATTATGGCTCATCTAAGACCTGTCAATCAAAAGGACTCGTCCATTATTCATAATTACATCTAAATGGATGAGTTATAAAAAGTTGTAATGACGTAAACTTGACCTATTAAACCTAAAATGTTTTTTTGAACCAGGCTGTAAACATGTTTGTTTCTGCTGTGAAGTTGGCATTGTTAACTTTGTAGTCAGTGGGAACTTGCTCCTTTCTGCCGCCAGCCCCTAATGGATGAGGGGATGATTGCAATTTATGTCACTTCCGGATTGGCATCACATTTGGCCCGCGAAGTTTGGCCCTTGGTTACAACCAATTGGTAGAACTTAAACATAGCTCCCTCCCAGCGACTCTCCTGGACCGTTTGCGAGTACATATCCCCAGGCCCTGTTATATAATTTCTAATGATATATGGTTTTCTTTCAACAATTGCTTTCTTGTTAGATTTGGTGAGTACATGATAGCTGTCCTGTTGTGACACACTCTTTCTATTTAGAGATGATCAATCCATGAGTTTTCTGTTTGAGAAAAAGAAAGAACCATCGTTTTTCTTCCACAGCCAACTATGTCCTACTTAGCTGGTTTATCACATGGAATTCCAATCTAACTTGTTGAAGTTTGATAAAAAGTAATTAAATAAGTTCTTTATTAGGTGTTGTGTTAATCATTTAAAGTCCTCTAGATACAACCTAAAACTTGCTCGATATTTAAGCATTCAGACGGCTTCCTTCATGTTCCATTTAAGTTACCGTTTTTATGCTAAGCTGACACTCGCTGGCATCACAACAAAGCCTCATTGATTTTTTGAGAATTATTGAATTTCTCTCATGGATTTTGTCTTTTCTGCAGGGTGGAGCAGGCGGAAGTGGTATACCCGGATGGAAAGACCTGCATATACCCGGTACTACTCACTTGTTCCTGCTCCCACTGTGGACATTTCATGAAAATCCATCTATAACTGACTAAACTGACAGACAGACAGAAAATATATTTTCTGCATTTTTTGATAATTCTTGATATCAATAATTATGGCTTTTCTTTTTTATCGATTCGCTCTTTTTCTATATCGTCCAGCCATAATCACTTTATTTCCACGGTTTCTAAATCTCGCTGCTTCCCGGTTTGTGTTGCAGGAACTTGCGTACCGGAAGGAGAAGCTGTCCGGCGAGTTCATCAACAGAAAAGTTGGCATTCGGTAACTCATCTGCTCAGTGTTTAAAATATACAAGTTGTGTGCATTAAAACCTGTGTTTACACAGCTTCAACGTTTTCAAGTAAATATTGATCTGTGCCTGGTATTCAGTCTTTGTTTCCATTTTTTTAACGAAGGCTAGTCTTTTTCCTTAATTACTCCTCGCATCAGGGAGTCAACAGAGAGAATTGCCCAGCTTCTCACCCGGATGTGCCTCCTCTCCCGGCCCACCGGTGTTGGCGACGAGATCGAGGTGGAGATCCCGCCCACCCGTCCAGACGTCATCCACGCCTGTGACATCATGGAGGACGCCGCCATCGCTTACGGGTTTAACAACATCACCCGCACAACTCCGCGCACCTACACTGTAGCCAACCAGGTGACATGCTTAGGTTCCCTATAAGCCCTCATCCTTAAAGGTAACGGCAAATATTCCATCTAGTTAGAGTTACTCTTTTTTTCTGTTTGTTCGCAGTTTCCTCTCAATAAACTGACAGAGCTGCTGAGACAAGACCTGGCAGCTGCCGGATTCACAGAGGCTCTCAACTTTGCTTTGGTGAGAAAACCTAAAATTGCTTGAATATAAACTTTACTGCTTTTTGTGTTCCTGTATTCCTGATAATTTCACTACTTGTAGTGCTCTCAAGAAGATATAGCAGACAAGCTTGGAAAACGGCTCTCAGAGACCCGTGCTATTCATATCTCCAACCCTAAAACTGCAGAGTTCCAGGTGAGATAACAGAAACACAGAATACCCTTCATTACATACTTTGATTCGCCCACTATGTACAGATTGAACTGTCACTGTTGTCATCCAGCATTTCATACCTGACATTAGGGGTGTAACGTTAAACATGAATCACAGTTCGGTATGGTTTCGGTACACTTTAATCAAGAAAAATAGATATTAATGTGTTGTTGTTTTTTTCAATGACAAAGTTCTGGTTCGCTCCATCTTTCTTTTTCTACTGTAGCTGCATGAGAAACGCTCAATGTTCCTAAATAGCAGAGTTTAATAATGGTCGAGAGTCCTTTCTGTTTTTGTTTAGGTGTCACTTTTTAAAGTTGCACTGCGGAACGTTGCACAGTTCTCTGTTTTCCGCACATAAACATTCGGCATGTGTTCAGGTAGAAAACAGCTGCATTCGTTCATTCCAACTGAAAAATATGAATGCATGTACTGTTACACCCCTACCTGGTAGACATACTTATCTGTCCAATGCTTTGGTTTCTGCATGCAGCACTGAGCCCACTCATGATTCCACCACATGTGCCCTCTAGTTTGGTTCTAGTTTCTTGCAAATCTACTCATTTAGATACCAGTCACAGATCGGGATCTTTACCAAATTACGAATCAGACCAGTACTTCTGGGTGCTCAACTTGAGGCTTAAATCTCATCGGAAGCTTTGTAACAGACTCTCTCTGGGATAAAGAATGATATGGATTATAACTTAAACAAAAACGCATCAATATCTTTTATATCATTATCTTACTTTCTACCATCTTGGTCTCTGCTGTGATTTTTTTAATTTCATCATTTAAAGTAGTTTGTAGCCTCTCAAGGCTGTTTTCTCTGTAATTTAAGAGGAGTGCTGTACAGATGTTACCATTTTGACTAGCGATGCATGGAAACATAGGGTATTTTTTCTGATCAGTTGTTGCTTGTTACCGTTTAAAAGTTAGTGCTGAAAATACTTTTATGTCTGGATGGTGTAACTGAGGTGTCCAAAGCAGTAAAAAAAAAAAAAAAAAAAATCACATTATAAAAAATATAAGAAATGTCATTTGAACACTTGCACCTGGAGGGCTTGAAAAACATATTTGCAAAGCTGCTCATAATAATGTAAGAGAAATTAGAATCAGCTGAAATCAGTATCTGCAGTTTCAAGCTTTACAAAAACCAGAAGTTGGAATTTAGCTTTGAAATCTGGATCCTTGCATCTGTAAATGTTGCCTGTACAAAGACACTTTCCCTCCAGCTGTTTGTTCAATGACTATTCATAAGGCAATACATTTGTTTATAACCTATAGAGCCTTGCTTATGCAGTAGACCCCCGCCTAGTGGTGGTTCAGGACGAGTGTTTCCGTACAACATGTCTTCAATATTTAACAAAAAGGTTTTTGTCTATTATTTCATAGTTCTTATTGTTCTTAATATTAGAAAATCTTGCAGTGGAGATAATGTTAGTAAATATTGCACTGACTTTATCAGTTGCGATATATGCTTAATTTCTGCTTTCCTCTCTTATCTCTGCTTCCATCTCTCTGTGACCTTTAGCATTTTGGGCAACAACATGCGTGTCCAGTGTGAGCATCTGCTGCCATCTTACTCTGTTCAGCAGGCTAAATATTACATTAGCAAGAAAAATGCAACTTCATAACACTTGGAATACGTTTGTCAAAAATGACTGCACTCCAAACCGTATCTTACGATGGGAATATTGCACACACTGAAATTGCGAGGACGATGTATTTGCAATATGTTCTCCAGCATTACTTTGAAGCTACCTGAAACGCTATTGGCTGCATCCGTCACCCTGGCGCCACTTTCAGCCCATTCCAGAAAGGATATATAGTTCATCCAGTGTGGTTGGGGGTCAGCCCAGGGGTCTCCTCCTTTAACTGTAGACCCAGTTTTACAATAACATAGTTGAGTGCATGATCTAAATATGAAGATTAAAAACATCTTTGCAGAAATCAGGAAAAGATAAAAGGAAGAGACTTTCTGTAATCTGTCCACCCAGTTCATACTGTTACTTTTCCACTAGGTGGTGCTGTGTTCCTCTTCAACAAACTGCCACCATTCTTCCAACTTGAGAACGTTGCTTTTTACTTTTTCCTCCACCAGGTGGCGCGCACCACCTTACTGCCGGGCCTGCTGAAAACTGTAGCTGCCAACAGGAAGATGCCCCTTCCTCTGAAACTGTTTGAGATCTCTGATGTGGTGCTGAAGGATGAGAGCAAAGGTTGGAACCTTCATGTACTGGGAACAGTGTAGTGATATGATGCTCATTCGTGGGATGCTGTTGCCTTAGTAAAATCAGATTTTATTTGTAATTTATTTAAAGGAATTTAAAGCTGGAACGCTTTCTAGAAGCACAAATATAAATTCAAATCCTTTTATTTCCAGATGTTGGAGCGAGGAACAGTCGACGCTTCTGTGCCATTTATTACAACAAATCTCCGGGCTTCGAGGTGATCCACGGCCTGCTGGACAGGACCATGCAGCTGCTGGAGGTGAAGGCAGCCCATGGAGAAGGATACCACATCCAGGCTGCAGACGGTAAGGAATCTGGCCTCGACAGTTGCCATAGAACCAATGAGGAGCGCAGTCTGTTGTTAAACAGAACATCCCAGTCGTATGTTTTTGATATAAGTTTAATGATAAGAAATGTGTTTATTTAGGGATTTAAGGGAGGTATTGTTGAGATTATGTGAATCCCGAACCAGCGTTGGTTGTTAGGAGAGGATTTTGCTGTGGAGGAACCGTTTCCATGGCAGATTGTGGAGCTAAGTTTAGGTGAAATCTGTTGGGATTTGAGGTGCAAGAGAACACTGTTAGTGAGGATAGTTAACAGAACATTTCCATGTTCTAAATACGGCCTAAACTCTGGAGGGTTACATAAATCACAAGTCATGACTCATTTAGTTTGTTTTAATATACCACCCGTTCCAATTACATTTCATTTATTACATAAAAAGCAGCAGCATGGGGGCAGTAATCTTATCTTGACAAAATGTTGTCATTATTCGGGATATAATCATTTAGGTATAAGAGCAGCTTTTATGAAAGGCTCTGTTTTAATGGAGCAAGCATGGGCAGAGAAGCGCTTGATTTACACTCATCCAGTTCCAACCCCCCTGTGATCATAAGATATTGCTTAGTATTGAACCCAAAATTATACAATTTATTTTATTTGCTGATTATAACTTCAAAACTATTATAGAAGACATGGTTTGTGAGATGTCTTTACTTAATGAGTGGTGTAAGATAAAAAATGATCAATAAATTGAAATAAAATATATGATTTTTGGTAATAGGAAAATGGATGAGTCCGTCACCATCTCCATAGATGATATTCTGGTGGAAAGAGTATATGACGTCAAGTTCTTGGGGTTATTTTAGATTATAAAATCAACTGGAATACTCCTTAAATATATAAAACAAAACTTCTAAATGAAGTAAAAAATGTTTTAGAATAATCAACGCTCCAGATATTATATTTTTGATATATTGCTCCATAATTGACGTATTGTGTAGCGGTATGGGGCAACACATATAAAACCAATACTAAACCGTGTGTGATATAAAAAGTTGTAAGAATTCTACATAGTACATAGTGCTAAGTAGAAGCCAAACAGATTTCCTTTCACAAGTGGAGCATTACGGCTTTTGCTATAGTACTCCAATTGATATATATGTGTAAGGAATCTTTATTAGAAATTGCTGTTTGTTTTTTTCTTTTTTTTAAATGTTATGGACCTGGAGACGAAAAATAAAGGGGAAAAAAGAAAGAAAATAAAGAGTGGTAGGAAAAAGCTGAGAGGGTGAGTTGAAGATAGAGAGGAAGGGGAATAAAGAAATTACAAGAAAACATCCTAGTCTCCTTCTACACCTGCAGGACGGCAGAGAGAGGGGAAAAAAAAACAATGATAAAACAAAGCAAACAATGCGAACTGACAACTACACAACCACAACCCACAAATAGATATATAAATACAACAACGGCGTCACTGAAAAGTTCATGGTACTGATTATTACAAGATGCATCTCTTGCAACCTCAAGAGTGCATCTATAAACACAATGCAGGGGTCCGGGGGGGCCGAATCTCAATCCTTTACACCGCAGAGCACCGAGACCAAGCATCCGACCAAAGCCAATCAAACCCACCAATAAACCGACCAAGCACGGAACACACAGAGCAGGTGATCAAATACAGACACTGGACCCTTCCCCCGTCGAGCCACCCGACAGCTACCACCAAACATTTAACCCCAATTTACCCTACAGCGCATCCATCCCCACCCCAGCCCACGATGAGCACAATAAACACCCCAGACACAACTGAACCACCACACCACATATGCAGCACAGCGGCGCACCAAAACCACCCACCACCGCATTTGTTGAATCAAGTGAATAAACTACCATAATTTTTGGACTATTGAGCACACCTGGTTCCTGCTAGAGTGCCCCCCAGAGCCAAAGCGTGTGAATAGTGGTGTATAGTCCGAAAATTATGGTCAACTGAAACATGAACCCCTGGATGAAAGGGGCTCCCTATATGGGCCAAAAAGCATGGGAACACTCTCTCTGAAGAGTTGGAGAGTGTTTCTTAAAGCTGGGATCACACTCTGCAATTTTGGCTGTCCTAGAGCTTTTCTTTCGTCATGAAAAGAATCTTGATGAAAAACGATGCATGTGAGCCACAGCTCCTTCGCCGTGTAGTGTGACTGTTCCTCGACAGCTTATTTAGTGCTCGTCCGCCCAAAACCATCCGTTGTGAATCTTCAGGCACCATTTGAAATTCTGCGACCACAGACTGCAATGAAGGATTATGAATGACGTTGGCTTTTGGCGCGTCCTTCTACAGCGAGACATTGTCCAGTTTGACCAACTGAAATCTTGGGGCGTTCAGTGTGACATTCCTCTAGAGCTCAGTGGAGCTCGCACAGCGTGGCATGAAGCAGCCCTTTAAAGTGGCCCTGGCATGAAATTCCCAGCGACATTTGGGCCCTTTTTAGTCACACTATAAGTACCTTAATACTGTATCAAAGGATCGTTTGCCGTAATTCAGCCTTGTTGTAGAATTGCAGCCCCTACTAGGGGCCCTTCTTTTAGTATTAGCACAGAACGACAGAGTTTTGGTGGGCGGGGCCCAAGCCATGCGCCTCTATTGTCAAATGAGTCTCTAACGTCCGCATCAGATGAAACATTGACAGACATGCATTTGCGCACCACAAATTGTCCAAACTCCAATATTATGTAGCCTATAAAATGTAAGTAGGTTTAGGCCTAATTATATTGTGTGTTGAACAATAATCTGTTTACAAATTACAAGCCTAATAAAATATTTGATCATCCTTCCACACATCCATCCGTCCTCATTACGTCTCTAGCTTCACCATGACAGTAATGTCTCAGTTATCAGCTACTGTAATGGCGACTGTAATGGCATTTCAATTTGATCCGGGTTCTGATCCGGACAGCGAGGCACCTGAGGAGGAACCAGAAACGCCACGGCTTCAACAGGACATGTCCGAATGGTTAGTTGTCAATTCAGTTTCTTTATGTTTCCCACACATAGACAAATCTGTGGCGCACCGCCACAGATTCAACTCCGACGGCCACAGATTCAACACCAACCTTCGTCTCTCTGTCACTCACGCGTCTCTCTCGCTCTCTCTCACAGAAACATACACACACACAGCCCCTCCCCTCCGTGCACAGCAAGTCTGTCTGGACCACATGTGGAAGACGTCCTCCACAATGTGTATATAACAGCTGAAGGACATTATTGCGGGAATATACTTACTTGTATAGGGATATTTGCTGGTTCACGGAGAGTTGGTATTGATCCTGGTAAAAGTTTAAGACGATCTGCAAATCCACTGCTGTATTGTCCCAAGTTAATAAAACATTCGTCAGAGAAATGTTTGTCACAAACGACCACGCGTTTTGGGAGTCGGTCGGGTACATTCCCTGGATAAATAAAGTCCATCCACAAGCTTTTCAGTGGGGAGGACAAAAATATTTGTGTTGTCTTTTGTACACCCAGGTACAGAGCAGTGTGGATGCGGTCTGGGGTCCATGCTGTTGGTTTGTTGTTTGCCTTTTACTGTAGCTCTTGTTTAGGTTGAAATACGTGCCGCGGGGGAAGGGACTTGGAGGGTGTCGTTCGGAGAAGAGGGTATTTGGCTGGAACTCAATGATGTCATATGCCAAAACGTGTGGTCATATGCCGAACTGCAAAACAGCCCGTTTCTGAGTGCTAATTTCACTATGTAGGCAGACATAGGACAAAGGAAACACTAATCAGTCATTTTAACCCCTTGGGGGACATAGGCAGGCTGGGGAAACTAAAAAATATGACCAAAAAAATGCTAATTTCATGCCAGGGGTACTTTAAGAGGGGCGAACGCACAGTATGAACCGGCCTTAAGAGGGACATCACCAAGTTTCCCTACTAAACCCGTGGTTTTCTGGACTTCATCTCAGATGAGTAGAGAATAAATAGCGGATGGCTGGATAGAAGCTTCACGGCTGCTCCTCACTGTAATCTGAGATCAGGCACATTCAGGAAGGAGCCTCAAAAGTTCTTCACACAGCTAACAGGAAGACACGATGCATCACCGTGTTGTATTTGTTTGGAGTCAGTGCCGCTCATTTCTGACCTCAGCTTGCTCTAAGAGCTGCAGAACATCACTTGGATTGAAATGGTTTTTGTCTGCACAGGCGTTACATGGGTATTACACATGTTACTCACAGGGCTGCACCTAGTCTTAAGAAGTCTGGGAAAATAGTCCCCAAACTAGGATAGGGGTAGAATAAAATAGGCATTTTCAACAGGATAAATATCTGAATTTCTAAAAGCAAGAAATCCTCCCTGGAAAAGGCAACTAGTTGTTTTTTTTTTAAATAAAAAGACAACATAGAAATTGATGCATCCATCAATTAATTTTACCATTTGTATTTTTTACCCTCAGTCAGCCCATCAATCTATTAATCATCAATCAGTGTGTCGGGTGTAGGTTCCATATTTAGAGCCTGGACACTGGAACTATCTGTACCCTACAATATATTTGCTCATGTATGAATACTTCAATTTATAATTAACTTTGGAAATTTGCTTCTGGATAAAGATGGAATCTTATGTTTATAGGCCTGATAATTCCAACTATGGCTGCAGCTATCAATTATTTTAGTAATCGAGTCCTCTAACGATTATTATGACGACTAATCTAGTAATCGGATAAAGATGTATCATTCAAAGGCAGAGCGTATACGTATGCAAAGTTAAAATATAATGAGCAGGCTCTACAATTCTATACATTATCTTAGCTTTTCTGTTATTTAACTGTTAATAGTTCAAAGTTTATAAATACTTTAGTCAGTTTGTTTTTGTACATTAAATTTTTTTTTGTAGCACTCTGTTTCATGGTGAATATAATGAGCCATATAAATAGTAAACATTTGTTGTGATATATGTTTGTAGATCAGTAATTCATTTTACACATTAATTTAAGAAACAAAGAATGTGGGGAGCCACTTTGGAGCTGAAAATCTCATTTTAGTGAGCCGAGCTGTAAGAACTGGCTCTCCTTAAAGAGATGGAATTCCCATCACTATTGGACGTGCTGTGGAACGCTAATTGAGTTTAGCAATAAACACTCTGACTGTACTGTGGTTTTCTCTCGGTTTAATATGTAGTCTTGCCATACTTTTGATAGTTTTTGTTGTTTCTGTCAAGCTGTTTCTTCTTTACGCTCCTCAATGCGTCCATTTGGGTTAGACATCGTTTTATCGTTGGCAGCATAAGCGAAGTGATTGGGTTGTGTTAGGGCTGGGCGATAATTCGATAGCAATATATATCGATCGATAGACGTGTGGTGCGATAGAAAAAAAAGGGGTCGATAAAAAAGTTCGATAGAAAAAAAAAGTTTTCCCTCATTTCATTATAGCCCATCAGGTAGCTTAATACAACAATTATTACTTACTCCAAAGAAATCATTACCACTGATAGGCAGCTCTGTCAGCCACCCCTCGCTCCTTTCAAACCACAAAAAGGATGAAATGATTTGAGCTGAAACAGAATTTACTGATAAGTCCCTAAGCGAACCATCGACTCCCCTCTCCCGGCTCGCTGCAAATCCGTTACACAGAGACATGAAACATACCCAGGTTGCGCTGCTAACAACACCTGTGGCTTTTAAAATGTCCCCTTCGGTTCTGACCCCGGTCCTCAGAAGCGAAAAACGCTTTAAAAAACACAACAGGGTTGGTTAGGCCAGCCGGCTGAAATGAATTAGAATAAGGCCCCGTTTACACAAAGGAAAAACGCAGATATTTCCCTGCGGTTTGGCCTCTCATTTACACGAAAACCCAGTTTTTATCACAGAAAACGATTATTTCTAAAAACCCCGGCCAAAGTGGAGATTTGCGTTTTCTTTGTCTTAAGTGTTTGCGTGTGGACAGAAATAACCGGAGTTTTCAGCTCCGCAACTTCACTTTCTGGGACAAAAATGCTCCGACATCACTTGTGCTATCTGTGTTTACACTCAGAAACAGCATTTATGCCCTCAGAGATGTGGTATCATCGATTGTCCAAGCGCTTTTTGCTTGTTAACTTCTACATGAGCTTGTAAAAGTTAGAGGTTACTCTAAGTGGATAGGATTTGGGGGAACTACTGCCCCCTACAGGTTTAGCATGTCTATGAATGTGCTTAACAACACTTATGCGGTTAGGTGTGGACTGAGATTTTTTTTTAAACGAGGTGGTAAGGATATTCGTTTAAAAAAAAAAAACTGCTACGTGTGCACATGGTCTAAGCTTTATTGACAAACTAAACCAAAAGTTTCAGCCATTAGTATTATAACGTGTCATAAAATGTTTAAAAGATTAAAATGCATCAAGATAAGCCTTTAATTTCAATTACTTACAATTAAAAAATATATAATATTATGGTTAATAATATGACTTTTCTTTGTATTTACTGATGTTACTCAGGTCTCTTTATTTGTTCCTGTGTCTTACAAACTTATTCATGATAAAAAGAGGAGTTTGAAAAATGAATTAATTTAATTCTTAGTTAAAGTTAGTTTATTGAAGAATAACAAAATGACCGGGAAGGCACTTAAAATATATTTTTTACATCTTGTGATATTTATCTATAATTATCGATATCGATCAATATGACTATTCCCTTTATCTATATGCTATTTTCCTATATCGCACAGCCCTAGGTTGTGTAACTGAAATCATCATCCCGGCAGAACGTCACAGTTAGCGAGGGCATGGTATAACTTAAACAACTGTCCGGGTGGATGCACTCTATGGTAATACTACATTCAACGAATAAATTTGCTTAGAGTATTTTTAGTACTCAAATTACTCGAGGAATTGCTTCAGTACTAACTACTAACCATCTTCAGAACTAACTAACCATTTGGATGAGCGTTGAAACATCTCTAAAGAAACCAGAGAAGTCCTGCACCCTTTTGCGAAAGCTTCGAGGATTGCGATGTCCTTCATGAAAGAGGTTCTGCTCCAATTAAATGTTGATAGGATAAAATGTAGGCACACTATGAATAAATTCAGAGTTCTGTGTCAAATAAACTGGAACAGCAGTGGAAAATCAATGACTGTTGACTAAATGTTTGTGCTATCATTTTACTCAACATTCAAACTTGTCACATCAGCTTCAGTGTTTTTGGGGGTTGTGGGCCAAAAAGCAATCCTTTCACTGTGTGATGTGTGTCTGAATGACTTTCTAAAGGCTGTCTGTCACGATAAGTGATGAAATAAGAAATTCTCAAGATTTTTGATGACTATGGAAGAAATAGTCTCATTAGAACCAGTCATCTTTTAGACATTGAATTTGTAACACTGAATTTTCATCCTGTGCAATTATGAATATGAATTTGTTAGGGGGTTTTCTACTTGAAATTTCACTCAGTGCCAGATCGAGTTGAGTGGCTTTTAGCCAATCAAATTGCGCTCCTTTGATCACGTGACACCAGTGTGTTGGACTGGGCCAGAGATGCGTCTCTTAACAGTTTGTGACGCTAACCAAGCTAACTGTAGTTATAAAAGAGTGTGATTTGATTGGCTTGAAGTTTGGGGTCAAAACAGGATCAGCTCAACGTGAAGGATACTTGAAAAATAGACATGGTCAATTTTGTGTGGTAGCCACTGATTGGCCTGGCGGTATGCGTGTGAAGTGATGTCACAGAGAATGGCGAGACATGTCTTCCAGCAAGTTAAAAACATTGCTGAGGGAAACCAAAAAAATTAATGTGCAAATATCGGGCCGTGAAGGACCACAACGGCCGGAGAGGGGCAAATTACAAGCACTGGCAGTGCTTTGCAGAAATGGACAGCATTTATGGTGAAAGGTCGGCAAGCAACAGGAGAGAGTGGAGTAGATACCGACTCCAGCATCAGTATCTGTAATGTCAAAAAATGGTGAGCGATGATGGATTTTTACTAGAACTTTTGCTACGCTGAGCCCGCCTAAGTCCCCACCCTCTGCCGCGTTCCTGAGAAAGGAAACGCAAACAGGGTGTTCTGGGCCGTGCTGACGTGACCTGGTCCAGGCTGAGCCGACACCCTAGTGGAAAAGGAGCAATAGAAGCCACTCGACTTGCTTAGGCTTGGGTCACCTGAAGGTCGGCACATTTACGGGCAAATCATTTTGCAGGTGAGAGTTTTGCTGCCGAATTTATAGTTTTAAAGAGAAACATCTTATACATGATTGCACAGGATAAAAATTGTCTTTATAAGTTCAATTTTTAAATTTTAAACCCCTGACCACACCTCTGGACTGCAGAGGAGGGAATTCGATGGCTATGTAGGAACAATAATGTCAATAATGGAAGAATGTTAAAAAGCAGAAGTTAGGCTGGTTTGTTCTCTCCCCTTTGTGAAATTGGCAATCAGAAAGGTTTGACTTTATTATTAAGATGTCTCAGGTTGAAAGGCGCTTGTCTTGGCTTCTGGTTGCTCACAGAGACTTTGATCCATTTCAGTGTTGGATTTCTCACTCGTCTGGCTTGCATTCCTCCAAGGTCGCCCTGTCGGATATTTTTCCGCTCTCAGACTTCCCATTCAGACGACAAATCAATGTGCTCGAGTATCGCTGAATGAGAGATGAGAGCAGAGAGGATGGAGGGAAGGCAGACAGACAGACAGACAGACAAACAGACAGACAGGAGGCTGGAGGAGTATATGAGATGAGACCTCCCAAAAAAAAGTGCGGCGTGACAGCACGACGTGAGCTCGGAGGAGTGTGCAACCCCTGCAGTGTGCAGATCGGGCATGGGAGTCACGTCAGCCGCTGCAGTGCTGAGCAGTGGGACACCATTTTTCCTTCTCACTTTTCCACGCACACTCTGCACCTTTAGCTCACCCCCCAGACACATATGTCAGCATGTTCTTAACCCCCATTACAAGGTCATGACCCCGTCTGACAGCTCACCAAACTCGTGTCCTCAGGATAAGTCCATCAGAAGGGCGAGGCAGGACCACTCCAGGGGAATGCATGTCAGGTTAGCTTCCGTTTCCAAAGGTGGACAAAGTGATGAGGTGACGAGCGGCAGGGCAGCCAGAATCACTTAGGAGACAGATGCCCGGGTTTCACTTAACAACTGTGTCCAATGCAAAGACCCACTCCATTTTTCAAGGCAGGGACTTTGATCTTGTGCAACTCTTTGTTTGTTCAGGTATTGATTTGATGTCATCTCTCTGTGTGATTTTTAAAATGTTGCTCACTGAATAGTCTGTAAAATATGACGGATTGTGTTTCTCTTCCCTCTAAAGCAGAATCTGGATCTGGGAATGACCTCAAATCCAATTTGACATTTGCTAATTGATCCGCTCAGTGACCAGGCTATCTGCTATTAGCACTACAAGCGATATAATCTGTATTTTAATTTTTCAAATGTTTATTCAAAATATATAACCTGATAAAATATCCAAGTAAATAGAAATTTAAATAAGTAGGTATTTATATATTTAGAAAAAAAAGCAGCCACATTGGATTTTGATTGGTAGGAAAAACCTCTAGCCTTCTCACTTCTGGTACGCTTTTTGCTTATTGTTCAACTTCAAAATTTGAAATTCCAACCTCTGATTGAAAATAGAACACATTAGTATCCCTTATCCTTAGATCAGTATTACAGTGCCAATGAATAAGAACTTTTTAGTTTTTATTTTCTTATTGATTATTATGAAACAAACTGAGACCATCCCTCTTTGTGCTTTAGTTTTAAAATGTCTGTCATGATTGTGGTGCTACCAAAGCGGTCACAGCATTTCATTTTTAGTGTTTACTAAGCACCTGCTCTTTTTTTTTTGCTTCGACCAAGACAGAACCCTGGCTCTAGTGCTGAAAACCCGAGCTCTCCTAACCCTGGTTCACTGTTGGACCAGAGGAAAGAACCGCTTTCATCAGGAGCTAGAGGCAGCTCATAGGGAACTCTACAGTTTTTTTTGGTTTTGTTTTTTTCAATTTTGATTAGTCAAATATAAAAACAAAAACATTAAAATAAATTCAAAAAACTATCTATCCCAAAGGGAAATTAAATGTTGTCGTAACTCTAATCATCCAAGTGTCTTCAAAGAGTTGTTGTAGATGGTCATGCTGTGGGAAGTAAGGATCTCCTGTAGCAGTCAGTCTTGCAACAAATATATGAGGCCTCTGACTGAAGACTTACTAGTATGACTTACTATAATGACATGCTAACAGCTCAATTTTCTGGCAGCAGGGAAGATATTCTGAATAACGTCATCAGCCTTTGGCAATCCATCCATGTAATTTGCTTTTGCCGCTTCTCTTTAAAAGGGGACATATGATGCAAATGTAACTTTTTTCATCTTTTTGTGTTGCCATTTATGTTTTTGCTGCCTTGATTAAAAACGGCAAACATGAACAGCCATCCATCCATATTTTTTTTTGTGTGTGTGCAAATTTTTGCTGTCGACAGTATTGTGCTTCTACAAGCTGTCTGAGAAATTCCCTTATCGGTCTTTGTCAGACACGTGACCTGCCTTGCAACCATTACCCCCGGGCGCAATCTTGACTGTAAGCGTCTCACGTTGCTAGGGGAAGCCGCATTAGATATACTGAAGAAGCTGAAGTTGAAGAAGCACACTGGAGTCTCACACATGGATAAAAAGAAGGAGGAACGCATTCCTTACAGGGATAAACTTGTAAAGGAGGCTAGATATAATAGATAGATAGATATAATCAGAAATTGTCTACAATCGACAATGTAGATCAATACGAGCTCAAAGGAAACGAATGGAGCTCAGACGTTTCATTACTTCCTCCGACTACCGCATTGGACATCACAAACTATCTTGTGTGTGGGATCAGTGCATACACATGTAAACAGTCAAAAATTACAAATCGCTAGAGGCATTCTCTCATTTTCTGTCCAAAATCACTTTTCCAAGTGGGAAACCTAAAGAATCTTATATGGTTGTAAAGTTTTTGTTTCCTGGTATTGTGTGACCTATTGTGGCAGCCCGTCACACAACACGAGTGAACTACTTTGTCCAGGTTTATGCACTCCACATACACAGCGATCGCAGCTTCCGTTGTTGTGTACACTCAACCATCCCATTATGCAACGCGCCTACAGCACCCGATACGTCATCTGACAAAGACCGGTTGTGACGTCACAAAAAGCATATTGCAAATTTGCATTTAACTGCCCCTCGCCTGTCAAACCCTGCCCACCAATTTCATGCTATTCTCTTGAATGGTAAAGCCGCTGCCTAGTAACAAGATTGGTGGGTGGGGTCTGCAACCGCCAGTTTCCATGAAAGTGACCGAGCCGTCTATTAACAGCTCATTCTGAAAAGGACTGAAATTGTCAAGAATTGAACTGGTGAGATCACTTCATGTGAGAGTGATTTTGTGCAAAGAACTTCATTAACATGTTTTGTACAGACCATTGATCTATTATACCTTGTTTAAAATGATGCAAAATATGTCCCCTTTAAATCTGTCTGGCTGTATGGCCTTTCCCATTATGATCGATGGAAGAGATGGTTTGAATTTTTTCCTTCTCTCTCTGCTCTTTGGTCCTGCTCTGCATCAATGAAGCTTCCTTTTCAACTTTGTTTGGATTTGGGGTTGTAGTTCAGGTATGATTCCAGTTTTTGAGATGCTAATCGGCTGCCCCCAGTTGTAAAAGCAATACCTCGTTGCCATGGTTATGCATCGTAACAACTCTCCAAATGTAAGAACTTAGGAGCTAAAGTCCTTCCAGCTGCACTGCATCCAAAACCAGATGGAATAACTGTCCAAACATGCTATGCCTCAACCAAAATAACTAGATACAAAAGTCTAGGAAAAGAACAAATAAGAACTAACAGAGCTACTCCAACATCCTGCCACCATGAGCAGCACAATCCTAAATTAAAAACTGCTGTGCTTCAGCAGGAATAAAATGTCTGATTGGCAAAAATGAGATAAATATAACTTTTTGCTTCTTATGAAATATGAATGTTTTTGATTTTGATTTTTTTACTGTGCCCTTATCTCAGTGCAGCAGCTTTTTATTATTAATCTAAGTCCCTAGACCTTGTTAGGACATTAGTCCTTTAATTCTGGAAATGTTCTTCAGGTGATAAAAGGCTGACTTTGTAATTGGCGTCAAGTGTCTCGGAAGGTTCAGGTCTGAGTCCATTACTATACCTAGATTTCAGCCCTAATTAGTAGTTTCTAGCTGTATTAACTGAAGCTGTGTGTGTACTTTTGATTGTTCCTCTTTTGGTCCAAAACTATTTACCTCAGCTTTGTTTTTGTTCTGCTGGAGAAAGTTATGGTACACCCACACATTTAGTTGTTCTATGCGTCTGCTCAGTACTTAAATAGGTTTATAGTCACCTGGTGACATTGTAATGTAGAGCTGTGTATCATCTGTGTAGTTATGATATCTGATGGATCCCAAGATGGAACCTTGGGGTACCCCACATGTGATTCGTCAGTTCTGATGAAAAGTTACTTATTGACGTAAATAAGCCTCTGTTCTTTAGCCAAGACTTGAATTAGTCAAGTACTGTACCAGAGAGTCCGACCCAGTTGTCCAGTCGCTTCAATAATATATCATGGTCAACAGTGTTTAATGCTGCACTGAGGTCATACAGCATCAGCACTGTGGTTTTTCTACAATCCACCTTTAGCCAGATGTCATTGAACACTTCAGCAAGGACAATGATAATATTTATCGTTTCCATCTACATATTTATCGGAACAGTCCCAAAATAAAACAGAAATATCCAGAGGTAAAATATATTCTATACAGTATTCTGTTTCTGTATTTTTAGTTTCCCTGAAAACCGTTGTTTGTCATTGAACTCATAATAGGACTGCAATACTTTAACTACTTTTTTTCTGTTCTCTTGGAAGTTGAAGTGTGGGTGGAACGTTGCCAGGCTCAAGTGGAGAATTTTCATTGACTGATCGGTTATTTAGGCTATACCCAGGGCTATTGTTATGGCAAAAAAAGTATCTCAGGGTTTCCATAATAAAGAAGACTTGAGTCCCAGAAGGCGTTTAAGTATTTAATTCAAACATGTCTGGCCAGACCATGGAGGGGAAAGAGTTATTCGTGCATCACCCTTACCAACCTTTCTAACTAACCGCTTAAATAGTATTCAGCAATCATTGTTTATCTCTGTAGATGTCTTCTCCAACCTTCACGCCCCGCCTCCAGAGTAACTGCTTCACACGAGTCATAGCAACGCATAAAGCAGCTCATCCGAAGGCCAGACTGTTATCTTACTGCCCCGGCGTCTGTCTCTCTGGTGACCTGACACATGTATATCATAAAGATTAAGTTGGAGCAATAACCTTGTCATTTTACCCTAGATGCATTCACTAAGCAGAGAATATACACTTAATTCCTAATTGCATAACAATTTTCCACCACACTATTTATATAGTTGCCATGGCTTCCCGTTTATGGTGCAAGTCGATGACGTGCTGGCCGACGCAAGCAACCCCCACTGATTTGGTCCTGCTAATGGACACTGGGCTCAAGCGAGAGGTACAATTAACCCCCCGCCACAGTGTCGTCTCCTCTCGCTCTGGTCCTCTTATTGTTCACGCCTCAGTGATGAGTGCCCGTCCAGGCTGTGGGCTCTGGAACCCATTAGCAAGACAGCGTGGGAAGAAGCAGTGCATTATGGGAGCAAGCCATGTTGGTGTATGTGTGTGCGGTAAGGGGGGGTTAGTTACTGTAGTAACCACTGCTTCCTGTCATCTCTTGACAAGTCTGCTTGCCAGTCTGTTTGCAGAAAGAAAAAAAAAGTGAGCAGCCAGATTTGTACGACTAGAGTCTACAAGGATTTATGGAGTGCTCCGATTCTGTCTGGGAGTTCTGTGGTACGCAGGAAGTTGCGATTCATTTTAGGCTTTGGATTTGTTTGGAAGAAATGGTGGTCGATAATGAAAATGGGTGAACAAATGATGACCAGTAAAACACTGAACCGAACAGTGTCAGAACGTGATAATAGAGACCACAGATGGCGTGTTAGATAAGAAGTGTAGATACACTCATCAGCTCGATAGACGTCTTAACTCTGGAGCTTTTGGTTCTTTTTTTCCCATTCGTTTTCAGGATTGACTGATCAACTTCAGTCATAACCATAACCAAGGACCGGTTGCATGAGTTTGAATTTATTCTTCATTGTCTCTAATTCAAAAAGGGTCCCACTAATATTTGGTGAAATGTTTCATAGCGAATAGCAGGGGAACCACGTGCTTTTCCTAGCCATCAGCTAGCTTCCAGAATAATTCTGGCAGGGATGTTTGACAGTTCTGCTCATCATGCAATGCGAGAACTTCAACTCTGAGAAACTAACCCTTCTACCAAACTGCTTTTCAGTGTTCTTCATCAGGCTTATCCAACTCTCTTTTCAGAAAATAAGTGAGCTAACTCCGACTCGGCCCCATTAAAAAACTTAAAAGCTTTAAAGCAGGAAACCAGGAAACCCACAAATTTGAAGAATTTTCACCAATTCTGTCAAGGAGAGTGGGCAAATACCCAGCTACAATAGGCTTTTCCCAGTTGTAATTTTTTAAAAACATTTTCTTCCAGATTCCACCTTTTTCCCGGGTCGCTGTGCTGAGATCTTTGTCTGTGGGAAGAGCGTAGGACGTCTCGGAGTCCTTCATCCCGACGTCATCAGCCACTTTGAGCTGACCATGCCCTGCTCTGCCATGGAGATGGACATCGAGCCTTTCCTGTGATTTCACCTTCCTAAACCTTTACCAAACATTTCTAAAGACAACTTGAGTTGCTAAACTAATCAAATATGTTGTCTGGTTTTGTGTTTATGGGATGTAATTTTGGCTGTCTATGTAGCGGGTGCACAAAACAGCTGATCATCCAGTTTGTACTGCTTCATAGCGGTTTCTGAATACCAAAGCTGTTTTCACTAAATTAAAAATTAACACATTTTTTGTGTTTGTGAGTCTGTGTGGTTTTGTGCATGCATGCATGCATGCATGCCCTTAATTTAGACTTCTTGTGGATTGGTTAGTGCATGGTGAATAAACTCAGGGACCTAATATGTGTTGCTTTGATTCTTTCAGTGGCCCCTCTGCTGAAATCCTCCTCACACATGACGTTCCTATGCAGGAAACCTTCAAGCACCAGTTCCCAGCTCTCAGCCAATCCCAGCCAGCTCTACCATATCCCCCGCCTACAACTAAAACAGTGTTTGGGGACATGAGCTCACAGGCCGGCCTCAAGGCGCTCAACGATTTCCTGGCAGACAGAAGCTACATAGAGGGTTTCACGGCGTCCCAAGCTGATGCCACAGTGTTCGACGCCATCCCCTCTCCTCCCTCGCAGGCCTTCTGGCACCTCCGGCGCTGGTACAGCCACATCAAGTCGTTCCAGATGGAGAGAGCGCATCTTCCGTCGGCCAAGAGTCAGTTTGTTCTCCCACCCACTCCCCGTGCCTTCACAAACAACACCAGTGAGGATGAGATTGACCTTTTCTGTTCCGACGATGAGGAAGAGAGCGCAGAGGCGGCCAGGATCCGAGAGCAGCGCCTCGCAGAGTACGCCGCCAAGAAGTCGAAGAAGCCGGCGCTCGTCGCCAAGTCCTCCATCCTTCTCGATGTCAAGCCGTGGGACGACGAGACAGACATGGCCAAGCTGGAGGAGTGCGTCCGCAGCGTCGCCATGGAGGGCCTGCTGTGGGAGCAGTCCAAGCTGGTGCCAGTGGGCTATGGGATCAAGAAGCTGCAGATACTGTGCGTGGTGGAGGACGATAAAGTGGGCATGGATCTGCTGGAGGAAGCTATCACTGCCTTTGAGGAATATGTTCAATCTGTGGATGTGGCTGCCTTCAATAAGATCTAAATTGCACAGACTTTACTGACCAAATGGTAATACCTAATGTTATGTGGTCTCAGCTGAAGTCGGTGTAGTAGCTTTCCATAGAAACTCAGGTACTTCACTGAACAAAGACTCGTCATTCTTTGTTCCGGCATAAAAAATAAAACCCATTCGGATGTTTGGCTGAGCTTTCTCCTGAGTGCGTCTTTTTATCCAACCTAATTCAGCATCTCAACTGAATCTGTTGATGCATTTTTGTCTGCTCAAAGGGAAACTGTTCTCAGTGAAGCATCTTATTAAAGTAACCTGTCCAGAAAGCAATCCGTCTTGTTAATGAAGTCTGACAGGCATGCCGGCATTCTTTCTAACTCAACTGTAGCAAAGCTTTACCACTCTGCGCTGAACCTACAGCGAAACAACATATGGTCTGTACCAACCAGCAGATGGATCAGTCTTTTGGTGTTGGAGGAAGGTGTACAGTGTCTTGCAAAAGTATTCACACCTGTTGAACTTTTTTACAAGTACAAACTTTTGTGTTTTCATTGGGCTTTTATGTGATAGTCAACAGAAAGTGAACGCCTAAACTAGTCATACTCCTAGCAGATTAAATGTAGTCTTTTTAATTGTTCCAACATTGTTCTAACTGCAAGTATTACCATGTTGGAGCCACCTTGCTTCCTTGTAGGTATGGTCTGTTTATGGCGATGCATGATGTTCACTTTTGGTCCCTCTTCAATCAGTTTTGGGGAGCGGACACTTGATAGTTGTCATGTCAGCAGTTTTTCTCAACTAAGTTATGATCTCTGCGCTTGGACTCTACTTACCAATTCCATGACACAGGCCCTCGGTTGTATTGGAGTTTATTTAGGGGTGTCAGAGTAAATGTATATGCATGGCATATATTTCAGACTCGTATTTGTAAAACATTTAGGAAACGGCGCATCATTTTTTTCCATCTACTTCACAAAGCTACACTACTGTGTTGGTCACATAAAACACATTGAGGTTTGTGGTTCGGTGGCAAACAGAAATCCTAAGGGTAGGCATTTTTTCCCCCAAAGTGAAGTTGCTAGAGTTCAGTTAAAAACTTAGCTGTGTGATCTAACCTTGGATTCAAACAAACATAAAACCCATTAGAGGTATATTTCTGTGGACAAACTGTTTTATTTGCAGCTCAGCTTTAGGTCAGTCACAAGTTATGTGAATCATTCCCACTGAGGAGTCACACATTCAGTTCTTTTCCAGTGTAAAAAAAGACCAATATTGTACAGTAAGATAAATATGAGGTTCATTGTTGAGATAATTACACATCATTCACACTGGTTGCTAAAAGGTCATAGAAGCCCAAGTAGAACAAAGACTCTGTTGATCAATATAGAGTTAACCAGTCCAACAGCTGTATACGTGACAAACTTGGATGGTACTTCTATCTCCTTTCTCCCCCTGGCATTTTGATCCGTTTTCGGAACATTGTACCAGGAATACAACACACCCAAGCTCAGTGTCTTCACTATCTGCCGAGTCCCCACCAGGGCAACGACTCCAACCAGGCTGCGTCCAGCACCTCTCGCCACAGACAGCGCTGTCAGCGTGGGCAGAGGAACAGGCAACGACCCCTGGAGCTCAAAAGTGTGGCCCAGCTGCACGTTCGTCCAGTATCCCACCGAGCAGCCGGCGCACACGCCGAGAATGGTGGTGGTGTCTCCCCGTGTGGTGCTGTAGTGGTCCAGCTCTGGGTACGTGTAGCTGAGGAAGAGCGGCACCGACAGAGCGACGATGGGGGACAGGGGGCTGGTCAGCTGGAAGCTGTCGAAGGATTCCCAGAAAGGGTAGGTGAGCAGAATCAGGACGGCGGTGATCAAAATGCCACAGACCACATCCTGAAAGCACAATGGCGTTTAGTCGGTATGTCAGATGATGTAGTGTTCTTTGGTTTATAACTAGAATCCTTGGCTCCAGCACTTCTGTAAACTAAAGACATGTGACATCAATAATATGAAAATCAAAGGTTTTGCATCGTTGCTACCTTCTGACATGCAGTATAAAGATGCCGAGTTACATAGTGAAGATGAGGAAGAGTATGGGGTGCCGTTTGTAGAGTTACACAGTCAAAGATAAACAGCTATTTGAGTTATCTAGCCTGTCATAAGGGAAGTAAGTGGGGAATCATTTTTCAAAATCATATTTGCGTCCATGTTATTTATTAATTTAGAAATTTCACAGTTTCAAACTAAATATTTAGCTCTAAACTAAGTGCCAACTAAATATTTAGTCTACAAACGAAATATTTAACTTTGAGCTAAATATTAATTTAGCTCTGAGTTAAATATTTAGTTTGAAGCTAAATTAGGGTGACCAGGCGTCCCGATTTACCCGGGACGGTCCTGATTTTGAGCCACTTGTCTTGTGTCCTCAAGAATGTTTACAAAACCATTATGTTGTCCCAGTTTCACCCAAACTTTGTCCCGTGTGTCCCGATTTTTAACCAATGTAATGGCTTACAATGCACAAAACTGTCTATGCACGTCAATCACAAAGTTATCATAGTGATAGTAATAAACCAATGAAAAAGCACTTTCTCAGAAAAGTGCCGGGAAACGAATATAGTGCGTTTTGTGCTTAATGTAAGTGTGAATTCTCCTTTGCTCACAGTGGGAACACGGACGTGTAGAGCCATGTTAAAACTAGCAAACATAAGCGTTGGCACATAAGAGTCACTAATGTTAGGGGAGAACAGCAATGCTGTTATTTTTGTTTTGTTTTTTAAACAAGTTGAGGTCCGTTAGTTTTTTATTTTCTACTTTTCACAAAAGGGCTACTTTTAATATTGCCCAAACAAATGTGTTTAAAAAATACAGTATTGTTCCAATAAAAATATTGCACTAAAAAGATTACTAAAGAATGTCCTTATTTTGATTATGGATGTTCAAGTATTACTACTGTTGCACTATCTACATTAAAAAGCTGTTGAAGTCCCCAGTGAGGATATGTCAACCTGTCCCAGTTTTTAGTTTTGAAAATCTGGTCACTCTAAGCTAAATATTTAGCTATTAAACTAAACTGACTAGCTAAATATTAAGCTTTGAACTAAACCTTTAGCACAGAGCTAAATATTTAGCTAATATGCAAATGTACACGCTGATGAGCGGAAGTGCACCATGAAAATAAAAGCTGGGTCTTGCTAACCTCTATAAACTGCTGGTGAGACGGATGGTCAACTCTTTATCATTTTATATTTTCTAACATGTCCAAAGGTTCGCAGGTCTTGCTTTTTATTATATAGGGTATCTGGGGCTTGCTGGGTAAGAGTAGTCAGCTAATAATTGGAGGGTCGTAGGTTCAATTCCAGCTCTTGTCTGTGACATGTTGATGTGCCCTTGGGCAAGGCACTTGTAAAAGAACAAATTTGATAAAGTACATTTTTTCCAAATCGATTTTTCTTTCAAAGTACAACACATGAAACCAATACCTACAGTAGGTAACGTATATATGTTAGACCAGAGTAAGGTACCCCTGCTTGACCTCCAAAGGGCACAGTATAAATTCGATGTGCAAGTCTCGTGCATTTTTGGTTAAAACAAGCATTCAGTTTCATTCAGTAAACTCGCTGTGGGTACAGTAGCCAGAAACTTTGGAAAAATATTACTCAAGTTCTAGTAAAACTACTAAAAGTTTTGTGGGTTTTTTTCTCAAAATGTTACTCAAGTAAATGTAACTAGTTACTACCCACCTCTGCTACCATGCTGCATATCGGTGTATAAATGTTTACGTGTTTGTGAGCGTGATTGGATGAATGTGACTGAGTGGTCAGCATGACTAGAAAAGTCCTACATAAGTTCAGTCTATTTACCATTTATTTTGACAGTCCACTTCCGCTTAACAGCAGTTAAATTAGCATATTAGCTAAATATTTAGCTTGAAGTGAAATATTTACTTCAAAGCTATATATTTAGTCCACCAGATTAGCTTGTTAGCTAAAGTTTAGCTTCAAACTAAATATTTAACTCTGAGCTAAATATTTAATTTGTAAACTAAACACGTAGCTAGCTAACTAAATATTTAGTTTGAAATTGTGAAATTTATAAATGAATAAGTATAATGGACACAAATATGACAAAAAAAAGAACCCCCCATTTATTTCTCTTATGACAGACTAAATAACCCAAATTACTGCTGTTAACATTTGACTGTGTAACTTTACAACAACGCAGTCCATAGAAGATTGGTTCTAAAAAGTGCATCACTAGTAAGTCCTGCTTTTGTGATGGAACAAAATGAGACCCTAGTTATCTTTTCAAGGTATTTCTCCTTTTTATGTGACTTTTGTCCTTTGTGTGTGTATGTGTGTGTGTGTGTGTGTGTGTGTGTGTGTGTGTGTGTGTGTGTGTGTGTGTGTGTGTGTGTGTGTGTGTGTGTGTGTGTGTGTGTGTGGTGGTTGGGGGGGGGGTAACTGGCTCACCAGAACTGAGTGCATGCCAGTGTAGAGCCGGCTCAGAGACACCAATGATGAGAGCGTCGCAGCAATCAGCAGGCCGATCTGGAAGCAGAACTGGGACACAAAGACACATTTACCGCTAATTGTCACAGTGACACTCCAGTCTGCCCGACTACGCTTCTCTCCCATTTTTACCTATGGCGGTAGCTTTTATTCCCACCTCCATTTAAATAACAGTGAGAAGAGAAGGCTGGTGCATTCATCCACCTCCGCCGCCATCTCCTCCTGTGCCCCCCCTCCTCTGTGCCTTTTCCTGTCCTTTGCAGCTGGAAGCCTATTCAGTGGTAGTTCATGAAGAGAGAGGAGTTTTTTTCACTTCTGAATGGCCACAAAGGATGCCAGGGACAGGAGGAGGAGGAGGGGAGGGGGGAGTCAGTCTGTGATTGACTGCCGTGACCTCTGACCTGCTTTGGGAAAAAGGCTGAGCTGCCCCGAGGACTTGAGGGCTATTCAAGATTCAAGATTCTGCTGCTCATCTATATCTACTCTTCTCTGTCAGGGGATTCCTGCAGGAATTTTGGGGCACAGTTAGGCGCTCTGCTGTACTTCGGTGTCTCAGTTGTTGATCCAATTCCTCTGACCCTCTGAAACGGAGATCAAGTGGAAATGATCGGACCACAAATCAGCCTGACGGCTCCAGAGCCCGCGTAAAACCCTCAGCTGAAGCGATTTCTCATTCGTCCCGTGTTATTCACGACAACAGAGCTCGATTAAGACGGCTAATGATCGGGCCTTTAGAGTGTTTTATTGACTCGGCAGTTGAGTTGGAGAGAGGAAGAGTGAATAGGAGGAAGAGGAAGGCGGAGGAGTGTGTCTGACAGTCATTGACTAGTTGCAGTCTATCAGAGAATGAAACAGCAGCTCGACGGGTGTGGCTGATATGTGACTGATGGTGACTGCTGCTCCGGCCTTTCGCAGCCTATTGTCCGACAGGCAGGACGGCACGTGATGGACAGCAGGACCACTCCCTTCTTTTCAGTCCGGCCTCCTGTGGCTCAAAGTGCCTTAAGTCCAACCTCTGTCTGGGAAGATGCTGATTTATTCTCTGCCTTTGCTAATTATAAAAGGTAATTCAGTGGCACCCCGGTAGCCCAAACTGTTAGAAATATAATGACATTTACATAAATCCATCACTGGCATCAACAGCATATTAAATTGGGGCTTTTTAAAATTATTTTAACCATATTAATAAATTACAAAACAAACATTTAAAGTAAGGACATGTTATGGATAAAGCTGATTTAAATACAGTTTTCATGTCCAAAGCGCTGTACATTAAGGCTGGGCGAAATCTATATTACAATATAATATGAAGCAAATAACGATATCTATTGCAATGTATTCTTTTCTTTATATATGTCAAAATGACAGTTTATGAAAATTCTCACTTTTCAGATACATTGCAGCGGAACAACTTCTAAAAAGTTTAGGATGCCATTTAAAGAACATGTGCAAAATGCATTCCAAAAAATGCAACACAAAAATTCTCACAACATAAAGATGAAGATGTTTTAAATAAATTAAAAGCTAAATGTTATAAAAGAAACAAATTTCAAAATTGCCTGCTTTAGTGGTTCGCATAAAATAAAACCTGCACATATTTGAATTAAAAATGCTTCAACTTAAACAGGGCTTTTTTAACGCTAAATGGATAACAACAAATTTTGTGTAAATATGAAGACTGGATTAAAATGCATTAAAATCATTCAAATGCGCAATCGCAGTACGCCGGTATAGTCAAAATCTCTACCTTCGGCTAAATTTATATTATTTCTACCATATACTTTTTATATCGCCCATCACTACTCTACATCACACATTAAAAAACATTTTAAAAAAAACTACAAACAAAAGAACATGTAAAAAGCAGTGAGGAAAAAAATAAAATAAGTACAATGAAAAATGGTAATAATAATAAAATCAAGCAAAAATAAAAGACAGTACATGGCAAAAACATGATTTGGATTTAAGCCTGGACTTGAAAACAAGACTTAGACATAAGTTTAAATTTGTTGTGGAATTTCGCTAAATCCCCACAGGGTCCCTGCAGAGCGCCGCTCACATTGAGCCGGGTTCTGCTGAAGGTTTCTCCCTGTTAAAGGGGGAGTTGTTCCTCCCCATAGTGGCCACATGCTTGTTCAACAGGGATTGCTGCTAAGTCAATGAATCAGTCCACTGGCTGAGCTTCCTTACCTAAACATTTGTCCAATTGACACTATAAACTAAATTAGTCTGTCTTTCCTTCCATTTAAGCTCTGATTCGACTGTGTGTCTTTGAAACTAGGTAGTCTATATGACCTGATTGTATTGAATAGGATTTACTGTGTATTCTGTAGAACTGGAAATGAATAAGGCCTGTTTCACTTCTTGCCATCCGATTTGTTGTGAATTTGTGTAATATAAATTAACTGAATTGGATTGTGTTGATCGATATCTGGAAGAAGATCCAAGCTGCAGTGGCGCCCCCAGAAAATGTCTGTATTCGTTTATCAAGTTTTACATTTATGTCTTGATTGACGAAGGTGACTGTGTGATTTGTATGAGCTTAACATTATTTACTAAAGGAGGCCACCCCAAGATGTCCCCCTCACATGATAGAAAATTGGTGAGGATAAAAAAAAAACACACACACACACACAAAAAACCACCAAGTCTTGTGCCTGCCAGGATCTTGAAATGTCTTGGACACCAACGTAATTGACAAGGTCTTGACTCGTCAAAGTTTTCAATGTCATCCGCATAAATACAGACTGTGGTAGAACCACAGTGCTGGTTCTGTTGGACCTCAGTGCAGCATTTGACACTGTTGATCATGATATATTACTAGAACGACTGGAGAGCTGGGTCGGACTCTCTGGTACAGTACTTGGATGGTTCGAGTCTTACCTAAAGAACAAGGACTTCTTTGTTTCAATAGGAAACTTTTCATCAGAACAAACAGAAATCACATGTGGGGTGCCCCAGGGCTCTATCCTGGGGCCCCTCTTATTTAATATTTACATGCTCCCACTAGCCCAGATTACAGGTCCTTCTCAAAAAATTTGCATATTGTGATAAAGTTCATTCTTTTCCATAATGTAATGATAAAAATGTAACTTTCATATATTTTAGATTCATTGCACATCAACTGAAATATTTCAGGTCTTTTATTGTTTTAAAACTGATGATTTTGGCATACAGCTCATGAAAACCCAAAATTCCTATCTCAAAAAATTAGCATATCATGAAAAGGTTCTCTAAACGAGCTATTAACCTAATCATCTGAATCAACTAATTAACTCTAAACACCTGCAAAAATTCCTGAGGCTTTTAAAAACTCCCAGCCTGGTTCATTACTCAAAACCGCAATCATGGGTAAGACTGGCGACCTGACTGCTGCCCAGAAGGCCATCATTGACACCCTCAAGCAAGAGGGTAAGAAACAGAAAGAAATTTCTGAACGAATAGGCTGTCCCCAGAGTGCTGTATCAAGGCACCTCAGTGGGAAGTCTGTGGGAAGGAAAAAGTGTGGCAGAAAACGCTGCACAACGAGAAGAGGTGACCGGACCCTGAGGAAGATTGTGGAGAAAGACCGAGTCCAGACCTTGGGGGACCTGCGGAAGCAGTGGACTGAGTCTGGAGTAGAAACATCCAGAGCCACCGTGCACAGGCGTGTGCAGGAAATGGGCTACAGGTGCCGCATTCCCCAGGTCAAGCCACTTTTGAACCAGAAACAGCGGCAGAAGCGCCTGACCTGGGCTACAGAGAAGCAGCACTGGACTGTTGCTCAGTGGTCCAAAGTACTTGCATGTCATTCGGAAATCAAGGTGCCAGAGTCTGGAGGAAGACTGGGGAGAAGGAAATGCCAAAATGCCTGAAGTCCAGTGTCAAGTACCCACAGTCAGTGATGGTCTTGGGTGCCATGTTAGCTGCTGGTGTTGGTCCACTGTGTTTTATCAAGGGCAGGGTCAATGCAGCTAGGTATCAGGAGATTTTGGAGCACTTCATGCTTCCATCTACTGAAAAGCTTTATGGAGATGAAGATTTCATTTTTCAGCACGACCTGGCACCTGCTCACAGTGCCAAAACCACTGGTAAATGGTTTACTGACCATGATATTACTGTGCTCAATTGGCCTGCCAACTCTCCTGACCTGAACCCCATAGAGAATCTGTGGGATATTGTGAAGAGGAAGTTGAGAGACGCAAGACCCAACACTCTGGATGAGCTTAAGGCCGCTATCGAAGCATCCTGGGCCTCCATAACACCTCAGCAGTGCCACAGGCTGATTGCCTCCATGCCAAGTATTGAGTGCATAACTGAACATAATTATTTGAAGGTTGACTTTTTTTGTATTAAAAACCCTTTTCTTTTATTGGTCGGATGAAATATGCTAATTTTTTGAGATAGGAATTTTGGGTTTTCATGAGATGTATGCCAAAATCATCAGTTTTAAAACAATAAAAGACCTGAAATATTTCAGTTGGTGTGCAATAAATCTAAAATATATGAAAGTTAAATTTTTATCATTACATTATGGAAAAGAATGAACTTTATCACAATATGCTATTTTTTTGAGAAGGACCTGTACAACAATTAATAAGAATAGCTATCATGACTATGCAGATGATACTCAGCTCTACATTATGATGTCACCAGGTGACTTTGAACCCATCCAAACGCTAAGTACAAGGTCAGCCTTCTGTCACCTGAAGAACATTTCTGGAATTAAAGAACTAATGTCGCAACAGGACCTCGAAAAACTCATTCATGTGTTTATCTTTAGTCGGATTGATTACTGCAACAGTGTCTTCACAGGTCTGCTTAAAAAGTCAGTCAGACAGCTGCAGCTGATCCAGAACTTTGCTGCTTGTGTCCTCACTTGAACCAGGAAAGTAGAGCACATTGCCCCAGTTCTAAAGTCCTTACACTGGCTCCCTGTAGCTCAGAGAATAGATTTCAAAATACTCTACTAGTTTATAAATCATTGAATGGCTTAGCACCAAAATATGTTGAAGACTTGCTGTTACTATACCAACCCCCCAGACCACTCAGGTCCCCTAATTCCAGTCTACTCAACATCCCTAGAATCAGAACCAAACATGGAGAAGCAGCTTTTAGTTTCTATGCTTCTCTAATCTGGAACAAACATCCAGAAAACTGCAAAGCTGCTGAAACACTGAGTTCTTTTAAATCACAACTAAAAACATATCTGTTTAGAGTTGCCTTTGAGTAATGCTTTGTTGTATCATGTTTTTTTGTATTCTTCTTATTTTACAGCTGTTTTTCTTTATTGCTGTTTTTACTTTATATGCTTTGTCTGTATGTTGGGGTTTACTCCAGTGAACGAGGGGGTAGCCTCCCTCCGCCTACGGGTGGGGGGACGGGTCCTGACTGTTGTTTGTGCTTATGCGCCAAACGGCAGATCAGATTACCACCCTTTTTGGAGTCTTTGGAGGGGGTGCTGGAGTGTGCTCCTCCCGGGGACTCCCTTGTTCTGCTGGGGGACTTCAACGCTCACGTAGGCAATGACAGTGAGACCTGGAGGGGTGTGGTTTGTCGGAATGGCCCCCACGATCTGAACCAGAGTGGTGTCTTGTTATTGGACTTCTGTGCTCGTCATGGATTGTCCATAACAAACACCATGTTCAAGCATAAAGGTGTCCATATGTGCACTTGGCACCAGGACACCCTAGGCGCGAGCTCGATGATTGACTTGGTTGTCATCTCATCTGATCTGCGACCGCATGTTTTGGACACTCTGGTGAAGAGAGGGGCTGAGCTGTCCACTGACCACTACCTGGTGGTGAGTCGGCTCCGATGGTGGGGGAGGATGCCGGAAAGACGGGGGAGGATGCCGGAAAGACCTGGAAGGCCCATACATGTTGTGAGGGTCTGCTGGGAACGTCTGGCAGAGTCTCCTGTCAGATGGAGCTTCAACTCACACCTCCGGCAGAACTTTGGGCCCCTTGATACAGGCCGTTAGCTCCCTGTACGACCGGTGCCAGAGTTTGGTTTGCATTGCCGGCAGTAAGTCGGGCTTGTTTCCGGTGAGAGTTGGACTCCGCCAAGGTTGCCCTTTGTCACCGATCCTGTTCATAACTTTTATGGATGGGATTTCTAGGCGCAGCCAAGGTGTTGAGGGGATACGTTTTGGTGGCCTCAGGATTGGGTCTCTGCTTTTTGCAGATGACGTGGTCCTGTTGGCTTAATCAGAACATGATCTACAGCTTTCGCTGGAGCGGTTCGCAGCCGAGTGTGAAGCGGCTGGGATGAGAAGCAGCACCTCCAGATCCGAGGCCATGGTCTTGAGCCGGAAAAGGGTATGGTGCCCTCTCCGGGTCGGGGATGAGGCCTTTCCCCAAGTGGAGAAGTTTAAGTATCTGAGGGTCTTGTTCACGAATGAGGGAAAAATGGAGCGGGAGATCGATAGATAAATTGGTAAGGCGTCTGCAGTTATGCGGGCGCTGTACCGGTCTGTCGTGGTGAAAAGCGAGCTGACCCGAAAGGCGAAGCCCTCGATTTACCGATCGATCTACGTTCCTACCCTCATCTATAGTCACGAACTCTGGGTGGTGACTGAAAGAACGAGATCACAGATACAAGCGGCTGAAATGAGTTTCCTCCGCAGAGTGTCTGGGCTCTCCCTTAGAGATAGGGTGAGAAGCTCAGTCATCCGGAGGGGCCTCAGAGTAGAGCCGCTGCTTCTCCACATCGAGAGGAGTCAGTTGAGGTGGCTCAGGCATCTGGTCAGGATGCCTCCTGGACGCCTCCCTGGTGAGGTGTTTCGGGCACGTCCCACCGGGAAGAGGCCCAGGGGAAGACCCAGGACACGCTGAAGGGACTATGTTTCTCGGCTGGCCTAGGAACACCTTGGGATTCCTCACGAGGAGCTGGCCCAAGTGGCTGGGGAGAGGGAAGTCTGGGTCTCTTTGCCTAAGCTGCTGCCCCCACAACCCGACCCTGGATAAGCGGAAGAAGATGGATGGATGGATGGATGCTTTGTCTGTGTTTTACTGCTATTTTTATTTTACCACTTAATCATGTTAAGCACCTTGAATTACCTTGTTGTTGAAAGTGTTCTATACAAATAAAATTGCCTTGCCTTGTCTTGACTGAAAAAGGACCAGCCCCTTGCTTCAAAAGGGTCATCAAAAGTCTGTCTTAAATGAAATTTGCAGATGCTCATAAAGAGAGACGAAAGGGAAATGTTCATACAAACACTGACCGCTTAGGCCATAATGCCAGGAAATAATAGTACATGTTATTTCTGTGATGCTGTTGCATTGCACAAAATTGATATAAACATAAGGAAGGCGGTTCCCTCCAAAATCGTGAACATCTACTTCAACTAGGTTGTAGAATTTGGTCAAAATTAGGCGTATGTGGACAATGCCTCAAAACACTCATCAGATCTGGGTTTGTAATGGATAACGGCCAATTAGACTCCAGAAAGCCCAAAACCCAGACAATAAATATTTAGAACAATACTTGTAGATTATGTTTAAAAGCTGGTTTTGAGCTTTAAATGACTTCTAAAACGTTTGCTTTGAAAAGTGGTCAAACATTCAGCAGAGTAATGTGTTTGATCAAAGCGTAACTCACAGAGAGAACTACAAATTAGTGTGGTGTATGCATACATATGAGCCAGTACAACTGAAATAAAGCCACGATTAATACAACTTGTGCACTCTTTTTTTCCCCCCAACTCGTTGAAGATTATTTATAGAAATCCAAAATGAAGGATTTACTGCACATGATGACTGTATGTGAGCTTCTTAGAGGAGCTAATAATCACTCTGATGAAGGCTGATAAAAACCATTATGAGCTGTGGGGCTTTTAGAAACAATAACACTTAGCGTTCTATTAACAGTGACATACAGAAGATGCTTCTTAGTCATGCTGACAGATCCAAAATCCAATTCAATCATAGTCATAACACAGTTCAGTCAAGTTCTGTTTGGTATTCCTACTGTTAAAAAAACAACAAAAAACTGTTTTCTATCTAAGCAAAACCAGCTGCTAGCATAGAGTTACTAGTTACTGACTATGCTGCTTAAGGCACACGTCCCTGCAAGTTGTAGATGTTTCCCCATGCTTCAGTACACCGGATTTCAGTTGATGGTTGATTAACAGGCCTTTACTGAACTGCCATAATCTGAAGCAGAGGCGTTTTAAGGCAGGGAAACATCTAAAACATGTGGGGCAGTGTGCCTTGATGACCAGGGGTGGGAAACACTGCTCTAATCTTAAGTGAAATAGAGGCTTCATTAACCTCAAACTGTGTTTAAAGAAGTCTCAGTTAAGTGGGTTAAAACACTCCCGTTCAGGTTCGACTAATCTAAGTATTTTAAACTTTGAAGTAGAGACAATCAAATTTAGGATCGCTAGCAGTTAGCCAGCCATGGTATTCTCACAGTGGTATACATTGTTGCTATCCTATCTGCCACTCTGTCACTAATGGCTTCTTTTTTTTACCAGTAGCCCAAGAATGCAGCCACACAGATGATCAAAAAGCAGTAAAGGTCGTGCTCCTTTAATGCTTTTGTAACTGGGTGCTAGTCGACTCCATTATCACAACGGCACAGCTTGAGAACTACTTCCGTTCTTTCTTCAAAATAAAAGTTGATTTCACCCGTCAAAGTTGCACGCCGATCGCATCGGGATAGCACTCTGAGAGACAGACTCCACTTTGATAGCAGATTTTGGAAGTCGCTACATTTAAAGGGAGTTTGATTGTATTTTGTAATAAAACCTGGCTGGCAACTTTAACATAAGCTACTTTGTATTTTTTTTAAATTAAAATCAACAATAAAAAGCTAAAGCTGTTTTAATTGATCTATATTGTACTGTCACACACTGATATAATTCATTTTTCCATGGTACGTTACAATTGACCCATGAGTATTGGTGGAGTTTTGAGAGCTAACTACAAATAAATGAAACTAAACCCAAAGTACAGGTTATACAGTAAAATGTTAAGCTTAAAGCAACAAAGTCTTTGCTTCCGAAAGGAAACACGATTGTCTGAACCAACCAAGAGAAATGGACCCAGCAGTTCAACCAATTCATACAAAGTCAGCATGTTTTCAAATATGAAACCAATTGGGATGCATCGTTGATGGGGGGTGATGAATCAATCCAGTAGTCATGATAGGGGGCGCACTTCCGTATTATAGTATACAAACAAATATAATTCTATTGCTATTGATGAAGGCATAAAACTAGCTGTTTGGTCCGGTGTAAAAATGTAGCTCATACCAATCTAAGAGTGCTTCTAAGATGGTTCACTGTAAACAAACATGTATGCTCACCTGCAAGGCGATATCCAGAGTTTAAAAATTGCCGAGGTCCACCGTTCATTATCCCATGCTCATTGATTACAAAGTAGAGACCAAATCGGAATTTAAATGTATTACTTTCCTTAAAACTAAAGTAAAACTTGTATGTGTATTTGACGTGTGTTTGTCTGTTTGCACTCATGTGAAAGTGACATTATCTGAAGCATCAGGGGAACCAGTGCTCATCCTTGAAGACTCACTGAAATTACAAGAAATAGTGTATCAAACACTTATTCGACTATTGTATGCAAAATGTTGGCCTCAATGCCATAGGTGTCAGTGTAATAACTAAACAAAGCCTTTTGTGGAGTCAATCTAACAATGCCAGTCAGGTTTTTTTACATTAGGTACAATGTATTGGCAGTAGCTGTCAACGTTTTCTCTCTCACCTATATCATCTCCACCACCTCCATTGCCTCTCTGTCTTTTCACCACATTCCCTTTCAAAAGCTTGAATTTGTTTGGGGCAGTTTTTCATCATCTGAAAAAATTAAACCTGTAGAGGATCAGCGGGAATTTACAAGACTTAGTTGAATATAGGAGGCAACATTTACATGCCAAGACGATTCCGTATTTTAAGGGACGGGTGGCAACCCAACACAGCACAAACATATCAAACTACGCCGCCAATGGCCAGTAACGACCAAGCTTAACAGACTGTGTGACGATGGATGAAAAAGCGATTTTCGTAAATAATGGTAGGCGTGTTTCCACTATCAGAACTTCAGGCTAATTTAACCAGATCTTTTTCTGACGGGGTAACCTATTGGCCCGCTCCTCTTAGCCGCCATGTCTCCATACACAACCGGCCCTTTAAGAAATCAGCTTAACGCAACACTAAGTAAGTTTTGCTCTTGGGGGGCCCCCTACAGTTGGGAAAAAGGTATAGTTTTCTACTACTGTCGTGAAATCTGTTATGGTTACACCAGGGGATTCACGTGCATTGACAAGCGATACCGTCTAACGTTACAGACTTTCACGTCTTGGGCAGCCTTCGTTGCGTGTCAAATGTCTTCATCCCAGGTACATTTTCTATATTTCAGCATATCATATGTACGACGGCGTAGAGCTGTCAGCCGTATAATAAAGAAATTAGACCGTATCACGTTATAACATGATACTGGCCACGTTATGTTATAATGTTATAACGTTATAACGTGATACGGTCTAATTTCTTTATTATATGGCTGACAGCACTGTTCTGATGATCTGTGCTACCTCCTCAGAATGTCCTACCGTAGCGTGCATCTGTTGGTGCTACCCCTCGAAAAGTATGTTTACATGCCGAAAACAACAACTGTTAGCTTTGATGTTAAACTTAATCATCGGAAAATATTTTTCAAGTGACGGGATTGAAGTGGCAGTTTAGCAGTAATACCTAACATAGCAAAAATGTATGAATAACGAAAACTTTTCTGTCAATCCACAGAACATGCTACCCGTTTAATATAAAGCTAAAACTAGCACATAAAGATGAACGGAAAATTTTGATCAGAATATCCTACCTGTTAAATAGGCCTATAGATGAATAGCACACTCTGGAAATCTGTTAGTTTATAAACCAGCTAATGAATATATACCAAGGCAGTAACACGTAGAGCTAATAGCAGTATTATTACTCCAAAATATTAAAATGTAGTATGATTATAAGCACAAATAGTCCACAGAATATACCGCATTTACTCTACGACTCTAATTAATGGGACTGGTTTACATGCAGTGTAACGATATCACAGAAGTCCAACTAACATACAAGGGCTGTCATGTAAACTTGAAACTAGTAGCTTAAGGAAAGCCTTAAAATATTTTGAATAAAAATTAGCCAGTAATAAAATAATTTGAATAAAACTCACCGTAAACTTCAAAGAAATAAAACAGACGAAATGGATCTTCCAGGTAGGAATTCTTGATGACAGATTTGCTGAGTAAGCGAATTGTGACGTAACATCGAAACGTGCATACGCAGTGCTACAGGGTAGCACGGATTGAGGGGTAGCACAGATAGTCGAAACACCGGCGTACATATGAATACAATTTCGACTCCATCATGATAATTGTTCAAGCTACCTGCTGCTAGGTAGCTTCCATTTATATGTACCTACTGAGTATGCTCCACCCAGAGAGCCTTGCAGGATGCTCCACCTACCGGCTTTTGTGAAGCCTGCCGTAAAGCAAGTCGCATTTGTAGTCTCATTTGAACTACAAAACCGCTACCCGACGACCCAAACTTACATAGTGCTGTTATGGCCGATAGAGGGCCGCAAAGCGAATGCAGAAGTGCCGTTTCACCCTGTTATGAGTTGATGAACCACTGACACGAGTTCGGAAACATTATTTTAAGGTAAAAAAAACTCCTTAGTGTTGCTTTAAGACATCTGCATATCACGACTCTCTCTGCAGTGAGTAGCATCACTGATCAGCGCAAAAAGGCATCCAGAGCAACAGAAATAACAAGATTGACATGAAGAAGCAGGGCTTGTTGCTGCGTTTCTGTTTGCTGTTGTTATAAACTCCTTCGCCAGCAACTCTTCTTATTTTTACAAAGCCGGTTGTTTGGTATTGTCTGCTCATTTCCCTCTGCATTACAACCAATCAACGCGACTTAACAACAGCTCCCGCTGAGCGACTCGATCTGGCCGTTTGGAGTACATACCCCCATACAGGTACTCAGTTGGTTCCTGAAATGGCCCTGAAAACGGCCCCATCGGCCCGGCCTGATGAAGCGGAAACGCGCATATTGGGATGGTCTGGTCAAATTACCCTGAAGTTCTGATAGTGGAAACGCGCCTAGTGTGAATCCAGCTGCTAAAGAAAGTAATGTTTTCTTGGTCAAGGAACCTAAAAAAGTTTGAATTAGATAAAAACAAACAACAAGACTCTGGTCTTTACTACTGTGGCATTGAAGATAAATAAAAGTGTAGAATGCTACATTTTGAAATTGAATTCGGATGAGTAGGAGTGATATTACTGTGGAAATTAACCTTATGTCTATGGCATAAGTCCCTCTAATGCCATAGATATTTTTTCTCAGCCACTCATATTGTCTTCCCACCTGTGCAGACCCTCCCTGACCCTGCTTTGTTTATTGTGGTAATAAAGATTTCTTTCAGTTATGTGGAAAAGCAGTAAAGTTCTGCAGAGTAATGAAAGAGAATTGGGTTTATTCATAGCATGAACTAACTAGCAAAGGATGTAACATAGGTAACATTAGTATTGTCAACTACCTTAACATGATTTATTGGTATCATTTAGCTAATATTACCTGTATGCAATAGCATAAATCAACTTACAGCTTGTTTGGAAAAAAAAACTGCAAAATCTTTTGCTAGCTCTAGCAGCATCTGTCTGTGATCCAATGATGCTCGCACACGCTTAGGAAAACTCGGAAAAAATACGTTACCGCATATTAACGGACTAAATGGTTGTAATGGGGGACGAGGCCCACGTGTAACCCGCGTCGGTTACGCCCATGCATCCGCCGTAACCAGATGGACCACAGATAACCAAGCAGGCAGTTCGAAAGCATTTTAATGATTTCTTCTCACTAAATACACAGCAGAAAATTATGGTACATACAGCCTTGCTCACCTGTACTCTGGAGGAAGCGCTCAGTAAAAGTGTGAAGGAGATTGCAGTGGCGGCCATGGCATGGGTGGACGGCAGTCCGTACTCCGCGTCCACGCGTGTCTCAAGCTTGACCACAGGCGGCGAGGGCGGGCGAGGAAGCTTCAGGAGGTCCTTCATCACCTGGCCCACGTACATCACCAACTAGAGTGGAGAGAGATTTGAAAACGTTTTTTTTTAATTATTATTATTAATGCTACATGGAAGCAGTTCACATCCTTTTAAGCTCTCAACACTACAAAGATGTTGGCAGACACCTCCAACGTACTGTTGGCTGAGGGACAGGCAATACTAATGAGCCAATTAAACGAGGACAACACAAACAGCTTCAAAAAGCATCACACTTTTTATCCTTTCTGTGCTCATTTTTTTGAATCTCTTATAATCATTTTGCTAATATACATTTGAAAAAAGACCTTTTACGTGCACAGGATTCAAACATCATTACTCCGCATATTTAAGGAATATGTCATTTTATACGGTCAGGACCCTAATTTGGTGTGCTCATGACTGCTGAATAGAGACTGAACACTGGAGAAAGACTGAAAAAGCCATCTGAGGCCTTTTAAAAGAAGATCCTAGAAGTTTTGTCATCTCACTATATGGAAAAATACAAGTAGAGGGGCATTCCAAGCAACTGCTGAAATGCCCAGGTCTGGCCATCCAAGCAAGTTTACCCTAAGAACAGAGCTCAAGATGCTAAAAGAAGTCTCCATAATGCCTAAAATGATATCCTGGGACTACAGCTGCCACATGGTACATTTTATTTTAAACTGAATGCGTGTACCACCAGAAAGAGACTGCAAGACTTTAACTTTGCTCTAACAAAGCCTCCAAAAGACATACAGGTCCTTCTCAAAAAATTAGCATATTGTGATAAAGTTCATTCTTTTCCATAATGTAATGATAAAAAAATTAAACTTTCATATATTTTAGATTCATTGCACACCAACTGAAATATTTCTGGTCTTTTATTGTTTTTAAACTGATGATTTTGGCATACAGCTCAGGAAAACCCAAATAATTTGCCCAAAAAGAAAAGTGTTTTTAATACAAGAAAAGTCAACCTTCAAATAATTATGTTCAGTTATGCACTCAATACTTGGTCGGGAATCCTTTTGCAGAAATGACTGCTTCAATGCGGCGTGGCATGGAGGCAATCAGCCTCTGGCACTGCTGAGGTGTTATGGAGGCCCAGGATGCTTCGATAGCGGCCTTAAGCTCATCCAGAGTGTTGGGTAGGGTAGGGTAGGTCTCTCAACTTCCTCTTCACAATATCCCACAGATTCTCTATGGGGTTCAGGTCAGGAGAGTTGGCAGGCCAATTGAGCACAGTAATACCATGGTCAGTAAACCATTTACCAGTGGTTTTGGCACTGTGAGCAGGTGCCAGGTCGTGCTGAAAAATAAAATCTTCATCTCCATAAAGCTTTTCAGCAGATGGAAGCATGAAGTGCTCCAAAATCTCCTGATAGCTAGCTGCATTGACCCTGCCCTTGATAAAACACAGTGGACCAACACCAGCAGCTGACATGGCACCCCAGACCATCACTGACTGTGGGTACTTGACACTGGACTTCAGGCATTTTGGCATTTCCTTCTCCCCAGTCTTCCTCCAGACTCTGGCACCTTGATTTCCAAATGACATGCAAAATTTTGCTTTCATCCGAAAAAAGTACCTTGGACCACTGAGCAACAGTCCAGTGCTGCTTCTCTGTAGCCCATGTCAGGCGCTTCTGCCGCTGTTTCTGGTTCAAAAGTGGCTTGTAGCCCATTTCCTGCACACGCCTGTGCACGGTGGCTCTGGATGTTTCTACTCCAGACTCAGTCCACTGCTTCCGCAGGTCCCCCAAGGTCTGGAATCGGTCCTTCTCCACAATCTTCCTCAGGGTCCGGTCACCTCTTCTCGTTGTGCAGCGTTTTCTGCCACACTTTTTCCTTCCCACAGACTTCCCACTGAGGTGCCTTGATACAGCACTCTGGGAACAGCCTATTCGTTCAGAAATTTCTTTCTGTGTCTTACCCTCTTGCTTGAGGGTGTCAATGATGGCCTTCTGGGCAGCAGTCAGGTCGGCAGTCTTACCCATGATTGCGGTTTTGAGTAATGAACCAGGCTGGGAGTTTTTAAAAGCCTCAGGAATCCTTTGCAGGTGTTTAGAGTTAATTAGCTGATTCAGATGATTAGGTTAATAGCTCGTTTAGAGAACCTTTTCATGATATACTAATTTTTTGAGATAGGAATTTTGGGTTTTCATGAGCTGTATGCCAAAATCATCAGTTTTAAAACAATAAAAGACCTGAAATATTTCAGTTGGTGTGCAATGAATCTAAAATATATGAAAGTTTAATTTTTATCATTACATTATGGAAAAGAATGAACTTCATCACAATATGCTAATTTTTTGAGAAGGACCTGTAGAAAACAAACCAAAGTTTGCCAGAGAAAATGTAAACAACCACCTAAACTTCTGGGATTAACATTCTCTGGACAGATGAATATAAAATGGAACAATCTGGTCACCAGAGCAGATGACATGTTTGGCAGGAACTAAACAGATTTTCAGCAAAACAACCTTATGCGAACTTTGAAGCATGGAGGTGGACTTGTCATGGCTAGGGTGAGTGGGTGCTGGAGGAAAATGTGAAACCTTTTGTAAATAAAAAAGAAAAGAAAAGAAAACACAACTAGAACCACTGTCCTATAGCACCCACGCAGGACGGTGAACATTACCAGTGGGTTCACTCTAGGGTTGGGCCGGTCTGGGATTCTCATACCATAACCTAACGTTATTTCTAAAAATATATAATTTCCTCAGATAGACTACAACAGCATGAATATGGAATAAAAAAAACACAACGTTTTAAAACGCTCTTCCACTAAACGTTCTCCTTCCACTGAATTTTACATGACATCTTTTTGCCTTTGAACTCTTTATCGAGTAACATTTGTAAGAATAGTAAGCGGATTGTAGCTGGCTAATAGTCCAAACTCTCTGCTTGTGTAAAGTTTGCTTTGCTTCTTTAGCTTCCCGCCATGATTTTTTATGTGGTTTCCAAACACAAGAGAAAAGTGAAGGAGCATTCTTTCAGCCAGCCAGCTAGCTGCCCACCAGTGCAGAGCAAGAGGTGAGGAAGGGGCAGCACTTTGTTACTCTATGGTCCATAAAGCTGGATTATAGTAAAGAAGTTACGGAGAACTTTAGTTGTTGTGAAATTCTAACTTTTTTAAAACCTGTCATCACCTATACCTCCATGTTTCTTTTACGCTGAAATAAAGCTAATGACCAAAAAGGAGTAACAAGAAGAAGAAAGAAACGAAAAAATGGTAAAAAGTAAAAATCCTAGTGAGCCTTTGCTTTAACACCAACCTCCGGCTCTCATAAATATCTGATCAACATCTCGTCTCAAGAATTTAGCTGCACAAAAGTGCAGTTCCCACACAGCATAAAGTGCCAATGCTGCAAACGTGCAGTAACCAAATCTATTATAAGAAAGCATTTTGAAGACAGCAGACTTTGCTGACACACTATCTTTAGCATCTTTGGGTGAGACTGGGCTCTTCACCTGATAAACGACCAGAGCCAGGTGTATTCTTGTGGGTGGGTGGTGGTGGATAGCTCTGCGTGTGTGTCAAGCCAAATCTGCGGCATATTCTCTTTAATGAGATCCCAACAGGGAGTGGATAGACGGGCCCGCTCTGACTCCAGGTTTATTTAAAGCCAGGCCTTGTATATTTAATGAATGGCTGTCTTAGCGAGGAGCATGGAGGCAGCGAGCACAGAGGAAGTTGGATACTAATGTATGTGTTTAAAGAGAAGAATAGAGAGGTTGCTATTACGATCCCGATTGACATTGCAATCAGGGAGATTTTGTTACCATGGCAAAGGAGACATGAAAGTACATCTACTGATCTGCAAATGAAGAGACACATTGATCTTTTCTTTAGGACTTCAGACCGTGACTAGGACGTAAGCAGGGTGCAGAGATTCGCTCTGTTTCAGCCACAAGGGCATTACTGAGGGTAAGCGATGATGATAGGAAAACAAGACCTGAAAAATAGCACACTCTTCATCTTGGCTCCTCACATAAATACTACATGAGACTGCAGCCAGTTTTTTTTTTTTTTTTAAACAGTCCAGTCTGCTTCTTCTATGGCTATCAAAATCTTTTCATGCAGGGCCGGAGCCAGAAATTGGACACAGTGGGGGATCAGTTGCATCTTGACAATTGAAATTTACAGCTATGATATAGTTTACATCAGTTAAAAAAGTAAATTATAAAGAGATGAATAACGGAAACACAGTACCTAAGTTTTACAATTTCCATGAGTAAAAAAAAAAAAAGTCACCTGTTTACTGAACTGGTAACCTTGTCAAAAACTTTTTGTGAAGCAATGTCTAACCCCCCCCCCCCCCCCCCCAGAAAAAGTCCTGTAATCTTAGCCCAGTGATGTTTGAAATACATAAAAATAGAACTTGTTGAAGGACTGGAAGCAAAGAAAAATAACTACCCGGTTGTCTTTGGAGTTTAGAAACCAGTGGTGGACCGTCAGGGCCAGCAAGGCCTTCTCTGCTGGACTAAACATACTCAGAAAAGTAGCCTAAATGTATTTTTTGGTAAATATTTTTTAAATAAAATTATTTTCCCTGGTCTTTTCTCTTTATGTCATATCATATCCACTTGGTTGCACTGCTTCCAGTGATATATATTATGGTAGAGTTTTTATCCAGTCATATTTCAGCTATTTTGTGATGTGGGGTTGAATGATATCTGCCTAAGACCTTCAGAATCAACAGCGGACACAGTCAGTTGCGATAAACAATCAGCTTTCGAGTCTGCGACAGCAAGGCCAGCTAGAAGGCCTTACGCTGAAATTGACATGTACGTGTCCTCTGATTGGATAAGCAGTCGTGAGAGTCGGCATTTTGCAAAATATCGGAACTATACCTGGAGATTCATTAGCTACCGACAGCTACTGGTGTATTTTTTAACCCACGATGGTTGAAGGAGAAGAAGAGATAGATTTGGTTGCAGATATAGTTGCCATGCTATTTTCAAAACGGGCTTTTCAAGAAACACAATCAGACAGACACAGCTTTCAGCATTAGCCTCCATGTCCATAGAAATAGACTTACTAACTCGTGGACCTGAAGCGCACAGATAGACTGTACAACAGAGCCATTGATGTGTTCTTGAGAAAAGAAAGAAGGATGGATTTTATATAAGTAGGTAATGTGGAGAAGATGTATGTTGGTGAGTGCAAACATTTTATTTGTATTTTTAATGTTTTTGTCATTTTATTTAGTTCATAATCAATCAATGGTGACAAAATAAAATGGCAAAACTGCTACAAATTAAAAAATAAATTCTGATCCACTGCATTTTATGATATAAATAACGTGGTGCGTGCAGCTGCACCAACATTTTCAGTTGTTTTGCTGTTGCATTTTCTCCAAAACAAATGCAAATACTGTGTTTGCTTTACTTTTTTTCTACTTCCATTAAATTCTTTGTTTCGTTATTGCCTCTTTGGTGTCTTATATGAAATGGCAACAATGCACAAACTTGTTTAAGCTTACATATACTTTGGTGGAGTTATTAAAACTTTGTTGACTAATAATTTAAAATTGGCTCCTATTTTTGAGATTTGACAGTATCCATGATCTTCGCTTTCTTTCATAGCATTTATTTCGTGTCATGGGAACGCCCCAGGCGTGACCTCATCAGAAACTCCTATTAGACTCTGCCAGCCAGAATTGGCTGGAGAGGAGTACGTCAGTGCAGAGAGGGCCAGACCCCTCCCTCTAGTAGCATATATAGAGCCGGCCCTGCACTGATAATTTGTTCAAAAACCTCTTTTCGCTACGAGCAGAAGTTCCCTTCATTTCTCCAGAGAGCTGTTATCTGGCGCCTAGCGTAACCGTCCACAGACTCGAGTCCGACCTCTGTTGCCGTGTGCTTGGTTCTGGCTTCAGTACTCTTAGAGAAATGTACTCTTATGTACTGCTTCAAAGCAGAAGTCAGAGCCACGAAGGTTGGGAATAAGCAGTCAAAAAGCTCTCGCCAGAAGAAATACTCCCGCTGTGCTAGCAAATGGCAGGCCGCAACGATTACCCCACCTAGTTACAGCAACTCGCTGATTATAGATACTGCAAGGGTTACCAATACAGACCCTTTCCAAAAAATTTGAATATTACAGTAAAGTTTCTTTATTTCCATAATTACATTCAAAACGTTAAACTTCCACAGATTATAGATTCAGGGCCCACAACTTAAACAATTTCAAGCATTTAGTTGTTTATTTGTACTTAGTTTGGGCTTCCAGCTCATAAAACACACGGAAAAAAGGAATTCAAAAAATTAGAATACTGTGAAGAAAATAGGCCAAATTCTACAGGGCATGAATGTTTTAAACTGAGTCACACACTACTCATCTACTACACTCAAAGCACCTGCACAGGTTTTCCCAGGTGTCATTAAATTGCTTCACTTTGGTTCAATCGTCTCAGTTAGGTTCAATGTGGGGCAGACTGCAGACTTGACAACTGGCCAGAAGACCTTCATTGATACCCTCCATAGGATGGAAAGTTCATAGCTAAGGAGGCTGGATGTTCACAGAGTGCTGTGTCCAAGCATATAAACGGAAAGTCTAGTGGAAGGGGAAAATATGGCAGGAAATGCACCAGCAGAAGAGCTGACCGTCGGCTTCAGCGGATTAAACAGAGAAGATTCACCACATTCAGACACATCCGGTAGGTGGGTTACAACTGCCAGGTTACTTGGGTCAAACCACTTCTGAGCCTGAGTCAAGGTAGAAAGCGTCTCAACTGGGCCTAGGAGAAGAAGGACTGGACTGTTGGCCAGTGGTCCAAGGTCCTCCTTTCTGATCAAAGTAAAGTATGCCTTTCATTCGGGAATCAAGGTCCAAGGGTTTGGAGGAAGACGGGTGAGGAACAGAACCCAAGCTGCTTGAGGTCCAGTGTGAAATATCCACAGTCAGTCATGATTTGGGGTACAATGTCCGGTGCAGGTGTTGGTAAACTCTGCTTTCTTAAATCCAAGGTCACCGCATCAGTATACCAGACTGTTTTAGAGGTTCATGATTCCTTCTGCTGAGGATCTGTATGGAGATGCAGATTTTCTCTTCCAGCAGGACCTGGCCCCTGCCATACTGCCAGAAGCAACAAAACCAGGTTTGATGCCATAACAGTGCTTGACTGGCCAGCCAACTCCCTGGACCTAAACCCCATTGAGAATCTATGGAGTATTATCAAGAGGAAAATGAGGGGCACCAGACCCAAAAACAAAGAAGAGCTGACAGCAAGCATCAAGGAAATCTGGGCTTCCATAACTCCCAGGCAATGCCACAGGCTAATTGCTTCAATGCCACGGCGCATCGAGGCAGTGATTAAGGCAAAGGGATTCCCTACCAAGTATTGAAGATTTACATATTGTTTTGAAAGTACCACATTTTGATCTATTTGATGTGATCCTAATTTCTTTCTTTTTGTCTGCAAAAACTGAGAAGTAAATGGTGATTTCTTCACAGTATTTAACATTTTTTGAATTCCTTTTTTCATGGGTTTTATGAGCTGGAAGCCCAAATTATGTACAAACAACTAAATACTTGAAATTGTTTAAATTGTGGGCCCTGAATCTATTATCTATGGAAGTTTAAAGTTTTGAATGGAATTATGGATATAAATGAACTTTTCCATGATGTTCACATTTTTTGGAAAGGGTCTGTAAAGCGGAGGAATAAGCACAACTGCAAACCTGCTCCTGTGGAAATAAAATCTCGAGCTGGGACATTCACCAACTGCGTTAGACCTGCCTTGGTCTCAAACATGCCAAAGCTGGCCTTGAGTCTACAGAGGAGTGCTCGCATTACAGCAGGTTCTCCCTCAAGGTGCTTCATCGTCGTCTGGCCCATCAGGTTAACCTGTCTAGAAGCGACCCACTGATGGCTTCTGCAGCAGCTGTCCCTGAGGCAGAGAGTCAGGCGCTCACACTGCCTCCCGAAGTTCTGCCCTCAGCTAGCTGGGGTGAGCTGCTGGATGCTGTTGACCCGCTGGAAACAAGCGGACATGGCCTCACGGCCACCACGCCCCAGTATTCCATGGCTGACGAGGATGAGGAGTCTGACGCAGGTTCCGAGCTTCTTCTCACTTATGAAGATGAGGATGATTATCCCCCTCTGGCGCTGTCTGGTCGGGCTGCACAGCCCGCATCCTCCAGTGCTGGTCAGACGAGTGATGGTGACTCATGTTCAGCTGGCATGGATTTGGACCTGCAGGTCCAAATCAACATCCAGTGGCCCGAAGATTAGGCTGAGGTGGTGTGTTCTCGTTACGACGGGAAACAACATTAGAAGGCCAAAAGAACGGGAAAACAGCTCATGCCGTTCTTGCTAATTTGGAGAATCCTGTTTCAAAGCAAAGACTCTCTCACTGGATTGTGGGTGCAATTGCTCTGGCGTATACATCTAGGGGGCTGCAGCCCCCAGAGTGTTTACAACGCCCTTTCTACAAGAAGTCTCTCTGCATCGTGGGCTCTCTCTAGAGTAGTGTTCTATTTAGGAGATATGTGCAGCAGCGAGCTGGGCTTCTCCCCACACGTTTGCTAGGTTCTACAGTCTTGATGTTACGGCTCCACCTCTGGCTCATTCAGTGCTCAGTGTGGCGGATGTCACATCAGTCAGCCAGGAGTAACAGGATCTATGATGGCTCGGCGTAGGGCTGCATTGCAATCCGGGAGTCAAGATTTTTCCATACTGAGAGACGAAACAAATACTATGAAATAGAACTTCAGGTTACTTGCGTAACCCCGGTTCTCTGAGTAGCATGAATGAGTGTTTTACTGAGCCACCCTCCTTGCTTAATCGTAGTGAAGAAGAGGTAGGCGTTTTTGTGTGCCATCAGTGCCAGTGCGGCCCTATATACCGTATGCTGCTAGAAGGAGAGGCCTGGTCCTCTCTCCACTGACAGACTCGTCTCCAGCCAATCCTGGCTGACAGAGTGTAATAGGAGCTTCTGATGAGGTCACACCTCATGCTACTTAGAGAACTGGGGTTACGCAAGTAACATAAAGTTTCCCACTCTTACTTGTGAATACGAGCTAATTGATTTTATATGCTCCGGAAGTTAAGTGTGATGTATGTGTGATTCAGTAGGAATTCTTGAGCCGTGGTGCCATATTGATGGTATTATGAGGTGTATTAATTTAGGTTGGACTAAGTAGGATATCATTTTTTTCAATTCAATTTTGTTTATTTATATAGTGCCGATTCACAACAGATGTAGTTACATATGACTTTACAAGAAAAGTCATTTCAATACAATCATACAAACATTCCACTCAGTTTAAAGTTTTAGTTAGTTTTCTATTTAAGGAATCTCAGCAGATTGCATCGAGCCATTGACTGGCAGTTGATGCAGACAGCAACCACAGCAATCCCTCATACATGTACATGCAAGCATGTAGCGACAGTGGAGAGGAAAAACTCCCCTTTAACAGGAAGGAAATCTCCAGCAGAACCAGGCTCAGTACGAGCGGCCATCTGCCACGACCGTCTGGGGGTTCAAGAAGACAGAGAAAGAACAGAAGGCCTAGGGGGGAAATGTACGGCCCGCCACTGTTAGAAACAGACCAGAACTCATCTCAATAACAGACAGAATTAAGCTTACATATCGTCTTTAAAGTTAGCTGATAGTTAACAAGGCTTCAGGTGGAGGGCTTTTTACTTTTTACATTATTCACACCCCCGCTTCCCAAACGTTTCACAAAGTCCAGGGAAGAGGAATAGTGGATGAGCAAAAAAAACTGCACCTTTTGACCCCTCCTATTGGGTTAACACACAGATACATCTAAAAAAAAATTATATTGTGAAAAAGTAAAATATTTTTGTCACTCATTTTAGAAAGTTAAATTCATATACAATATAGAGTCATTTCCCCAGCCTGCAGTTAATCCTGTCAGCGGTGCACCTTTTCCTACTACACTTTTTCCTTCCACTCAACTTTCTATGAATATGGCTGGATACAGCTTTCTGTGAACAACCAGATTCTTTAGCAATGACATTTTGTGGCTTCTCCTCCTTGTGGAGGAAGTCAATGACTGTCTTCTGGATATCTGTCCAGTGTGCAGTCGTCCCCATGATCGTGTACCCTACTGACTCAGGCAGAGAGAACATTTAAAGGCTCATGAAACCTTAGCAGGTGTTGTGAGTTAACTAGCTGATTAGGGTGTGACACAATTAGTTTTTTGGTATTTCACTTTTTCATAATATTCTAATTCAATTTTCAGTTTTCATTGTCTGTATAGTCATCAAAGTTACCTGAAATAAAGGCTTTAAATATTTTACTCTATGTGCAATAAATGTATAATAGCTGAGTATCACTTTGTTTTTGACAAAAAACATTTTAATTCTTCACAATATCCTAATCTTGTGAGAAGTACCTGTACAAGTAGGTCAAAGAAACAGGGGTACACAAACAACATCAACAGCTAAATTACTGCATTAATCCATTACTAAGTACAGTTTTTTTTATCTCTCTCCATTTCAATACATATGACGTAAATATAGTGCCATTATTATTTTTCTCATTTAGTTTAATGTCTTCAGAGGATCCTGAGACCCTGCATTTGTTTATTCATGAACCTAAGATCCTCGGTGGTAAGCACTAACTTAAAACATCAGCTTTTTGATGTGATTTCATTGTAATCTTTGCTTGGAGGTTATAAAAGTAATACCTACTGTAAAAACGGCAATGGATGAATATCATCATCACAGTCATATTGAATAAAATAAAATATTATTGAAAAGTCCATTTATTTAAATAATTCAACTCACTAACTGAAATAGATTAAATTAATTGCACAGACTGATAGTTTGAAGGCCTCATTTCTTTTTATCATGATAATTTTTGGTCAGCTAATTCATTACAGCTTTCATTACAGCTAATGAAAATACAACATTTAAGATTACATTATTACATCAGACCAATAAAAAATTTATTCAGAAATGTGGGCTTAATGAAAATGATATGATGTTATATCACGATACAGGAGGGACAATACAATGTATTGCGATACTATGAGTAAGACGATTTACTGTGATTTTTAAAACTTAATTTAACTGTAGAAAAACTGTCAGCATTCTAAACACTCCAACGTGTTTCATACATAACAAATCCGGTTTTATTTCTAGATCTAGTTGATCCACTGGCATGAAAACAGCCACTACCTAGCGATCATACTTTAAATTTTACTACAAAAATTACTGTCATCATTAATGGTTCCATTCAAATTCTAAAAATAGAATCAAAATCAGCAGTAGTTATATCTCATGACATTTTTCACATTTTGTCAAGTTACAACCACAAAGTTGCATTTTTTGGGATTCCATGTGAAATACCAGCACACAGCATTACATGAATGTGAAGGGGAAGGGAAATTATGCATAGCTTAATAAATGTTTACTGATAAATATTGGAAAAGTGTGCTGTGAATAAGTGAACAGTTTGTAGAACCACATCTGTTGCAATCAAGGCTGCCAGTCTTACTGCAACCCTCTTGACTGTAATCCCCCTATTATTAAATTTCAGAAGACAGTAATTTAGTATCTAAAGTCCATCCATGTGTAATTCTCATTATAAATATAGCTGTTTAGTGAAGGCCTCAGAGGTTTGTCAGAGTGCATAGGTGAACAAACAAGCAGTGTAAGGTCACTCTGTGAGGCTGAACGTCTCAATTCAGTCCTTCATCTGAAAATAGAACCGCAAAGCCACCAAGACATGGTTGTTCACCCAAACTAAGAACAGCTAAGAGGTCCATGTTTACTCTGGAGGAGCTGCAGAGATCCACAATATGTTAACAAGATCACTATCAGTTGTGCAGCTTGGAGGAATGGCAAGGAGAAGGTAATTTTTGAAAGAAAGAAATAAGAGCAGTCATTTAGGCGAGACAGCAAACACTTAGAAGACGGTACTTGGGACAGACAAGATCAAAACTGAACTTTCTGGCCTATATCCAAAGCGCAATGTGTCAAGATCAAGATTATTATCGTCACGGGGAAATTTGTTTTGCCGCCAGCAAAGAACAAATGCAAAGAAAAGGAGAAATACATTTGACAGCAATACAAAAACAATCACAACCTACATAATGCAACCATAAATTTCTAGCCTCAATTTGTGTTGCATTTTTTCACCATGCATCTGTGAGCCCATGACGCTAACCTGTAGCTTTAGCCTTCCTGGTGTATCTGGTTCTGTAGAGCTCGGGTAGCGCTACAAGACTTTTAGTGTTTTGTATGTTGCAAAAAAATTAAATAACCCTGCACATCACCCTGAACACATCTTATGCATGGTGAAACATGGGGGTGGCAGCATTATGCTGGGAGTGGGGATGTACAGTGAAGCTGCTAGAAGTGGGTATTGTCATGTTTTATGGTGCAGAGCCAAAACGCAGACAGCTGCTGATCAGAGGCATAGTGAGGATTTTAATTAAACATAAGAGAGGATATGGCAACACTGAGCGAAACTAGTGGCATGGAAACAGGCTAGAACTACAGGGAATGAAAACATAGAATCTGGCCCTGAACACTGAAAAACTAAGAAATTATATAGGAGACAGATCAGTGGAACACATTAGGATAATTAGGAAGCACAGGTGAACGTCATAATTAAAGATTAAAGGCAACAACCATGAAACAGAAGGCAGACTAACATGAGAGAAATAAAACTAGATAGACTTAATGAACTCGGGAAAGGTAAACAAACCTAAGGAGGCCAGATATAAACCCAAAATGGAGCACAAAAAACCCCCAACAAACTAAAACCAAATACAAAAGAAACGTATTTGTGTTGATTTTATCATGAAAAGTGGTCTACAAATAAAGTTTGTTTGATTGATTGATTGATTGAATGATATGGCATTTACTGTATTTTCATCTGACCTCCTATTGGCACATCAAGCTCAGCAGATAGAAAATAGTATAATCTATTGTAAAGCTTGTGTGCAAACAAGAAGTCTCACTTTAATATAAAGTGTAGGTAGGTTTCTGTATCTCATGTATTTTTGTTTAAAATATATTTGTTCCCCTTTTAGGAAAGCTACTCACAGTGGGTAGAGTATCCAGAAGATGTACTCAAGTAAGAGTAATACTACTCATAAAAGTATTTCCCCCCCCCCCAAAAAAAGTAACTCAAGTAAATGTAACCGAGTGAATGTAACGAGTTACTACCCACCTCTGGAAGCCGGTCAGAGTCGATGGGAAGATGGATGGAACTGCATACAGGGCAAGAGAGATGAAGATATGTTGGATGAGACGGAAGCAGAGGCTCAGTTTCCAGCAAATTTGATTAAGCACATCAAAATGTTGAGCGTCATTTTCCCAGTACTGCACTGTCGTCCACTACTTTGTGTTGGTGTATCACATAAAATCCCCATAAAACACATTGAAGTTTGTGATTGTATCGTGACAAAATGTAAAAAAGCTCAAAAATATTTTCCATACACTGTGTGTCTTCTAAATATGTTTCCTATTTGCTTTTCCTTTCTCTTCCCAACCTGTGCTACACACTGTGTGTAGCATAGGTGTGTGTAGGGATAGCTATGTAAAGCGGTGTGTGACCAGGGGTACCGATAATGAATCTCAACAATGTTCAGCACTACGTCAGCCACAAAGTTAACGGTGATAGCTGCTGTTGCTAAAGCACCGATCTAAACTCTATATCACTCTAGCTAACACCTACAAAACATATTTTAGTCTGGCCATAAGATTAAAGTCACTTTAGGAAATTACAGTGACCTAAGATTTGCAGTAAAATCACTGACAATCTCAGTGAAACTAAAGGTGGAAAAAACAACAATGTTGCCGTTTGGTTCACTACAGCCTTGCTATGTACAGATGCTGTTTTCCATTTTTTGCTGCCCTTGGGCCATTTCTGAATATAAAATGTCCTATTACCATATTCATCTGCACTTTACATGCACACCTCCTAACAGAAAACAGACAATAAACAAAGAACAGACAATGGTGAACCCATTCAGCCCATGCACCGTCACTGTGTATCCAAACAATAATCCATACTGTGTGCATATCGTCTCCCACAGCCCCACTCTCTGTCCTCACACAGTGAATCTGGCAGCCAGCTCGAGAAGTTGATGCAACGCCCCCCATCTTCTACACAAACATCACATTGAGTCGCCTCATTGGTGACTTTGTGACATTCGCATCAAAAGGCCTGACCCCACAGACAGTCTCCTCACATTAAGGGAAGAGTTAAAGACCGTCTGACCTTGTGAATAAGTCTATTGATCGAGACAAGAGCAGCTTCAGACTTTGATCTTTCCACGCGTGGATGAGACTGTTGGGTGTGTGTATGTTTAGAGAAGATGGGCTCCTGAACGAGTCATCGTTTTGAAGGCAAGTAAAACACCATGGATGTTTTTTCTTCTTCCACAGTGACGTCATTATTAAATGGGTTTGTTACTAGTTTCTGTGTTTTTGAAGTGTTACAGCTCAGTCACATTAACAGAGTTTAAAATTTTTTTTGTCATGGTAAAATTGAAGAACTCTGTTCAGTTCATCTACTGTAGCCTATGTACATTAACACAAAAAAGGTAATGACAGAAATATTTTACATGCTAAAGGTAGAGCAGAAAACGTCAGCTTCACCTGAAGTTGACTGACATCATAAGAGCAAAGTATGATTATCAGATGAGACAGATTTAGAATAGCATGCTTTGATAGGGATTAACAGGGTCTACCTCTGGTATGTGAACCATTTACAGACAGGTAAAAGCTCCTGCTCAAAAAGCAATTGGGGAAGAAATTAGAAGTACTCACAACTCATGCTGGTGCATCATAATTAGACGGTAAGTAGAGCTTCAAAATGCAAGAGAGAAAACAGACAAAACAAACAGGGTGGGCAAATAATTGAATAATGCATTTACCGTAAACTTAAACCACCTGTTCATCTACTGATCAAAAGTCTAAGAGCATAGTCCTAAAAACTACAAATATGGGCTTAATGGCATTTCTTGTAAAAGACTAACGACGATGGTAAAAAGGCTTTCTGAATTTGTAAGTGGCAGAAATTGTTCAGCTTCACAAGGAAGGCAATGCACCGTCTCTGCAGAAGGCGGTCGTAGTAAAACAGCCGTTTCAAATCTATTCATTTAGGGCACATCCACACAGGGAAGTTTTTTTCTCAAATATGTTGTTAGCTTAACACCCAAGCGGGACTGTTTCCAGAAATGTTTTCATCCACACGGAAAAACCGACAATGGTTAAAAACACTGTTTTTACTCCTCCAGACCTGTAAGGGGCACTAAACTGGGATTCTATTCCAGAATAGAATTTAAGATCCTTCTTCTTACATACAAAGCCTTAATAATCAAGCTCCATCATACATCAGAGATCTAATTGTTCCATATGTTCCTAACAGAGCCCTTCACTCTCAGACTGCAGGTTTACTTGTAGTTCCTAGGATTTCTAAAAGTAGAATGGGAGGCAGATCTTTTAGTTATCAGGCTCTTCTCCTGTGGAACCAGCTCCCAGCTTTAGTCCGTGAGGCAGACACTCTGTTTACTTTTAAGGCCAGGCTTAAAACTTTCCTTTTTTATAAAGCTTATAGTTAGAGTGGCTTAGGTCATCCTGAGCTATCTCTGTAGTTATGCTGCTATAGGCTTAGACTGCTGGAGGACAGACTTACCAATTTTCTTCACTCTGCTACTTCCTTTTCTCCTACGACTCTCCAGTTGTATTACAGTACATTCTGTTATTTCGACTGTTAACTTTGTTTTCTCTCAGTGTTTTTCTCTCCATAGAAGATATACCTGGTCTGGTATCCTGCTTGGCTGCAATGCCCTGTTGGACGGGGGGCATCGACTGGGATGGTCCTCCAGGTAACTGAACATCCACTGTGTCCTGTTATCAACTTTTTACTTTCTGTAACATAGAAAGTTCTCTTATATCAGATCTTCTGTTCCTTCTGTGTCTCTGCTCTGTCTTCTCAAACCCCCAGACGGTCGTGGCAGATGGCCGCTCCTACTGAGCCTGGTTCTGTTGGAGGTTTCTTCCTGTTAAAGGGGAGTTTTTCCTCTCCACCGTCGCTACATGCTTGCTCAGTATGAGGGATTGCTGAAGGATTGCTGTGGTTGGAAAGTCTGCATCAACGGGGCCCAACCTCACGCCAATGACTGACGCAATCTGCTGGGATTCCTAAAATAGGAAACTTTTTAACTGATTGCAATGTTTGTATAAATGTATTGAAATGACTTCTTGTTAAGTGCCTTGAGATGACATCTGTTGTGAATTGGCGCTATATAAATAAACTGAATTGAATTGAGTATGGAACGTGAAGAAAAATCCTCCACGAGGTTAGTGGTAAACCCAACAAGAATCCACCTGCGCTCATCCGGACCATCCGTGAAGACACAGACAGATCTTTGACCCTTATGGATAACCAAAAGACTGATAGTCTTCCAACAATAAGATGTTGGTGGACCAACATTTTATCCACTGACAAAAGAAGGAAAGATAATCTGGATGAATAAAAAAATAAAACAAAGGGGTTTCAGGTTCCCTAATGTCAAACATCTGATGGCTACGTTGGAATGTTGCAGTGGGGATCCTTCTGCACTGATGGTCCAGATCACAAGACCCCTTCTGAAAAAATTTACTTTTGTTTGGACCATTGTGACTGTCCTGCTGCTCCAAATCAGGGTGGCTGTAGTACAGTGGTAGAGTTGTCGCCTGCTACATGTCGTTGTGTCCTTGGGCAAGACACTTCACCTACCCGCCTACTGGTGTTGGCCAGAGGGGCTGATGGTGCAGTATGGCAGCCTTGCTTCTGTCAAGCTATGATTGTGGCTACAATTGCAGCTTGCTTCCACCACTGTGTGAATGTGAGAGTGAATGAATAATGGAGTTGTAAAGTGCTTTGAGGGTCTCGAAAATGTTTCCACCAGCAACTAAAAACAGTCACATTAAGCATGTCAAGGCCACTGGAAATGAGAAGCCAGATTTAGAGGTTAGAGTTTAGATCTTGTTTTTAATAAATTGTCAACTCTATATTATCTCCTGCTCCTGTTTCTTCTTTTTGCATTTGAAGCTCAACATAAAACCTAATTGATGGGTTTACAATACTTGCAAATCATATTTCTTTAGCCTCTCAGATTTGCTTAACCCAGATTTTCATAGTACACCAGAATCCTAAATTATTATAACATTTCTTAAGATACTGGACCTTTCTGTCACTTCCTTTAAACTAGGCATGGGCCGGTATGAGATTTTGACGGTATGATAATCGTAGGCATAAATATCACGGTTTCACGGTATTATGATTAAAGCTCTAAAATGTGTTTTTAGAATGTCTGTATCTTTAAAGAAAAAAGAAAAAAACACTTTTTAGTGAGGCATATATGGTAACTAACTAGCATGCTAAGAAAAATCATCATTAGCATGCTAGTTACCATATCTGCCTCAGTTTAAAAGAAAGTTACTAAGGAAAGAGATGAAGAAAAGATAAGATATGGTAGTTACCATTTCTGCCAAGGTAACAAGCTCATTTCACTAATGTCAGACTCTAATACGCTCGTTTATTTCAAGACAGCATTAACTTTACCTTGAATTTACCATACAACGATGGGTGGTGCTCCCGAACATGCGCAATCATATTCGATGTATTGTCTCCTCGGGCTGCTACTGTTCTCAAGCGTGTTTTTGCACGTCGGGCGACCTTCTTCTTTCAAGCCGTGAACGTCTGGCTATTTACGGTAGCCGAAGTATTCCCAAACATCTCCTTGGAGACTGTGGAAAAAGTTCAGTCATCACATAGCCTGCAGCGCTGGCCGTTTGTCACTCACAACAAACACAGGTGTGCAGGGGGGGGTGGCGCTTTACACTGCAGCTTCATGAGGGATCTTTACTTTCTCCCTGACGAGACGTCACATAAAAAAACAACAACAAAAAACGCTTATACCACAGGGACGGTATGACGGAAAATTTTAGTGGTTTTGAAACCTTGACTTTTTCATACCGCGGTATATCTTGAAACGGGTAACTGGCCCATGGCTACTTTAAACATACTTTGAAATATTGTACCTAGCAGAGTATGTGCATGCTTTGCATTGCGTTATGATGGACTATTACAACACTGCAATGTAATTGTTGACCATATGGTTCGTGATGACTACCGTCTTCTAAGTCAAGCAAAGTCGACCTGCAATGAAAACCAAGAAAGAACAGTAAAGGACAATGGTACGTGTGTGTGGCATGTGTGTATTTGTGTGTGCATGTGTGTTCATGTTTCTGTCTCTCCTGCTCTAACCTTAGCTAACTCCAGCATAACAATGGTAGGGCGCTGTAATGAGTGAGAGGTGCAGGGTGATGCGCCCCGAGGGCAGACAGACCAAATGGCCGATCCAGAGACAGAAACCTCAAATGCTGATGGGGCCAATAAAACGCTCTACATAGAGGCTGGTAATGTCTAACTAGAGGGATGGTCAATGAGTGTGTTTAGCAGGCGGAACAGAGATTGCAAGTATGTGTGTTGGAGTTTATGTGTGTGTTTGAAAAGGAGTTCACATGGGGCTGTGGTGCAGCCAGGATGCCAGAATAATGGTATCTCTTGCCCCTGGGGGGCCAAACAAGGGGTTCAGACACAGGGCACCCACCAAGCGCTTGGGGCTGGGATATAAAGGGCACAAAAACACACTGCCCATCACACACACTGAGGGAGTGAGGGGGCATGACTGCCTATGTGTCACTGAAAATGTCATGTAGGCTGTGCTTGAAATGTTTTCAGGGTCTCCTGTCATACAGGGCTGGACTCTGTCTGAATAAACATCTAAAAGAGAGATCCAAGCAGTCTTTTGGCACTGATGTGTCCTATTCTTACAACGGCAGGGGCCCTGGCCTGGCTGGCCTCAGTGCCCCTGCCTATAGGCCTGGGGATATATGGCCTTGGTGGTGTCAGAGACCGGTCACTGGAAGGATAAAAAGGAGGTTGAAAGGTGAAGAGAAGGAGACGGAGCAACTCCGAGAAGAAAGGCAGCATTGTAAAGGAGGAGGACATCATCCTGAAGGCTTGGCGTTTGTGCCCGCTGATGTGAACTCATAGATACACACAAGGCCAGAGGTGATCTCTCTTTAGCTGAAACTTACGGTCCACATGTTGACGAGGCGACGGCAGAGGAACGGGTCCAGATTCCAGTGAATGCAGGGCAGGCAGGTGATGTAAAAGACTTCGTGACCTAGACCGGCCGACAACAGGAAGAGGAAGTGGAGCAGCCAGTTTCTTACCTCATAATGAGGCTTCCTGCAGTCCTACACAGAGTAGACACACATTTAGGATTGGGCTGGTTTTCAAGATTAGGCATAACAAGGTGTTAAGCAGTTGAGGTTTAGAAACCATTGACTCCCAGTGGATAATGTATCTTCCTGTGGAGAAGTATTTGCCCCCCTCAGAAATGAAAGTTTTTTTTTTCTCACACTTTATTTTTTCAAGTAATTAAATAAATTTTAACATGAGACAAAGATAACCCGAGTAACCTTCCAGAGAGTAGTCTGATGATGATTTCATTTATTGTCATCCCTTCGGAGGAATTTTGTAATTACATTTCACTCCAGAATTTGGCAAAGCCTTTTCAAAGCCTTATTTTTGTTTCATTCAGAGGTGAACTTCCTGATGTGATGTGAATTATTGTTCTACTGCCTAACCTCAGAGACCTTCTGGTTAGAGAACAGAATTCTTCTTCTTCTTCTTCTTCTTCTTCTTCTTCTTCTTCTTCTTCTTCTTCTTCTTCTTCTTCTTCTTCTTCTTCTTCTTCTTCTTCTTGCAGAACATTTACCATTTCTAACAGAGCTTCTTAAGCCCCAGGCAGCTGCTACAAATGAATGGCAAATCTTAGCTGTGGTTGTCAGGGAAAAAGGTTTAAAAAAATTTTTTTATGCGTTAGTTACCAACCAATTCCAAACCATATGATGTGATGAAACAACAGTGATAGTGCTTGCTAGTGATGAGTGTAGGCTACTGCCGAGGAAGCTAAACCCCAACAGAAGTATAGTTTGAGATAGAGGAAGATCCTCTGATCTATACCCAGATAACCTAATTAAATATAACTGTGAAACTGTATTATTGTAATTAATAAGTTATATTATTGTTATTAATAAGTTGTATTTAGTTTTATGGGTCTGATCTTGCAGGCTTTAAATATATATTCAGGAAAATGATTCTACATTGAGAAATGTATACTATCACACGTATTGTACCATATTAAAATGTCCATTCGTTGTTAATGTCTGCTCAGAAATCCTCATAAAATATGCTCAAATAATACATGCATTTCATTGATTCAATTCTAAAAGTTTGTTTCGTGTGTGTGTGTAATATATTGTGTGTAATATAGGCCCATATAAACATTTACTGTATATCAGAGGAGAGGAGCGAAAAAAGCCTGCACACAGTTTGTCTTGCTGCACAGGGAGATCTGGCAAACACCTGACAAACAAGAAAAGCCAGTCGAACTTTGGCTTGCAAAACCTCTGAATAAACCACTTTGTTTCAGCATGTTCTGGTTGGTGCCATAAGAAATCTCTACGTCTAATGCACATTTTATATTTATTCTTTTATATCAGATGTATGATCCATATGCAAATAAACTCCAATTTCCTTCTTTTCTAATTAAAAGATCAGTTCTATTAGCAGATACATTGAAAGACCAACCTCAACACGACATGGATTCTCCTTGTATTTATAGTTGGAGTTGCTGTCATGATGGTCCCAGCTTCCCTCCAGCTGCCCACGTGATTTCTCCCCGGTGATCGGGGCTCCATTCGCAGGTCGGCTCCCGACAGGGCCTCGATTCGACCCTTCGACAAGGTACAGCCCGCATCGTCTCTGGAACCGGACCACAAGCTCCGGATCCTGGAGGTAGGCCAAAAGCTCCAGCATGTCAGGTAAGCGAGGCGCCGACAAGACAAAGGAGGAAGTGTCGATGAGCGATGCGGGTGATCTACAGATTGTAGAGGAGGTCGTGGAGAGTGAGAGCGAACTCTGTGCGCAGACGGAGCAGCCGCATCCCCAGCCAGGTGCGGCTGCCGTGTCACAGGTGAGCTCAGGGGGAGGGGCGGGGCTACAGCGGGGATCAACCAGTAGTCGTGGGTCTGTAGAAGATTATGCGACCTTTGTACAACGATGGTTCAGGTGCTTTCATGCAGTATTTATAGCAAGTGAAAAGCATTTATTGCCTGTAGCCTATATGGCTGCAGGGATTCATGAGGCCAGCCCGATTCATCCAACATACCCCAATCAGCGTGTGTGTGCGTATGTGTGTGTGTGTGTGTGTGTGTGTGTGTGTGTGTTTGTGTGTGTGTGTGTGTGTGTGTGTGTGTGTGTGGTTGTGTGTGTGCGTGTACATGTATAGCTATACTTGTGTGGACCAAACTTTGACAGGCCACCAGCATTGTGAGGACATTTGTGGTTGTGAGGACATTTTGCCTGGTCTACACAATGTTTAACAAGCTATTAAACTCTACTAGTTAGGTTTAGAGCTTTATTTACAGTGTACACCTAACTGTAGCTTGTTCAGAGTCTTTGAAGTAAGCTTCTGTGAAAAAAGGTTGTAGGCAGTTAATATCTTACCTGCATCAGGGAGGTATATTAGGGTATGTCTCTATTTGCATTGCAAAATCAATTTGACCCATTCTTCTTTGCAAAAATACTGTACATAACACTCGGTCAGGTTGCATGGAGAGTGGCATTTCCAAGCTTTGCAACAAATTCTTTATTGGATTTGATAAAACATTTTCCAGACCCTCACCTCTGGTCCATTTGGACCGGGACCTCATGCCACAAGAACATTTTCTTCCCCTCTGCACCAAATACCATGACAAGTTCCTTGTCAGAGGTTGGTAGTAACTAATTACATTCATTCTGTCACATTTACTTGAATAACGTTTTGGATAAAATGTTCTTTTAAGAGTAGTTTTACTACACCGTACTTTTTACTTTATTATTTAATTTCTCGATGCTCTACCTACTGTGAGTAACTTCACTGAATGAAAAACAAGCATGTTTTACCAAAAAGTACACCAAACACAGACACACACCCACAGTTTATTAAAGGAGACCACCTGATTCTACACAACCTTTGGTTTTCTGCTGGAACTTTTTTATCTGTTTAGCTTGTCATTGCATTTTAAGGTTAAAAATAATAAATTGTCCCTGGAAGTACGTTTGACCTTATTCTAAGATATATACTCACGTTACTTACTGTAAGTATTGCTATTATATTGAAAAAGTATGACTTACAGAAGTATTTCTTCTTCTTAAAAGTTGTTATTTTGTAATTATGTTATTTATTTGCACCCATTTTTTTATTTTAGTATTTAAAATACCAGACTTTCCCCATAACTTTGTATTTTTGTCTCTCTGATGAAATCATTAAAAAATATTAGATCAGATGTTACCTAGTAATCAAGTAGCTTTAATACCAAATACTTTTTTACTATTACTTGAGTAATTTCTTGAAAGGCTACTCTTTTTTTTTGTTTACTTGAGTAAAAGTATGTTAAGGTAGTTCTACTCTTACTTGAGTACAATGTTTGGGTACTCTACCCACCTCTGTTCCTCTTGCTGTAAATAGACCTTACTGCTCTTATCAATGAATCTTTTTTTGATTCTGATTCATATAATTGGTAAAAAAAAAGTTGGTTATTCGGAAACAAGCAATGACATCTAATCTTTACTTTACATAACTACTCTGATTATAGACGTTAGGGGACTCTTTTCCTTAAGGGCCAGTGTCCTGCAGGTTTTAGATGTGTGCTTGATCCAACCCTGCTGGCTCCTTAACATGTCTTCAAGTTCTCCAGAAGCCTGACAATGAAGCAAGCAGACCCTTGACACCGGTCCTTGAGGCCATCTATGGACACTACTGCTTCAGAGTCTTCGAGATCTGTTTCTGAAGATGTTTTATAGTAACGACAGCTACTCACATAGGTTATAATGGAATTGTCTATATTTGAGCTCCGATCTTTGAGGCCTACAGCAGCTTGATATAAAAAAATCAATCCCTGATCCGCAGATGTTTCTCTCAGATGTGGAAGGACCAATGAACGTCACTCTCCAGACTTTTTATCACCAAAGAACTTTAAGCTCAGAGTGTGAAGCCTCTTATCAAGAAGTAGGTACTATTTATAACACAATGACTTGGCTGTACCCAAGAATAGACGTCAAGCATGAACAGCTTACTGTGCAAGTGTTATACACAGCTGTTTACCTCAACCTAAGTTATGATTCAATATTTGTTTTGGTGGACATTTCAATCATCGATCAGACCACAAACTCAGCCACTGCAGAATATTCAACCTCTCTAGCTTCTGAAATGGCTGCAATGGATTTTTGTGTGTGTTTGTTTTCCGAGTTGTCATCAATTTGTCCTTTGGGTTCTGCTCAGTTGTATTTCTTCTGTCCCTAAACAGATCAGAATTCATCTGGCTGCAGCTCTCCTTTATTACAGCATCTGTTAACCCCTGGGCTCTAGTGCTGTTGTAAGCCAGAAGGCCTTTGCAAAAGTACTTGCACACATAAACTTTTAAACTTAAACCTTCAGGGTATTTTATTGAGACTTTATGAAATAGAACAACATTAAGTCGAGCATAAAGAAGTACAAGGAAAAGGACAATCTATTTCCTTCAGAAAAGTGTGCATATTTATTCAGGCCCTTTGAATCTACTGGTTTTAAATAAAATATAGAAGAAACATTAGAAAACAAGCAGCATCATGAAAACCAAGGAACACAGCAGATTCAGGTTTAACAGGTCAGGGCTGAAGTTGGGGAGAAGTTTAAAGCAAAATTTAAAGCTTTAAAAATCTCAGAGCATCGCACAACTTAGAACCTTTGATTGGTCACACTGAGCAATGATCATATCCCCGACTGCAACATCTCTCTGCCCAACTTTCTAACCATACCGCCAGCAGAGATCTAAAGAGGAGCAAAACTAATGAGATGGATTACCAGAGCTTGCCAACAACTGAAGGCATCATCCAGGGCATGTTATTGCAGAATATTGTCTCTGCTGCCTGGAAATTCAGCTGTCATACTGCAACAGTCTTCAGTCAGAGCCCCCTACAGATTTGTTTTAAAACTGACCACTACCGGAGATTCTTCCTACCCACAGCATTATCATCCACAATGACTCTTTGAACATATGTCAATGATATGAGTAATGACAGCAATTAATTTCCCTTTTGGATAAATAAAGTATTTTTTAATTTAATTTAATTGAACCTGCCAATACTTGGTCATCCACCTAAGCTGACAGGATGGACAAGGAGAGCATTGATCTAAGAAGCAAGCGACAGGCCTATGGTAACTGGAGGGCCTCCAGGAATCAAACAAGTTGTCCACATCACAAATCTCACCTTTATTGAGGTGTGGTATGAAAAAAACTATGGCAGAGAGAAACGTTAAAGAAGTCCCATAACCAGTTTACCAATAACCACGAAGGGGACACAAACAGCATGTGGAAGAATGTCCTCTGGTCAGATGGGACCAATACGGAGAACTTTGGCCTACATGCAAAACCCTACTTGTAGCAGAAAATTCATACTGCAGATTACCCTAATAACACCACCCCCATGGTGAAACAGGGTGGTGGCAGCATCATACAGGGAAGGTTGTGAGAGTTACTGGGAAGATGGATTTAAATTCAATTCTTTCTCAGTTTATTTATATAGCGTCAATTAACAACACATGTCATCTCAAGGCACAAGAAAAGTCATTTAAATTCAATTGTACATACATTCCAAATAATCCTTCAGTTTATTAGTCCAATCAGTTTAAAAGTTTAATATCTAAGGAATCCCAGCAGATTGCGTCGAGTCATTGACTTGCAGCATTCACTCTTCCTGGATGAACATGTAACGACAGTAGATAGTCGCCTTTGTTGTTTTGTTGACTTCTCATCAATCCCTCATACTGAGCAAGCATGTAGCGATAGTGGATAGGAAAAACTCCCCTTTAACAGGAAAAAATCTCCGGCAGAACCTGGCTACATAGGAGCGGTCATCTGCCACGACCGTCTGGGGGTTTGAGAAGACAGAGCAGAGACACTAAAAACACAAAAGAACTGATGTAACAGTACTTTCTACGTTAAAGAAAGTAAAAAGTTGATAACAGGACACAGAGAACGTTCAACTACTGGGAGGATCATCCCATCTAATGTCCCCATCTAACAAGGCATCACAGCTGAGCAGGATGCCAGACCAGGTGCAGCTTCAATGGAGAGAAATACACTGCGAGAGAACAAAGTTAACAGTTGAAATAACAGCATATAATGCAATTGGAGAGTAATAGAAGAGAAAAGTAGCAGAGTGAAAAAAAGTGGTCAGTCTGTCCTCCAGCAGTCTAAGCCTATAGCAGCATAACTACAAAGATAGCTTAGGATGACCTAAGCCACTCTACCTATAAGCATTATTGAAAAGGAAAGTTTGCCTCACGGACTAAAGCTGGGAGCTGGTTCCACAGGAGAGGAGCCTGATAACTAAAAGATCTGCCTCCCATTCTACTTTTAGAAATCCTAGGAACTACAAGTAAACCTGCAGTCTGAGAGCGAAGGGCTCTGTTAGGAACATATGGAACAATTAGATCTCTGATGTATGATGGAGCTTGATTATTAAGGGCTTTGTATGTAAGAAGAAGGATCTTAAATTCTATTCTGGATTTAAGAGGAATCCAATAAAGGGAAGCTAAAACAGGAGAAATGTGATCTCTCTTTTTAATATTCATCAGAACTCTTGCTGCTGCATTTTGGATCCACTGAAGACTTTTAATTACATTTTGTGGACTTCCTGATAGTACAGAATTACAGTAGTCCAGCCTTGAGGTAACAAATGCATGGACTAGTTTCTCAGCATCACTCCTGGACAGGATGTTTCTCATTTTAGCAATATTCCGGAGGTGAAAGAAGGAAATCCTAGAAGTAATGTCTTGGTCAAAAATAACACAGAGATTCCTTACATTATAACCAGAGGCCAAATTGATGCCATCCAGATTAAGTGATTGACTATGAGTCATTCTGGTTTTTATGTCTTCCAGACATTCCTGTAATCGACCTAACTTCAGGATTTATGGATAAATATAGTTGCGTATCATTGGCATAGCTTTGGAAATATATCCCATTCTGACTGATAATTTTACCAATTGGAAGTATATATATATATATATATATATATATATATATATATATATATATATATATATATATGCTTCCAATTGGTAAAAGAGAAACTAGTCCATGCATTTATATATATATATATATATATATATATCCACTTCCTAATTGACTGAATCATGTCAGACAGATGATTCTTCCCTATTGTGTGTGTATTATTTTTTTCACCTTACAGTGCTTCTAACACTGATACAGCATAAGAGAAAAGGCTATGTTTTAATTGACTATGATTTTGAGTGTGGAAAATTTTTTGGCAAGTTATGGATGGCAGGTGGAATTAATCATTTCAATTTTAATTATTTTCAAAGGGAAAACCTGTTTTCAAATACAAAATGTCAAGATACAAACTACCTGTTTGAACAATTGAAATCTGTTTTCAGAGGTTCCACATAACCCGGTCCTGTCTGACCACTTCTTGATAACTTTTGAATTTACTTTAACTGACCATCTTAAATCTGAAAGGAAATTTCATTATAGTAGAGCTTTATCAGACAATGCTGTAACAAGTTTTAAAGAATCTGTTCCATTCTTACTTTCTTCAGTGTCTCAGAGTAACACAGTGGAGTGCAGCAATTCTATCTCTAACCCTTCAGAAATTGATGGTCTGGTTCACAGCATTACGTCCTCATTGTGTGTGGCATTAGATAGTTTAGCACCGTTAAAAAAGAAAGTAATTAGCCATAGAAGTCTTACTCCCTGGTTTAATGCAGAACTGTGTACTTTAAAGCAGAATACTAGGAAATTGGAGAGAAAATGGCGCTCTAAACACCTAAAGGATTCCTATTTAACCTAGAAAAACAGTCTACTGCTGTATAAAAATACCCTTAGACAAGCTAGAACAGCATATTTTTCATCATTTATAGAGGCGAAAAAAAACAATCCTAGGTTTCTTTTTAGTACAGTCGCCAAACTAACACAGAGTCATAGCTCTGTTGACCCAACTATTCCCCCAGCACTTAGTAGTGATGACTTTATGGGGTTCTTCAAAAATAAAATCATTCTATTAAAAATAAAAACATTGGCATCTCTCCAAACATGACTACTTCTCACTCAGTAAGTGAGGCAGAATCAGAGAAAACTGTAGAACCTCATTTGTGTTTGGACTGTTTTGATTCAGTCGAGCTTTCGGAATTATCAAAAATTTTAGCCTCATCTAAACCTTCAACTTTTATGTTGAACCCAATCCCAACCAAATTATTTATGAAGTGTTCCCTTTAAATACTGCCCCCATTTTAGATATGACAAATCTATCTTTAGTAAATGAATACGTACCACAGGATTTTACGGTTGCTGTAATTAAACCTTTACTTAAGAAACCTTCTCTTGATCAAGATGACTTAGTAATTCATAAACCTATATCTAATCTTCCATTCTAGTCTAAAATCCTTGAGAAATTAGTTGCTAATTAAGTGTTTGAGCATCTAAACAGTAAAAACATGTTCGCAAAATTTCGGGCAGGTTTTAGAGCTTATCATAGCACTGAAACAACACGGGTGAAAGTTACTAATGATATTCTCATGGCCTCATATAATAGACTTGTGTTCGTCTGGTTTTGTTAGATCTCAGTGCTGCTTTTTAAAGTTGATCAAAATATTGTCTAAGAAAGGCTTGAACATGTTGGAGGAACAGCGCTAGGCTGGTTTAAATCATATTTGTCTGAGAAATTCCAGTTTGTTCATGTAAATGATAAATCCTCTTCACACTTCAATTCAATTCAGTTTATTTATATAGAGCCGATTCACAACTGATGTCATCTAAAGGCACTTTACAAGAAAGTAATTTCAATAAAAACATTCTAATCAGTTTAGACATGGCAGTTTAATCTAGTCCAGCCTTGAGATAATAAATGCATGGACATGAGTATTGAATCCCCCACTATAATGACCTTATTAGTATTTAACACTAAATTAGATTTTTTTAAAACACCTGATATCTGATCTGAGCCTAGCAGAAACAAAAGCGGTTATAGTGCTTTGCAACTTGGATGAGGAAGATTAAGGGTTAGACGATCAAAGGAACTGCAGTTATTAATTGGTCTGGAAATAATTAATAAAACTGAATGAAAATGGCTGTTACTCCTGCTCCTCGAGGAATGAGAAAATTGAAATAATTGGAAGGAGTTGAGTCATTTATACATAAATAATTCTCTTCCTGCAGGCAGGTTTCTTTTGAACTGTGGGAGGAAAGTACCCAGAGAGAACCCATGCATGCACAGGGAGAACATTCAAACTCCATGCAGTAAGACCCCAGACTGGGATTTGGACCTGGGCCTTCTCACTGCAAGGCAAAAGTGCTACCAACTGCGCCACTCTGCAGCCTGAGAGAGATCCTATGAGACCGACAATGTTATGGCAAACTTACACACCGAAGTGACACTAATTTTAGTGAACTCCGATTGGCATAACCGGGTGTCATTACCACCAGCATGAATAACGATCGTATTGTATTTACGTTTATTCTTAGCTAGCAGTTTCAGGTAGGATTGGATGTCGCCCGTTCAGGCCCCTGGCATTTGACTATGGTTGCTGGTGTCTCCGATGCCACGTTTCTGACTATGAAGCTGCCAATTACGAGAGTCTGCTTCTCAATCAGTATGTTTACATGCAGCAAGAGAAATTCGAATGATTGCCTTAGTCCGACTGAAATCAGACTTTAAAAATGCATGTATACACCTTAGTCCGGTTGGAGTCGAACCGAACTGGAGTTTCAGAAGCTCGACTACTGCAGCTAGATAATGCGGTTAGAAATTCGAATTTCTCTGCATGCATACTCTCGCCTTGAGAAGCCGAGCTATCAGGAGCTGTGCAAAGCCCCTCCAGGAAATGACGAGCTTGGAAGCGCCGTAATCAACAAAAAAACAGATGTATTACGCTGTAATAAAACGCAGTAATAATTGATGTAATACGATTAAACAGTGCATAATGCAACAAATCTACAGCGCGGCAGCGTTGTTGTCATCCTTTTTTTTTTTTTACTATGTCGGCTTCTCTTCCACAAGTGTTTGTTTACCCTGAGTGTGTGACGCGAACCGGAAGAATGCCACACGAAGGGTTGCATGTCACCACCTACCGTTGCGGTGGTCGGCACACTTCTTTCAATAATTCGATTTTCGGAGTAACATGTAAACTGGGACTCGGCTCGCTGCAGGAGGAAAGTCTTTAGTCCGATTACTCCAAAAAGCTCGATTTAGCTGTGCATGTAAACGTACTGAGTGGGAGTATCGATGAGTGTGGAAAATCTTTTAGAAACGCAGACTATGTGACTGGGACTATGCTTCCTACGTATCATCACCCAGCCAGCCTGAGGTCCTGGCTGCACGGGTTCTGTTGGGGGACCGCTAGGTGGTACTGTTCTAGTCGGCTCCCCGCTGGGTAAGGAGCCTTGGCTTTCTGCAGATTTTTCAACACCACGGAGCTGGGCTGCATGGAGTTAAATAAAGGGTGACCTTAAAGGAAAACGATAGAAGCTGCAAAAGGACTGAGACTGAAGCGGAGGTTCAGCTTTCAGCAGGAAAAAAACCCTAAACATAGAGCCATTGATACAATAGAAGGGTTAAGATCAAGGCATAGCTATTCATGTTACAAAGATCATGAGTTAGCAAGCATTTCAAAGTGAAGAGCTATTTCTTAAAGGGGACATAGTATGCAAATTTCATTTTTCGTCCTATTGTGTTGCCATTTGGGTTTCTGCTGCCTCTATAAACACTTGGCTAAAAAACATCCATCCATTTTTTTGCTAATTTTTTCTTTCAGAAATCTTGCTCTTCTACAACTCGTTTGGAAAAGTGCCTTATTGTGACATCATAATAAGTGGAATTTGCATATAACCGCCCCTTAAATAACAAACCCCGCCCCTCACCTGTCAAACTCCACCCTCCAATTCCATGCCATTTTCATGTGTGGCAAACCAGCACCCTAGTTGGGTGGGCGTGGTCTGCAATCGCTAATTTGCTTTAAAGTGACAGTCCTTAGCTCACTCTGAAAGGGACTGAAATTGTCAAGAATTGAGCTGATGAGATCGCTTTATGTGAGAGTGATTTTGTGCTACGAACTCCATTAAAGCTGCTCTTCGGAGTTTGCTGAGAGTGCTGCCGAGAGTGCACCATGGGTTTACCGTTAAATTAAACAAGTTGTGTTTCTATTCTGGGATTTTAGAACAATGAGATTTCAACTTTGAAAACTACAATAAGCAGAACTACCCGACTTCTACAAAGCACCTGCCTCAAGCTGTTAAAATGCTGAGCTGCTTTTAATCCCTTGCTCTTCTGATATAAAACCTATTTTATTCATCTAGTTTGTGTTCATTTTCACTTAGCCTACATCAAAGATCCAAGTGAAACAATATTCGTTTTAGTTGTTTAACGTCAAAATCACAACCCATGGATTTGATGAATGGAAAATTCTATGAAAATCTAAGAAAAGCATGTATTTTGGAGCCTAAAGAAAATAAAAAATTATTAAGCAAATAAAATGCAATTAGTCTAATTCTGTTGTGGAGTTTCTATGCAGACATTGAACCAAAAACATATTGAACAACTATACAATAAATCTGCTTTATTAACATTTAAATTAAAAAACAGTACTACGGTGTACATACGTCTTTGACTAGAATTATTAAGAGCCACCGTAGAGGGCCCAAAGAGCCACATTAAGGCTGCAGACCCCTGGTATAGACCTAAATGCATGACTTGAAAATGACCCTTCACAAATCATCTCCATCATATCGCAATGAGTTTCGGCTATTTTGCAAAGAACAGGCAAACACATCAGTCTCGTACCTTAAAAGACTCAGATGTACTGTAGGTGGAATTTCAGTGTAATATGTTTCTACAAGGTACTGACTTGGGGTTGATGAATATAAATATAAATGTACACCACACTTGTCAGATTTTTATTGGGGATAGAAAAAAAAAAGCTTTGAAAAAAAGCTTTGAAAGCCAATAATTGGACAAAATATGAAGCTGCTGAAAGGGTTCTTAATACTTTTGCCTTGGACTTCATATTATATTCAGGTGTTGTGGTCTAAAAAGCTGAGGCTCAATTATATTGTATGAGCCTTTAAATGTATTGATTACTTATTTGAACGAAATAAAGGAACTCAATTCTGGTGTAATTAATAGTTCATTTTCAGTTTCTGATTGAAGTTTTTCATCAGATGGGGGGGGGGGGGGTGCATGTTTTGTCAACTCGTTAAATACTGACAGGCTGCCAGTCAAAGGTCAAACAAAGCGCATCTGGCCTCCTACTGCCACGCAGCATGGTGCGTTTTGACGCTCTTTTGTTCCAGGAAACAATGAAGCGACGCCCCCCTCCTCAACCACAACGGAGGTCCAAACGAGCGCATCCCACTGTACGCAGCGTCTACGTAATCCGGCTGCTGGAGCCCTGAGAACAACAACACGCACTCGGGACTGAAGGATGCTGCTGAGAACCCAGTGGATGACGCGCCCACCCCCCACGCTCCGCAGGAATCACCGCCATTACATCACCTTTCCCCACGCGAGAGGCGTTTAATCACCGCAGGGATCCCGACCGTTTTGGACCGATCAAGCGCGGGGGGGGGGGGGGGGGAGAATGATTAAAAAAACAACAACACAGCGATGATGGCGTTTGAATGAAAGCAGCGGAGGGAAGGGGAGGGGGGGAGAGCAGGAGAGACGCGCGCCGTCATCAGCATCTGTCCGCCAGCTCCCTTTGTTTTCACCGGAGAACGTGAATGGCGAGAGATGACATGGCAGAGGTAGACTTTCCGTCCAACGGAGCGGAGCCCCCCGGTGAGGCCTCCCCGGCCTTCCCCTACGAGGAGTACGAATGCAAAATCTGTTACAATTACTTCGACCTTGACAGGCGGGCTCCGAAGATCCTGGAGTGTTTGCACACGTTCTGCGAGGAGTGCCTGAACACGCTTCACCTCCGGGAGGAGCGACCGTGGCGCATCAGCTGCCCCGTGTGTCGCCATCGGACGCCCGTCCCGGACTACCGGATCCAGAACCTGCCCAACAACACCAAGGTGACGGAGGACTTCCCGCTCTACATCGACTCGGACCCCTTGCCGCAGGACGCCCTGCCGCCGTACCCTCCGCCGCTGCACCCGGCTCTCGTCGCCCTCCGCCGCGAGGAGGCGTCGGGCGCGTCCGGCGCCAGCCAGGCGACCCCTTCCACCACGGTGTCCACGGCCACTACCCTCTCTCAGGACTCGGTGCGCTACGACAGCTGTCAGAGCTGCAAGAGGTTGGCGCTGACCACCGGCTGCGTGTGCGTGATTTTCTCCTTCCTGTCCATGCTGGTGCTGCTGTTCATGGGTCTGATCTTCGTGCACAGCCACAGCATCCCTCCCTCCCCGGCCGGACCCATCTGCTTGTCGGTCGCCAGCATCCTGGCCATGTTCTCGGTGGTGGTCACGTGGCTCATCTGCTGGCTCAAATACAGACCTGACCACGAGACAGGCCGCGCGTCCGCTACCAGTAACTCCAGGAGGAACGCCTGATTGGCTGCCGGCTGCGCGCGTGTATGCGTGTGAGAGACCATGTACATAGGAGCCTCCTGGCAACTGATTTTCCTGCTCCTTTTACTTTTTTTTTTGGGGGGGGGGGGGTAAAAATCTCGCCCAAAATTGCTTTTTTTTTTTTTTTTTTTACCAGTATAGCAAACACCCAAAGGCCTTCATGTTGTTTGGAGCAATATAGGCCAACTTGATCCTTGATAATCTTTTCCTAAACTTTATGCACTTGACTTGTGAGGTGGTAGCTGACTTGAGGTGGTTGATGCGTGAACTTAATACTTTGACTCGCCTATCGGGGTGTATTTGGTTTGATAACGGAACATGAAGTGCTTCGATCTGTGTTTGGTACCCCCCCCCCAAACCCCCCCACACCAACTGTCTAGCGATATAATATAATATGCATTTACCCCACTATGCCACTCACTGTATGATAACTCTCCACAATGATTCACTCATATCTCAAAACAAAAAAAACAACCCACCAATGCTATTGTACAGAAATGCTCACTTTCGGGGGTTTGGGTTGACATGGTTTGGTTTCGATGGAGGCTTATACTGTGTGTTTTATGTGGTGAATCTTTAAATCTGATCTCAGCTAAGCTGCGTCCACAACGGAATCATGTAAATAGGTCACAAGTATGGAGAACTGCTGACGGATATTTGGCTTGATCAGCCTTTTTCTTTTTAGAGACCTTCCTTTGTGCTTTACCTTCATCTTGCAGGATGACACTGTTTTTACTGCCCACCTCTTCCAAGCAAAGGGATAGAAAGAGACAGCTCGTGATTTTGAACCCGTGTTTTGCTACTTTTGTGCATGTGAGGTCGTTCTTTTCCTTTCTTTATATCATAATGAAAGAGACAGTTTGTCTCATGACTTTTGTGCCTCACCGTGTTTCTAAAGCTTCTAAGCTTCACTGCTATCAGAATCAGATGGCATCTAAGCTCGGGTGGGCATTCCCTCATCTGCTCTCACATTTTATTCGCACTCTGAAAGTTAAAGACAGCCAGTCTTTTCCAACGTAAAAGCACCTTTTTTGTATGTTAGAATAGTGTAAATGCTTTTGCATGTTGCTTCCGAGGAGATAAACGCTAAGCAGGTACAGTCCCTATTCCCTAGTTTACCTCTCTTCTTCCTTCAAAGCCATAATTAGGAATCCAGTCACCTTTTACAGGCTCAGCAAACGGGCTTTAAATTGGTTCATTCACCGTCAAGCTGGCCCCTTTAAGCTCCTTATGGGTGATGATTAGGTCTGGAAACTCAAAGAACCCAATTAGCTATACTCAAAAAAATCAAAAAACAGAAACAAAATAAAAAAACAGACAGTTGGAATAAAACTGGTGTATGGTTAAAAATAACACCTACAGAAATTAGTACAATTGGAGCTGTTAGAAGGAATTTCTTTGAAATGGCCTGGAAACAAAGATGAGTTCAGCTGACCTAACTGTGAAGTCTTATGTCATGTCTATGCTACCTAGAAGATTTCTTCTATCCCCAAATTATTTAAGAATTAAAAAAAAAGTTTTTATTTAACTAGATCAATAAATTTTCAACTACTAATGAATCAGTTTGTTCATCTGGTTTGTCCTCCATGATAATAATAAATTTGTTTGTTATTAAGACAAACTTTTTTACTGAAGCAGAAATAAACTTCAACGTATTCTAACAAGGGGGCATTTAAACCTGTTTATTGACAACTACAGTTAAGACCAGCCTTTTGTTGATAATGACTGTCTCAAGGTTAGGAAGCTCAGCTTACAAGTTGAACTTTGGCATTAGTGTAGTAACCAAAGTAGCTAAAGTAAAACAAATTTAATAAATTGGTGGTTTCTGTTATGAATATTTCTTCTTAACACAAGCCATATTAGCATTTCAGCCTTATCATTCTCCACTAAACAGAGCCTAATCACCGACACTGTAAAAACAGACAGTATCTTTTAACCAGCAAAATTGGTTGAAAAATGAGCAAACAATGTGTTTTACAGGATTTTAATCAATTTTTATGAGTAGAAATCGTGTAACTCCGAGAGGTATTAGAAACGTCCAACCATGTTTTAAAATGCACTTACTCAGCGAAGATAGATAGATAGATAGATAGATAGATAGATAGATAGATAGATAGATAGATAGATAGATAGATAGATAGATAGATATTTAATAAGAAATACAATTTTAAAACATGTTATTTATTTAATTTAAATTAGTTCATAGTAACTAATCATTTCGACCCCTTTGCTCTTTCTTGCTAACAAGAAAGAAATATCAAGATTTGTTTTTTCTATCAAGGCATAAATTATTACAGAAAGGGTAATACACATTTTTAATCCATTTTCACAAGGTGACATATAGGCCTAAGGGCTTTCCCTCGAATCCGAAGGCTTAGTTGCGTCATTTACTGACATCAACAGCCTCAGGGTTAGAAACTCAGCTTGCTAGCTGCTATATAGCCTATGCTTGTTCCTAATCTAGATAAAGATAGACACTTTAATTCTTGTTCTAAAACAAAATCCTTCCCATCAACATGTCTTATACCAGTTCATAAAGTCGATATATTATTTCATAATGTACTGAACACTGGCCTTACCGTTCAGCTAGCTGGGTAAGGTTAGGTGAACGGTAAGCCTGCACTGGTTAAAAATGTTTTTTTTTAAATTGAATCGATAAAACTTTTGGCTAAATTTGGGTAAACAATATTTTTGAGTAGAAGTTATGTAAATTGAAAATGAAGTTACTCAGCTAAATTAGTTATATTCTAACTATTTATTAAGATAATTTTGCTCATCTTTATTGTTCTCCATGTTAAAAAGAAGCCACCAAAAAAAAAAAACCCAAATATATATATCTAAGAACCAGGCATTAAAAGTTTTAATACATTTTTAAAATATATTTTATTGGGGTCCCATGTAAACCTTTCTTACGTACAACCACAGCTCACTGTGCCACACACTGGCAGGGACTGCCTCAAGGCTAAGACGTTCAGCTTGCTAGCAAGCTTGACTTTAGCATTAGCACTGTGTCTAAACTAATTAAAGCTGGATTCAAACTCTAACTGTAGCGCCAAACACAGAAACCTTCGAAACCACCAATCTTATAACAGTTAACATTTACTAAGTCGATAAATTCAATAACAATACAACCCTTAGTACCCTTAATATCTAGGTATCTTCTAGATACCGCACCTGATGAAGGAGAATAGTTTGGCCTAAAATTATCTGGTAGGATTTGTTACCAAAATTAAGTAAATAATGTTGCTGGCATTTTACTATTACTGAACAGTACATTTACAAACTAATTCACTTGATTAAACTTTAAACAATTCTAATGAGTAGTATTAAATACCCTCCAAAAATAATTTTTTATAGTGTATGTGGCTGAGTTTAGACAGATGCATCAGGATTATAGATGTTGAAATCTGGTAAACAACTAAACAAACACCCTGCAGATGGGGGTGGGGGGGGTGGGGATATTATTTTTCCGATTGTACAAATCTGTTGCCTCAATTCTAAATCTTCCGTTGGGAATTGTACTAATGTATTACTGATAAAAAGTGAGATGAACGTGTTTTTCTTTAAGCCTTTGTGTTTTAAAGTTTTCCTGGCTGCAGTGAAGACCGTTGGGGGCTGGGGGGACAGCAAAGCCAGTGTGCCATGGTTATTGATGGTTATTGAGCTTGAGCCCTGCCAATCCCGATTGCTTCAGTCTGTCTGCTCGACCTTTCCCCAACACGTACGATGCACTTTCACCCTCTTATTTGACACAAGTAATGGGGTAAACCTTGGACCAATGGAAGGATAATGTATTTATCTCCAAGGACCTAGAAAACGTTGTCGGTTTTTATGAGAATCTGTGGTTGTTGTTCAAGTACCAAATGTATTTGCACAGAGAAATGTTCTTTATGTGCTGTTTTACATGCATAAACACATTTCCGTAATAAAGGAAACGGTTGTAACAGTCGCATTGGTTTGATTTCTATCTCTACAGGATGAAAACAACAGCTGATGGAGAGGCCTGCTTCTTATGCAATTTTTCCCTTCATCTTAGGTCTTACATAATATGGCTCACAATAAACTGAGTATGATCCAACCTGACACATTAAACTCCCTGCTGTAATCAAATCAAATGTGCCCCCTACTGGATGATCAAGGATGTTACATGCTAGTAAATAAAAAAAAAAAAAAGAAGAAAAAGAAATGGGATATCCCCTTCCAGTGTCAGGCAGCAGGGTGGTTACATTTCTCATGTAGGCCTTGCAGAGTAAACCTCTGGTGGCGCAAGCTTGATGAAAAGTAAACAGATTTGTTTTCAGAGTGAACTAAATGCTGATTTTCCATTAATATCTCTTAGATTAGTCATACTTTTTCGCACAAGGCCTCCCTGTTGGCTGAAATAAAACATGCTTTTAATGAGCAGGACAGATAAAAGCCAGGGTGGAGCACTCCGCAGCATGCGTCACATCACGTGCTTAACCGAAAGGTTCCATAACCAGCATGACGCATTTATTAAAGATGTCACATAGCTTACAAACCAACAGTTCATAAACAAGTCTGTATTTACTGGAACTGAGGGCTGTTGTATCCAGGTATGTTTAACAGAAAATAGTGTATGATTGGGTTCTCAAACTGTGGTCCAACTGGTGCTGCCTTTTTTGAGACACGCAAAAGAAAATGTTGGTACAGGCTATAACAGCGAGCAAATTAACGATTATTTGGAATAACATTCAAAACGAAGTGATGAATAGTTCAAGCATATTGATATTTGCTACAAACAGATACTAATGAAAAGAAGTTTTGCGGAGAACCCTCTGAGAACTCCCAGAATAAACTAAACCCATCCATCCATCCATCCATCCATCCATCCATCCATCCATCCATCATGATGCCTATCTCCAGCAAACTAAACAAACTAAACCCAGCAACAGTGAATTTAGAACAAATATTTGTGGTTACTTCTTCTGGTTTCCATTTACTTGTAAAGTTGGATCTGGTTATATCATCAAACCCAACTTAGTTGCAGGTAAGAAAACCTGTGGGATTTGCCAATTGTTCTCAAAGACCTGTTAGCTTTGCAATAATATGAGCCTCTGGATTTTTTTGCATTCAAATAAAATGTTTTAAATATTCACTGAGGCTCTACAGGTATATACTTTCAGATATAGCATTAGAGAGAACATGAACTAATTGATATTTAGAGATACACACGATCAGGATTGCAAATGAACTGTGCATCACTGCAAGTCTTACTGTTTTAAACTCACAGACACCATACTGGACTTGGGGGTCGGTGAGAAACTCTTGACAATAAGACTCAAAATTCTGTCTTTCTTCGTTTTCTGTTCAGATCGAACTTAATATTTACTTCAAATATGGATGATAAAACAGTTTGTTTTTGACATAATGAAATAAATAAAAAATAATTCAACTTGTGGTACTCTTTGAGTTTTTCTTGACAGTGTGGCTTGTACCTTAAAAAAGGTAATGGTTAGTGAGGTGATATTTGCTATAAAAAGTCTAAAAGAACCAAATTTTTGCACTATAGGCTACAAGCTAACTAGTGAAAACAAAAAAGCCCCTTGAGCTCCTACGAGGTACACTAAAACCAAAAGCCATGGTATACTTAGTGTTGTTGTGCTATTGGATCTAAGTGCTCCTTTCAAAAAGGTCAAATATTAGATCTTATTTAACAGGTTTACAAAACCAGTTTGGCTTTTCAGGCACAGCATTAAATTGTTTAAAGTAACTCTTAATAAAACATTAGTACTTTGTTATTCTTAAAAAAATATGGTTTAGAGCGTTCCCTTATTTTCTGTGGGGTCCCCAAGGTGTGATACCAGGCCATTTCCATTTGAACCTCTGGCATATGTAATAAAAGAGAACACCGACTTCTATCAATATCCCGATGACGTTTTATGTATATATATATATATATATATATATATATATATATATATATATATATATATATATATATATCCATTTATCTAAATAGATAGATAGATAGACAGTTCCACATCTTATCTTGTGCTAGCAAACTTTAGCACGTGACATCATTACCCATATATGGCAGGGGTAAGGCAGGGTTTATCACAAATATGATACATTTTACAAAGCAATTATTTATTAACTTCAATTGTAGTGAAAACAACAACAACAACAAAAAAAAACATAAGACGACACAGTTAAAGTATATAGAGGAAACAGCGCCTCCTACAGTCACGGTGAATGTCAATGGCAGAATTAGCTGCCTGTTTTTCGTTATTATTTTATGTTTTAATAATCTTTAAAGTGAAATTAAAATCAAACCAAATGTAAATATTACTTATCTGTTTTTGATTCTAAAAAAAATGAAACTATTCAATATTGTGTATTCACAACAAGAAAATCTAAGAAACAATCCTGTGTTTTTTTCTGAGTTTCTCACGACCCAGTTACAAAAACATGCATAAATGGAAAATTAAGCAGATGTTATTAGAGCAGAAAAGTACATAAGGAAATAAGATCCCGACTTAATGATAAGAGATAGGCATAACCATTACAATGCGAATACATGTTAATAATCTTAAGTTTTTAAAGTTTTAGTATGTCTATGAGTTGAACATAAAAGGCGTATCCAATTTACAGCCAAGTCTGCATTGAAAATATACAGAATAATGCTATAGCTACGCATATCCTTCACAACGGCTTTTTTAAAACCCTGCCAAAGGTCCTACTGTAGCCTACGTGCAAGAAGTCTCAACATGTTAACCCTATTTATTCTCAGAATTAATTGAATTTCATTTCATTTTATTAATTGGACTTTTCAGGGATGCGTCATGTATTTCATTATACTCCGGGAGATGTGCTTTATGTGTTTTACCCCAATATTTAATGTTTTGATGTCCGTCTTTGTTTGTTTTTTACTTTTAAAAGGTGTAGGCATTATTCATGGGCAGTATTCACAGGTTAGGCCTATGGAGAAAAAGTTAAAGTTCAGAAATGTTGCGCTCTAAAAGAAAGAAAGTATTTTTCGGTACATTTTGAGAGATTGATTTTTTTTATAGGTAAAACGAGGTCCGTTTCCTTCCTTTTCGGTGAATTATTATAAGCATGCGTAAAACAAATTCATTTATCCAATAAGTGCTCTTTCGATGTCCTCCTCCGCGTAGAACATGTGATGCAACTCATTTATTTCTCATCAGGAGAGATTTCTGACTTTGAGTTTCGTCCCCCGGTAATGGATTGGACACGGGGATTCAGTGTCGCTTTTTTAAAAAGAAAATAGGGTCGAGGGTTTGAGCATCAAGCCTCTTTCTCTGTTTTCTATTTTCCCTCTTTGCGTGTGTGCGCCTGTGTTTTTTTCTCCCCCAGTTCGTAGGCTATTATATCTAGTTTCACTTAAATCCCTCTCAGATCGTCACGTTCGTCAATCACGGTTCCCCCTTCTCTGTAGGCTAATATTAAAAATAATTTCGAAAATCTTTCTTTGATTTATTTTTTTATTTTGTTTGAAACCCTGATTAACGTTTGGCCTTCAAATCTTGCGTTTAATGCGTTTGTGTAAAAGCCTACAATGACCACCACAAGCACCGACATATTTTCAAATGAAATGTGAAATTAAAAACAAGCTCACACTCCTCGCGTTACAGTAAAACATACATGACAAGAAAGCGCACTGACACCCTCTTTGTCAGGTGAAGGGCCCATGGTAGTCCTGCTTTTTAACCCCCCCCCCCCCCCCCCCCCCCCCAGCTAAATGAGAGTGAATGACAGAGGCCTCCTGTTGTCTTTCGTACACCCCACAGGTGAGCGGAGTGAGACGTTAAAGGGGCGATCGGGTGAAAATCCTTTCTACCAAAAATGTAGTTGATCGGTGGAGATCTACTTAGATAAACCCGAGACGATAAGCATAAGTGAACCAGGTAGCTATAGGGCTTCCAAACCAACATGGGGCCTCCACAAAACACACACATTTTCACACAATTGAAGTTTACAAAGGCAATATTCCTGTGCAATCATGCAAAATCAAACCCTGTCCGTCGTCCATGATTTTTGAAACGCAACTATTGATTCAGTGTCGTCATATCATAATGCCTTTGACAAGAGTAATTAATGGCTTTTCTTAGTCTCCAGTTTTCTAATCACCTAAACATAAGCAGTAGGAAGGGGCCAAGGGGCAATAGCCCCATTCAGGTATAATATCAGTTTAAGAGTAGCCTATATGTTTCATTGATTTGGAATATTATTTATTTATTTCATTTGAAATTAATCTCCCCATCTGGAGATTAATTTCTGGATCTGGAGAGTCCTCTCTGGAAACAGAAGTCAAAAGGCCTACAACTTTGTCAGGATCGGAAAAAAAACCGATTTATCTTTGACAGTCCCAGATGATGACGGTTGTTTTTAGGATAATTGCTATAAATGTATGCATTAGGTGAAGGAATATGAGGGGTAATAGCTGACGGGACCTGACATCCAAAAATACAATTCTTTTCAGGGCCCCATACAGCCTTGGATCGTCTCTGTTAAACATTTATTTGAATAAAGATTTTTCAGCTAATAATCTTAAAGCTTACTTTATTTTATTTTTATTTTTTATTGGTGTTCATAAAGTTGCCTTTTTGTGGGTTAGGCGAGCCTTTGTGCCAATTTATATTAAGAGCGCACACTCCACGGAGTCAATATCAGATCTTACAAGGGTTGCAGCCACACTGTGACCCGTGACCCCACCAAGAGCAAGACAGCTTCTTTGTTTGTAACGATATTGATTATTAGACATCTTTCAGTGGCAAGTTGGAAGGGTGTAAAAATAAATCCTCCCTTCCAAAGTGGCACTGCGCCAGACTGGCTTTATGGCCGCCCTGGCGTCGTACCCTGCTGAGGCGCATGGCCCCCATCAGACTGTTCTCGGCTGGCTGGTGCTGCACTCTGATGAACCACAATAAATTCCTTGAAGTGCACGCTCTTTATCGCCATTTGTGTCATATATGTTAGACCGCGGGGTGGAAACAAATTAGAGGTCGCGGGCAATAGCACGCGTAAACGCGTTGGAGATGATATTACGCACAGTGGTGACAGATGATTCTGATGGGTTTCTTGTTTGTTTTTTGGTTTGTTTTTTTTGGTGCTCATAAATCATACAAGCTCAAAAAGCTGCATGGTGTTCATGCATGCTACTAGTCTGCCATTCAACACCATGTTTGTTTTGACTGTTTATTACTTTTAACCATAAAATTATTATGGAAAAAGATACATTCACAACAGCGAAACTGACTAAAAACATAATTTTGATTATTTAAACAAACGTTTGAATGAATTTATCTCAGCCATCGCTTGTTCTGCACCTATTTTACATAGCATACCATTTTTCGGAGCATTTTAGTGCTCAGAAAAGAGAACTTAAAGCATTGACTGGCTCACAGATCTGTGCTCTGTGAATTGACGCCCCTGTCCTGTCCCAGAGCAACCATGACTACGCCTCTGATAGGACAAAAAAGTTTTGACATCAGCCAATCCTCGCACCCCACTACGTAACGTCGGTAGCCCCTCAGCCAATCACAGCCGTGAGCGCTGTAATTACTGGAGGGAAGCTCCGCTACTTTTGACCGTCCACTCTCACTTCGAACCGGTGTCAACAAACAACAACAACATCAGCGGCATAGAAACGCCGCCTTGGTTACCGTGGTCTTTAAAAGCAGAACCTGAAGCGCTGAAAAAACACTAGCCCTTCAAATCCCTTTGAAACCCAATTACCACCCATTTTTGACGTCAGTTTTTGACTCCTCGGGGTGCTGTGGCTGTCCCGGGATACTCCGGTGCTTAGCTGTAGCACGGAGCTTAGCGCGGCTAAGTCCTGCCGAGGGCTAACCGGTGCTATACATCTCACGAGGACGTGGACTTTTTTTGTTTTGTTTTTGTTTTTCCACTTCCACTTACCAACTCCTGCTGCAGTTCGCCGCAGTTTGTGAGAAGCCACCCCGGGAAAAGAGGAGGTTGGTGCAGTCGGTGGGGGTGGTGGAGGTATGACTGCGTTGGCGGGGTCAGTACCCAGGATGATGCGACCCACGCTGGCTCAGAACTACCCCCGCAGCGGCTTCCCACTGGAAGGTAAAGCACGTCAAAATGTCGCCTGAGTGCCGTCGGAAGAAACTGTACTTTTAGAGCTTTCTAGTGAAAAGTCACAGTCATGGACCGTGTGCCTATAAGTGGTTATCTAAACACCAAAGCAAGGACTTAAATTAACTAAAACGTGTCTGCTAAGTCTATTCTTTACTTCTCAGTTCCACTTTTTCCACATTTGGAATAACTTTTACTGTCAGTTTTGTCTGTTTGTTCATACATACAGATACAACTGACGTCTGCTTTTCCTTGCTTTCCTGAGATTTTAGATATGCTGCATTTTCCCATGGCTATAGTGAAACATTTATTCATTTATGTTTGTCACTGCAGGTGCTGCACATGGAAATAGTTTCCTACTCCAAATAAGTGCTTTAAAAAAAAAAGAAATAATAATCTCATATTTGCTGACAAGTTTGCCCCCCTCCATCCCATTTTTTTCCTGACCGAAATCTACAGTGTCTACCCCGCTGGGTCAAGGACGAGTCAACCAGCTCGGAGGGGTTTTCATCAACGGCAGACCTTTGCCGAACCACATCCGACACAAGATCGTGGAGATGGCCCACCACGGGATCAGGCCGTGCGTCATCTCCCGACAGCTGCGGGTCTCCCACGGCTGCGTGTCCAAAATCCTCTGCCGGTACCAGGAGACGGGCTCTATCAGACCCGGAGCCATCGGAGGCAGCAAACCCAAGGTGATAAAAAAAAAAGAAAAAAAAAAAGTATTTATTTCTTTATTTTGCATCCAATCCAGCTATTTATTATGCGATGCGTCATAATGACCTGTTGATTTAGTCCAAAGGAGGACTTGTTCGGCCGGTCAATAAAAAGAACAACGTTTGTTGTGTTTAAAGCAGGGAACAACGCCGGACGTGGAGAGGAGAATAGAGGAATACAAGCGGGAAAACCCGGGTATGTTTAGCTGGGAGATTCGGGATAAATTACTGAAGGATGGGATATGTGACCGCAACAACGTTCCTTCAGGTAAAAAAGGGAAAGAAAGGATTTGATGTAATTTGTTTTTTTGGGGGGGGCAGATAAAAAAAAAAAAGTGCGAAGCTACATATACAATACTACTATTTATTTATTTATTTGTTTATTTTAATCTAACCAAAATAAAACGAACAACAAAATAATTATATATATATATATATATATATATATATATATATATATATATATATATATATATATATATATATATATATATATACTCACATCCAAGATTATTCTGCAGCAACGTAAATCAAATTGTCAGCACAATTATTCACTTTGACCATATACTTTCAGCTCATCTTTATCTTCACGGTGACAGCCTCCGTGTGTTTGAACCCTCCACTCTTGCAGTGAGCTCCATCAGCCGCATCATGAGGACTAAGTTTGGGGGGAAAGGTGACGAAGAGGAAGCTGAAGATGAGATCGAGAAGAAGGAGCTGGAGGACAGCGAGCGGAGGGCCAAACACAGCATCGAGGGCATCCTAGGAGACAGATGTGAGTTTACTCCTTTACTGGCTTCCATAGAGCTCTGTTCAGCTGAGATTTGGAAAGTACGTCTGTTCACATTTGTTTTGCTACTCAATTACTAGAGAGAAGTTCTTCCATTTATCATCATTAAAGTCTTCTATAAAAGTTTACCTACATTCAGCAATAAGTGTTGGAGGAGAAACCTTGACTAGTAAAAGCTGCGCTTTACTAGTGAAGTAGCTGGATGTTGGTTGAGTGTGTGTGTGGGTTATCTTTTGTTAGGAATTCCTTATCGACCATTACTCTCCGCTAATGCTTTCCCCATGAGACCCTATACCGTAAATCAAACAGCAGGTGATGGGTCTGTGCGGGAAGGGGCAGAATGCATGTGTGTGATTGTCTGCGTGTGTGTGTGTGTGTGTGTGTGTGTGTGTGTGTGTGTGTGTGTGAGTGTCTGTGTGTGTAGAGCAGTGGTTTAAAAGCAGTAAATGAATGGCCTTTACAGTAAGTCCTTTCAGCATATATTCTGTAATATTCTAGTGCGGCATTATAAACCCATCAACCATTTAATTCCTTCATTCATTATTAAAACTAATTACACTGCTCTGGATTGCTGTGTTTATATAGTTTGAGCTGTATATTAAAGACCAGATCCATTTTTATTAGAGCTACAAGCAGTGGAACAAGTCCTAAAGGCAAGAGCTGTTGTTTTCCTGAAAGAAAATCTGTGCAAACCTTTTCAGCAAATATAAGTAGTTAGATTTCATGAGGAGTAAATAAATAAATAAAATAAAAGTAAAATTTCAGAGTAAGCCATCAGAGAACGTTTTGTTGAAAACTAGAGTAATTTCTCTACTTCCATCAAGTCTCAAAGAGAGATTTATTATTACAGATTTGTGTGAGCTTATGAAATTTTGAATTGTTTCATCAAAGCAAGCTACTTTAGGGCAAATTAGGCTGCTCTGCATGTCATCGCTTTATTTATTTATTTTTGATCGCACCACTAGAGTGGAAATTTTTGCTGCAACTTGTGGCTCCTGTAATTTCCATATTATATTACAGTCCTACAAACATACATCTTTTAACATGAAGAGTTTGTTGTGACTGGCATCGGGAAGAAAACTGTTAGGGTAATGAGTCTGTCAGAGTTTCCTTGTTTAATATAATTTGACATGGAAAACGTGTGATGTTTTCTCTGAAATTTAAACGAGGTCATGACACTATAAAAATGAATTTTGGAGGGTATCAACTGTTAGCTATTAAAATTATTCAAATATAAGTTCATAAATGTCATTTTCAATAAGGATTTAATTTTCATCGCAATTCAAATTCTGAATTTAGCTAGAGATTTTGGTTAAGTCAGCTGTCATTTATCATATGTTTACAGTAAGGCTGATATGTTTGTATGAATATATCAATTTAGTGAATGTTAAGAACTGCAGTAAATCTTGGGGTTGACCATTTTTTTTGTATTGGAGCAAAACTTTCCATTTGGTTCCAGCTTTAACTGGTTTAGGCACAGTGCTAAAGTCAAGCTTGCTTAGCATGCTGTTCTTCCTAGTCTAAAGGTTAACATTTTAGAATCTATTTAAATAGTTTATTATTATTTCACTAACAATTTTAATATATTTATTTCAAACCAAATATTAATTCTGTTGGTTTTCAACAAGATAATTTAACAAAATTACCTTGAGAATTAGTTAGAATTTATCTATTTTCTTGAATAACTCGTTTTTGTTAACAACTAAATTTCTACAATAGCCTACCTACCAAGAAATATTGATGGAAATCTTTCCAAATAAAAATAAATGCAATTTAAAAAATATTTTTTGTCAGTAAAATTCTAACAGGCTGTTTTTCCAGTGAATGGCTGTTAGCTTAGAAGAGAAACTTTTGACAATTAGCCTAATGAGCTTCTGGCGCACTTAACTTTCCCTCTCAGCAATAAAGTGCAGCCCAGCCATATTGTTCCCGAAATATTGGTCAGTCGGTCAAATATATGTTTAATGTCAACATTTAACCCGCTATTTCCCCTCAAGCTGCCACCCGCTCCGGCGTCAGTAGGGGAGGAGAGCTAACGGTCCCTGGTTTGAAGAGACAAAATGTCCCCCAGATGAGTTGATCAAACATTTGTTCAACGGTCTCCATCTCCACACAAAGACACGCCTCGCGCGCACAACGGGACGGTCTCGGATGAACTTGGGAGACAAAGGCTCGCGAGTCCATTTGAGGCTCACGCTTGGGCTGCGCCCGGACAAAAGGCCAGCTTGGAAACAGCTTTGGCCGCCGCTAAAGTAGTCGAAGAAGGCAACCTGTTTAAAATTCAGCCAACAGGAATAGAAATGGAAAGGAGAGTTTCACAGAGAGAGGGAGAACCCCCCCCCCCCCCCAGAAGAAAGCCGTTCTGAGGCCGCAATGAAGGATTTAATTATTCAGGGGTCGCTCCGGTGGCACCGGCGCGGCTCGGAGTGCCCGTTCACCGGGTATTTTCATCTACAAAATGTTTTCTTTTGGATTCGTCTCTAGAAGCCCACTGCCATTCAGTCAGGCAATTCAGTCTTGTGAAAAAAACTGCCCGAGGGATGCGCCTAAGCCGCGCGGTCACTCGCTAAAACGGTGGCGCGCGTGAAAATTCCTGCTGGTGAAATTGACCACAAAGAAGAAGAACGCTGCTCTGTCCAGCCAGCACGAACTAATTCAGAGTGTAGATCATTCATTTCCTCACACCAATACAATTCGATAAAGTAATGTCATAACAGGAATATACAATCGCAAAAAAACAACAACATTGCCCTCGTACTGTACGTGGCTTTTAATAAACACTGTAGGCTAACTGCAGTGTTAGTCATTCCCAGAGGCTACTAGAACTGGTCCGCAAAACAAAGAGGACTTCTCCAGCCTGATGTAACTCGTGATCTATCATTGATCCTTTGATCATGCCCCGGCCTTGGTCTCTCAAACATTAATAATGTCCTCTAAATGATGTCGATATTGTGCCATGTCTCTTTTTAATGACCGGGGGGTGGGGGGGTATTACCGAGTGTTTTGGGTGAATAGGGACCAATGTTCTCCCGGGGAGAACCCCAGTCCAGTCTGGCTCGTAGCGCAGCTTGACAATGGGGGCCCCGGGCAGCCCGTCTTCTGCGCTACATGCGCACACTGCTCCTAAAACTCAGCCGCTTGCCCTCCCCTCCCTTCCCCTCCCCTCTCCTCTCCTCTCCTCCCTAACGCCGCACCCCCCCCCCCCTCTCTACCCCCACTTGCTCTCCTAAATCTCTTCAAGCAGATTAAATCGACTCTTTTATTTCATCGCACTTTCATCTGGAGAGCAACACCGCCCCTCTCCCTCTATTTCCTACCCTCTCCGTGTGTCTCTCTCTCTCGCAGCCCGCGGCGCCCAGCTCGGGTTATATTCTGGGACGCATCCTCCCAAGTGCGCACAAAGCAAAGTCAGTCTAGTCTGTAAGGCAACCTTATTAGGGGGTGTATTATTAATTTGCGCCTTGATTATGCATATGTTTTGTTTCACTGGGCCTGATTTTACACGGGGAAGTGAAAGTGTTTACTTTGGAACAAGGAGCCTATTATCTCCTCAGTTGATAGCCACCATCTTCCTGCTTTAGGCAATGGAAGCACCAGCTGTACATATTTAAAGAGATGCGGAGTAGTCTAAATAGTCATCAGAATGTGTAAACATCATCTTGTGAAAGTCACTTGTTGATTTTTTTTAAATGATAACAATACTTATTTGTACAAAGCTTTTTAATGTTGAATTAAAACAATAATAGAATTGTATTTAACCCCAAGTGTCTTACAAATTCTTTAAAAGTTAAACAGGAAGACTTTAGTGCTAAAAACCCCTCCAATTTGCTCCGTTTCAGTTTTAGATTTATTTGACAGCAGTGTTGGCCCCTATAGGCCTATTTCTGGCAAACGGCTAACATCATAGTAATTAACCCTGAAGACAAAGTTAATGATTAAAACAGACATGGCTGTACCCGCCTCCACCCTCCACCCTCCTCACATATTCACAGGGTATCTTTTGACGGTCCGAAGTTACTTAGGTGAAATTAGCCAGATAATACAGAAGAGCCTTGTTCAGGGCCAATACACTTACATTTACCCGTGGCCGTTTGTACGCACACACATGTCCACACATTCCGCTCTGCAATGCAAACAGTCAAAGGGATAACTTTATTTTGGTGAAAGAGGATCCTGGAAAGGGCTAATTGAATAAGCCCGGGATCTTTGAAAAATCCCTACCATGGTGAGCGCAGTCATCATGTCATAATTAGGTTTATTGAGGCGCATTCCTTCAATCTGCCTCCATTCTGCCGGCCTCATTGTGTCCACAACCCCAGGCCAATAGCTCGGGGACAAAAGGGAACCGTGCGCAGACAATACATGAAAGAGCCATAAAGATTTAGCCAGCTTTGTCACAGAAACAGAGCAGGACTTTGTTTGTGTAAATAATGCGACTGAATGAGGAACTTAGGTTCCTCCGCCACTTGGGGTGTGGGACCTCGAGCTGCAAATGGCACAGGGGGGTGCAGTCCACATTGGTGCCACAGCAGAGGGGATGAAATACTATGAAGAATCAGGAAGCAGACGAGGAGGCAAAGATTAGGTTTAAAGCCAAGAGAGGAGATTTAGTTTAGTGATGAAAACGTTTGCAGGAGACATTTAATCATCAACTTACACTTTTGTTTATTATTTAAAACGTTGTTCTCAGAAGATCCTGTTAGCTTTTGTTATATATTGTTAATAAATGATACCCCTGATTTTTTTTGGAATAAAATAAAGAAAGAAAAAATTTAAGCCCAGCCACAAAAGAAAATGTATAATGGCTACGTTTATATATTTATAAAAACTGTGATACGGCCACACTTTACTGTACGTGTTGCTATTAAGCATCCAGGGGAAGGGGACGCCGTACTGCCACTGTTTTGTAATATCTTTTTTTTTTTTGTCAATATATCAGTGTATTTTACACAGCAATTCAAAACACAATGATCTTATTGCTTCTATTTAAAACTGTAAAGCAATACATTTTCACTGCTTCTGCTAAAGTCATATTTCATGCTGAGTCTTACAGTGATTATATGGATTATCTGCTATCTGCTTGTTGATTTTGATACAGAAACTTGAGAAAAAATGTGATAAATGCCTGCTAAACTTTGTTGGACATTTCAAGTGCCTATTGAACAGAGTAAATAAAAATGCCTGCTAAACTTTGTTGGACATTTCAAGTGCCTATTGAACAGAGTAAATAAAAAAATAAATATATATATATGTATATATATATATATATATATATATATATATATATATATATATATATATATATATATATATATATATATATATATATATACACATTTCTCTGCACTTCGTAGAGAAACACAAGTGTAAGGCTCAAGTGTGTGAGACTCTCTGCTCTGTTGTTTTAAGTTTTCTTGTTCAGACTGATGGGGGGCAATTGTTTAGTTACCACATCATTTTTTTGCAACTAAAAATACTCTTATGAATATTTACGAATGCATCTTTCTTTTAAGCGAGGAAGAATTGTAGCAGCCTGTCTTAACGCCATGATCAGCAACAGGTGGATGAGGGGCAGCACAGCATTACTCATTGCTCCACACAGCCACAGAAAACCGGTCCTTCCTCTGTCATCTCATTAAAAAGCCTGTGGGAACGATATGAGCTTCATGAGTAGCCATAGTGCACTCTTATGCAGCAATCCGTTAGTTGTTTTTTTGAACATTTCTTCTGGGGCTGCATTAAACACTGTAGGTCAGGGAAATTGCATTCCAAGTTTGGAATGAGAGGGGAAAAAAAAGAAGTATTTAAGCAATTTAAGATGGAATTTGTCAGTCTGGAAACATGTTTGCAGTTTTCTGCCTTTAGCTTCTTTACTGTGAAGCATTTTAATGAACAAATTCTGAAGTTCATATGTTTGGGTTTCAGACTTAAATATGAAAGAGTCCATGTCGTGTTACACAGAAGGTTTATTTGACATTTCGAACCACTTTTCAGACCAATCATTTGTGCAACTGAGACAGCTGTCAGCAAATTAACTTATATTAAAAACGATGGCCATGGTGTGTTCAGCGTCGCTGCTTTTGTCCCACCAAATCTGACAAAGACAGGAAAAAATAAGATCTTGACGGGTCCTATAATAGCTATTGGCTATTACTGGTCTCCGCCAAATGTCTGGTGAAGAGGGCTCTGTCTGTCCGAGGAGCGGATGAATGTGTCACTCAGTGAGTCCCTGGGCACAAGGGCAAAGGGGGCCAAGTGGCGAGCACCAAATCACTCTCCTCTACCCCGGGGCTCTCTCCGTCTCTCGCTGGCCCTCCGCACCCCTCCCTCTCCTCTAATAAGGCCTTGCATGATGACTATCCAAGCATGAAAACATAGTTATCTGCAAATGAATGGCTGCTCTATGCTTCATTAAAGCCTCTTTTTGCTTTCACACTCTTATTGTGACCCTCTGATATCAATTCAAAGGGCAATTAATGAATGCACACCAACTTTGAAGTCAGGACGATTCTCTGAAAGGGCGGGGCCCGGAGAGTGTGCGTGCGTGTAAGCTCATGTGCGTGCTTAACGGGGGTATTTGGGGGCACCACCCTCCCCCCCCCCTCCCTTCCCTGAAAATTCGTTGTAGTGCTCCCAGCCTTCAGCCGCGACAGACTGAGCCACATTGAGCGAGCGAGCCCCCAAAGATGGTTTGAAGGGAGTGAATGAGTGAAAAGGCTCAGCGAAGGTCAAGTAGAATGGCTGGCTTTGGAATAAGGCCTCTCTTTATTTGCTGCAAGTACGCACTATAGGCCCAACAGTTGAAGTCAGGGGGGGGGGGGGGGGGGGCTGTGGAGAAAGGTTGTTTTTAACTCTGGGTGAGTGTGTGTTTCTGAGAAAGTATGGAACGATCTCAGAGCATGTCTAAGAGGTGCCGTTCGTAAAGTTACAGAGTAAAATATTAACGGCAATAATTTGGGTTATTTATCCTGTCATAAGAGGAAAAAATGGAAGCCATATTTGTGTCCATGTTATTTATTCATTTAAAAATCTCAGTGTCAAATTAAATATTTAGTTAGTTAGCTAATTATTTAGCTTTCAAAACAAATATTAAGCTAACAAGCTAAATATTTAACTTTAACGTAACAGTGAGCTCAACTGGCTAGCTAAATGTATAGCTTAAAACTAAATATTTAGTTCAGAGCTAAATATTTAGCTAATATGCAAATTAAATTGCCGCTAAGCGGAAGTGGACTATCAAAACAAAAGAACCTGTGTATAAATTCCTGCTGCTGTTGCTGTAAACGCCATTAAATGTATTCCCATTAAAACAGCTCATCCTACATTTTAAGCTGAAATGTTGGACATGTCTGGTAATAATAAAAAAAAAAAAAAAAAAACAATGATAAAGAGGTGACATATTTAGTCTCGCCAGCTGTTTGTATAGAGGTTTACAAGACCCAGCTTTTATTTTGGTAGTCCACTTCCGTTTACCGGCAAGTAAATTTGCATATTAGCGAAGTATTTAGCTCTGAGCTTAATGTTTAGTTCGAAGCTCAATATTTTGCCAGCCAGTTTAGCTTGCTAGCTAAATATTTAGCTTCAAACAAAATACGTAGCTTGCTAACTAAGTATTTATTTCGAAGTTAAGTATTTACTGTAGTTTGTAGACAACATATTTATTTAGCAAGCTAAATATTTAGTTTGGAGCTAAACATTTAATTTGTAAACTAAATATTTAGCTTAGTAACTAACTTTGAAACTGACATTTATATATGAAGAAATAACAAAACAGGCAAACGGAAACGCGGGAGCAAAACCCACACATCTAGGAGGTGCCGTGATTGTTTTTAACGTGTGCGTCTGTGCGTGTGAGGTCACCGGGGTCAGGGTCGAGTGTCAGAGTTGGCAGAGGCCAGCGAGGGGGCAGTAAACGCAGCATCTACGCAGCTGATGGGGTGGGTGGGGGACAGGCAGCTGTCAATCATCTGACTGATGAAGCCTGACTTTCTTTCAGAGCTTTGTTAACTAATTAGCCTAAAGCCTTCTGTGGGTGTGGGAGAAGGGGGCTTAAAAAGCATGTTTATGTAGTAGTCGATCCCATGTGGGAATATCTTCTCTAAATACCCATGTGTTGCCCTTCAAATAATCTCAACCCTGTCATTATTTATATCCGAAGAAGAACCTAATCAGTTGGATGTAGTTGTTACAATGAATGTCCCACTCTGTGAAACCTGATTACAGGTACTTCCTTGTTCAAACAGGGATTTGTGGCCAAACCAGGAGTTCCTTGGTAATATTTACCATCGGAGACCTGAGGTAGAAAACGTCGGAAAATCAGATTTCCCCCTCACCCATATGAAATGAATGCACCACTATGCATTGCATTGCTCTGTTCCAAGTATGTTGCCATTTAAGCAAACTGCATGTGGATGATAGCTCTGCTGCGCTAAAAAGGAGCACCAAGGCTGTGGAATAAAGGGGGGGAAAAAGTCAAACATCATTTATGTCAACAAATACAAATGGCAGTGATAGCAAACCTGATTTGTAACAGGCTCCCCACTGACTGCTGCTGAGAGTTTCTTTTTCTTTCTTTTTTTGAAGTAAAGACAGAAGAACCACAGGGTCAACGGGTCCCAGTAAGGTCACCCCCCCCCCCCCCCCCCCCAGTGCTGCACAGGAAACAGGGTTAGAAACACATTTAGCTACAAATGACAGGTAACCACCTCCTCATATACTCCCAACATCCCTGAGCATGCTCCCTGAAGTCCTCGCTGACAACATCAGAGTCTTTAGGGCGTTCGCCATGTCATGACTCCGGGCATAACAAGGCTTTGATTGATGAGAGTTTGCCTTTGTGTGTGAGAGGACATGTACCAGTGCCTCGCAAGTTTTCATACTACATGAACTTTCCCACATTTTGCCACATTACAACCGCAAACGTCAGTGGATTTTGTTGAGATTTTATGTCATGAAGCAACACAAAATAGTGCGTAGTTATGAAGAAGGAAAAACGATTTATGATTTTCCAACCATTTTTACAAATGGAAATGTGAAACCTGTGGCCAGCAGTTGTATTCATCCATCCGACTTCCCAAACCCACAGCATGATGCGTTCACCATCATGTTTCAAGGTGAGAATGCTCCTCCTCAAGGCACACTGCTTTGCACTTTTTAGATGTTTTCCTTCTTCAGCACACCTGATTTCAATTGATTGCTGATTAACAGGCTTCTGCGGAGCTGCAATCATCTGAAGCAGGAAAAACATCTAAAACATGCAGGGCAGTGGGCCTCGAGGAGCAGGACTGCTCTAACAAACTTCAAACAAACAAAAATTGAATTTATACACAGGTGGACTGTATTTACTAGGGGTGTAACAGTACGCCAAAAATCCCGGTTTGGTACATACTTTGGTTTCAATTTCAAGGCTCGGTTCATTTTTTTTGTCTAGTGACATTTAAAATCAAACTTTATTTGCAGTAAATTTTCCAACAGACTGATCTCGGACAACATAAAAACGTGTAGAATAAAATAAAGAAATGAATAAACAACATACGACAGACATTTTCTCTTTGGGAAACTGCAGCATCAATATTTTGGCTTTCTGCCAAAGTCAAGACAATCTGGGATATGAAATGAATATTTTAGACTGCCCTAGTGTCTGTGTCAACAGTGGTAACAAGGTAATCGCAGGTTAAGCTGTGACAGGATGCTGCGTGAGTTATACAGGTGAGGTGGGAGGGATTAATGGTTTAATCACCGCTGCAGAGCTCCTTTTCCCCCGGAGTTTATCTATTTTCATTTGGCCTTTTATACCCCTTTGTATGCACATTAACTGAAAACAAGAGATTATATTAGATAAATAACTTTTTTATTTTACTATTATGACTCTGTGGTGGGGGCGGTGCTTCTTCCGTTCAGCTTCTAGCTGCAAAAAAACGCAAACATCACTGACTAATTCCTGGAAGAAACATTTTTAACACACATTATGATGTCCAGTCTGCTTACACTTTATGGTTATATTAACAGAACGGCAGTGATGAGGGCTGCTAAGCGTTCCCCTTCGGCTCGGCAACATCAGTGGTAGCTGACAGCAGCCACAGACGCCACCGGATGTTGGTAACCGGTTCACATGAAAACTGCACTGTATTCGTTTACAGGGTCGCATATTTGCTGGCTACCGTGCAACATTGTTATGCTTCCGTCTGGAAACTCGGTACACCTTTGTGCCGTACCGAATGTTCCATAAAGAAAAATCTTCACATGGATACATGGACCATTACACCCCTAATTAGGTGCAATCTGAACACAGTTAATTGCACAGAATTTTATTTAAGCGTATCAAACTAAAGCGGCTGAAATGCAAATGCACGTCACACTTTTCAGGTTTATCTGTAAATTATTTAGAAAAAACCATGAATCATCTTCTTTCTACTTCCCAGTTATGCTCCAGTGTGTGCTGGACTGTCAGAAAAAACAAATCCTCAAAAGTTTATGTTTGTAAAGTGATAAAGTGTGAAAAACGCTCAAGAATTGATGTTTTCTGCACATTCATCTTCCATGCAGGAGGCACACACTCTCATTTGCAGGGCAGCTGTCAACGTAGGAACGTCTTAGCAAGTCAACTGAGTTTTTGCCACGCTGCCACCCCTCCTCCCACACCCCCCTCTCCCACAAAACAATTCGCGTAGACCCACACGCACCGTGTTTTTCTTAACCCAGCAGAAAGCGTCACAGATGGGTCCATAAGCTGTCAGCGGAGCCATTATCCAGGCCAGCATCTGCCCGCCTTGACTTCTATGTACTGTTTAATGCAGTCGACCAGTCACTTAGTCCCACAGCTCCTGAATGGAAGCAGCGTGGTCGTCGCCGCCCAAATAAATGCTGCGTTTGTCTCCTCTGCCTTTTGTTTTGTGTTTTTTTTTTGTTGTTGAGAGGAGTAGGTGGAGAGAAGAGGGGGGGGGGATCTGTCAGAAGCTTGATTTACCCTCACTGTTAACCGAGACACCCCCGCCTCCGAGGAGTTAGCGGTACGTCCAAACTGCGGTGTAAATAACACGCATATGGTCAGGCAAATCCCTGCGGCCCCACAATCACGCACACATGCATACATGCTCTGTGCGTACTGTCCCGTGTCTCAGTGGGCATATTTAAGCTTTTGTGTCCACGTCCAGCCGACCCCCCCCCCCCCCCCCCCCTGAACCCCAACCCACCCCTCCCTCGCTGCCTCTCAGAAATTTGTCAATGCTGAAAAGTCCTTCCAATAGACTGTTGCAGCTAAATCCTCGCCTATGCCTTCTCCTCCTTGTTTTCCTCTCCTCTGGGATGGCGTTGTGTGGTGGGAGCCATTTTGGGGCTCGCTTGGCTCAGGGTGAGGTTGTTTTGGCCCGGAGCCCCCTCGTGCTGTGCGCCTCTCAGGGCCTCAGTTTGGTTAAATTAAACAGTTTTTCTTTTCTCCTCCAACCCCCACCACCAGCCTCCTGCTTCCACTGCTCCTCTCTCGTTTTGCAGTTTAATGCTACGCAGCTCACCGGGGCCTCTTCTCCGGGCCGACTCGTCCTCAGATCATTTGATCCTTTTAAGGCTCATATTTTCTCATATTTGGATGGACTGACGAGAGGATCACATGGTCCTTTGCGTTGAGCTGGAGCAGAAATATGTTATGTATATTTACACATATAGAGAGAAGTCAAGGGTTTACAGGGCTGCACATACAGCATTTTAAGATGTAGGGTGTATATACATGCAGGAAGCGATATGAACATTAGAGTGGATAATTTGATTGGCCGTGGCTATGTGACGGTGCCAAAGTGATGCAATCAGATCTCAGGGAGAGGGAGGCGATGATGGCAAACAGGCCTCTCTGAAACTAAAGGTTAGAAAAGCTTTCACCATGATCTCTTTAACTAAACGTAAAAGGGCAATATACGGCTGCCAATTCAACAGTACATTCCAGCATCCATAAGGTTTAAGATCTGTTTGTGCTTCATCACTATCACTGCGATGTGAGATAGGAAAGAGAGTTAATTGATGGCAGACGCCTCAGGGCAGACAGGATTATTATCACAGCCCTGAAGTTCACGTAGAAGGAGGGAAAAGCCGCTACGTGTTGTATTGTGTAAGACATGTGCTTGGAGCACTGCACTCCTTGTGTATTTTACGTGTTTAACCGAGGTGTTGTAAACTCCAGGCTTTTGGGTTAATTAGGTAGCCCTCCCACAACCTGCTCCTCCTCATCACACCTGTGTATTTTAAGCAAAGGCGTCTTAAAAAAGCATTCATATCTCTTGAACCTTTTACATTTTTTCGTGCGAAAACCATTTTTTTCATTGTACTTTAAAATGATTTTATGGGATTGACCCAACACAATGTGGGGCATAACTGTGGAGTTGGGGAAAAAATTAGACTTTTTTAATGTTTCTCACATTAAAATCTAAAGTGTGTTTCTATTCTACGGTGGCCCTGAAGGGTCAACAAAATCCAGGAGCTGCAACACAAGTTTTGCTGAAATGGAAGTTATGCTAGCAAGTTTATTATAACTTTAGTTTTGCATGAATTCCATATAGCATAAATTTTGTTTTAGCATAAATTCCTTTTTAGCTTGAATCCTGGTTTAGTGTTAATTCCATTTACCATTAATTCCGTTTTAACATAAGTTACATTCAGTATGAATTTTGCTCTAGCAGAGATTCCATATAACATAAATTCCATGTAACAAATATTCAGTTTTGTATAAATTATTTTTTAGCATAAATTCTGTTTTGCATAAATTCTGTTGTGTTATGGCTTTTGGATTTTGTTGACCCTTCTGGGCTACCGTAGTATTCAACCCAATGTGTGGTGGAAAATTGAACACTCCGCTCCGTTTTCCTTCAGCAGGAACAGAGAATCTGTACAGAGTTGATGGGAAGATGGATGCAGGTAAATACAAAGCAATCCTGAAAACAAACACCTGCTGGAGGCTACAAAAGACTTGAAACTGGGGCGAAGAACAACCTCCAAGCAAGACAATGACCCTTAACATACATTCAGAGCTACAATAGAAAGGTTTAGATAAATGCATATTCACGTGTCAGACTGGATCAGTCAAAGTCCAGATCCAATTCTGTCCCATTTGAAAGTCAGTGACAAGACTTCAGCGTAGATGTTCACGGATGTTTTCAATCCAATCTGACTGAGTTTAAGCTTTTTTACAAAGAAGAATAGACAAACTCGTCATTTGTCTAATTACATTTTCGTTTTACTTTCACTTTGGTCAGGTTGTGTGTTTTTGGCATTTTTTGTTTCTTTATTTCTCTAATGGGCCTTTTGAACTAAATACAGCAACCTGTGTCCGCTCAGCATTTTTGTAGCTTTTGACTCTCATTCAAATGAACACACTACCATCAAAATTTTATTTCTGTTTTTACATTTTTTTCATTCCTTTTTGTGATTTTCTTTTTTTTTTTTGCATTCTGGATGTTAAAAATTCTGAAAAATCATTATTCTTGATGTACCAACTGAAGTTTTTTTAATGATATTTGTGAAAAATAGAAAAAAAATTCATGTCATTTAAAAATGTTACATTTTAACCTAAATATCAAAAAATCTCAATAAAAAACACTAGAGTTGGGGGGCGTAATGTGACAAAATTAGCGAAAGCTCAAGGTGTATTAATACACTTTTAAGCTAACGTATCAATATTTTCTGAAAACAATGAAAGAGAAATGTTTGAAACTTTAAAAGAAAACACACAAAGTATAACTTCTCCCTGTTTAGTATCTAAAACGCTGAAGAGCCTAGAAGCTGGGGGAGCGCTTTGCTCTTACCAACCTTGAAGAAAACCAACACAGATGCCCTGACAGTCTATCCTCATGGGTACATTTACAGCCATAACACCCCCCCCCAGGTGCTCTTACAGTTCCCTCTGCAAGCAGAGCATTTTCTTTTTAGTGTGGTTTGGGCAGTAAGGCGGGGGTTTCAATGCCCCCAGCTATGCCCCCATCTACCCCACCCCAGCCCTCTTTGCGAGGCCTCTTTATGCCTCCCCCCGCTCCCCCACACACCTCCCAAGCTCCCCCATGGGGCAGGTGACAGGCCTCCACTGTGAAGGGCTGAGGGAGCCATGACGGATTCCACAGATGGAGCGTGGAAATCGCCGGCAAAGACCCTCAGCTCTGTGGAGCAACAAAGAGCCCAAGAGTCGGAGAGAGAAATATGGGTGGAAAAGAGGGAGATTGGAAGGACAAAGACAGGGTGACAGGGGGGGGGGGATGAGAAGGTGGTTCTTGTTTAAGGAGGGTTGTGCACCAAAGCACATAGAGCGTTCGGTGAACACGAAACCGATCCGTCGTTTTTTTTCTGTTCGTTTTACAGGGTTTGTAGTGTTTGCCGATCAGTTTCCTGTTAGAGATTTTTTTCTCCTCAGCTCAGCCTTTGTATCATGCTGTACCTTAACATTACACGATGTGGAAATCCAAAGTCAAGTGAAATGACACTAATGAGCCTGCTTTGGTTTAGTCTCCCAAGACTTGAGAGGTGCCACTCTGTCGCTTCCTTTGAAAAGTTCTTGAAACCCCGGTAGCAGTCATAACCGATGGGTAATTCCAAAGTGATTAAGGATTTTCCTGGGCCGCCTCAGCTTTCCCAAGGCCCAAATCCCTGTGAAATGCTGGGGAACGTGCATGCTGGGGTGGGATCGAGGGGGGGTGGGGGGGGGGGGGTGGAGCAGGATAGGATGGACATTCCTTGCGGCCTTCCTCTATGCAGGAACTGGAGGGGGAGGCTACAAAAGGCCTCGTCTCTTGTTTTTCAGTCGTGCTGTCCAAAACTCCACACCCCGAATTCCTTCCTCGCCATCTAAAGCACAAAGCCCAGTCACTCAGAAGTCAGGAAAAAATGTGGCCCCCACACTACAGAGGTTTTTACAGGCGCTCTGCGATGACCACATCTGAAACAGTTTTATAAACAGCTGATACCGAAGAGGTGAAACCCTAAACTGCTGCGGCGATTTCAAATTGTCTTTTCTTTGCACCTGTTGGAGAAGCCGCTCATTTGTTCTTCCTGTTAAAATGCCAACATGTAATGCACCTAAAACCACAACAAAAACATCCCGCTGGAGGCTTAAGCCAATGTCTCAATTTTGCAACACCCCCCCCCATCCCATTCCCGCCTCCAAAAATATTGCACGTATTGGCTGCCCACGCTTGAAAGTTTCTTTACCAATTTGCTCCTAATGCAAGTTAAGTTGACTCCCACAGCTCTCGGTGTTGTGAGGAGAAAATCGCCAAAGGGGAAGAGAGGATCAGTTTCACATGAGGGGCCCCGAGCTATTTGGATTCTCTTGTATTTTATTGTTGCTTCCAAGGGGGGAACTAATACAGTGTTGCACACAAAACTTTCCATGTGCTGAGGGGGAATTAATTAAGTGTAACACAAAAAGTGGGCGCTTTGGCCACTGTTAGCTGAGAAGGAAGCCAATGGAGTGTTTGAAGTAGTTAAAAACCAAGCTGCTGGATTACGGAGAAGATCTCCCAGTGGTGTTAATGCAGATCTGAGGCAGAAATGAGAATAAATAAAATACAAAAGCTGCCAAGGCACATTACACCACTGAGCCGCAGCCTGGTGACAAGATTTGCTGTTTGAAACTTAAAAAATGTTTTTGGTTTGGTCAAAAAAAATAAAAAATAATTGAAGAGCTGATAACAGGATTGTTACACAGTCTGTAAAAGTCTGGAAAGATATGGAATTTGATTTCAGCTTTTTCCAGGGGTGAATACAGTGGCTTGCAAAAGTATTCGGCCCCCTTGAACTTTTCCACATTTTGTCACATTACAGCCACAAACATGAATCAATTTTATTGGAATTCCACGTGAAAGACCAATACAAAGTGGTGTACACGTGAGAAGTGGAACGAAAATCATGCATGATTCCAAATTTTTTTTACAAATAAATAACTGAAAAGTGGGGTGTGCGTAATTATTCAGCCCCCTGAGTCAATACTTTGTAGAACCACCTTTTGCTGCACTTCCAGCTGCCAGTCTTTTAGGGTATGTCTCTACCAGCTTTGCACATCTAGAGACTGAAATTCTTGCCCATTCTTCTTTGCAAAACAGCTCCAGCTCAGTCAGATTAGATGGACAGCATTTGTGAACAGCAGTTTTCAGATTGTTGCAACAGATTCTCGATTGGATTTAGATCTGGACTTTGACTGGGCCATTCTAACACATGGATATGTTTTGTTTTAAACCATTCCATTGTTGCCCTGGCTTTATGTTTAGGGTCGTTGTCCTGCTGGAAGGTGAACCTCCCCCCCAGTCTCAAGTCTTTTGCAGACTCCAAGAGGTTTTCTTCCAAGATTGCCCTGTATTTGTCTCCATCCATCTTCCCATCAACTCTGACCAGCTTCCCTGTTCCTGCTGAAGAGAAGTACCCCCAGAGCATGATACTGCCACCACCATATTTGACAGGGGGGATGGTGTGTTCAGAGTGATGTGCAGTGTTAGTTTTCCGCCACACATAGCGTTTTGCATTTTGGCCCAAAAAGTTCCATTTTGGTCTCATCTGACCAGAGCACCGTCTTCCACATGTTTGCTGTGTCCCCCACATGGCTTGTGGCAAACTGCAAACGGGACTTCTTATGGTTTTCTTTTAACAATGGCTTTCTTCTTACCACTCTTCCATAAAGGCCAACTTTGTGCAGTGCACCACTAATAGTTGTCCTATGGACAGATTCCCCCACCTGAGCTGTAGATCTCTGCAGCTCGTCCAGAGTCACCATGGGCCTCTTGGCTGCATTTCTGATCAGCGCTCTCCTTGTTCGGCCTGTGAGTTTAGGTGGACGGCCTTGTCTTGGTAGGTTTACAGTTGTGCCATACTCCTTCCATTTCTGAATGATCGCTTGAACAGCGCTCCGTGGGATGTTCAAGGCTTGGGAAATCTTTTTGTAGCCTAAGCCTGCTTTAAATTTCTCAATAACTTTATCCCTGACCTGTCTGATGTGTTCTTTGGACTTCATGGTGTTGTTGCTCCCAACATTCTCTTAGACAACCTCTGAGGCCGTCACAGGGCAGCTGTATTTGTACTGACATTAGATTACACACAGGTGCACTCTATTTAGTCATTAGCCCTCATCAGACAATGTCTATGGGCAACTGACTGCACTCAGACCAAAGGGGGCTGAATAATTACGCACACCCCACTTTTCAGTTATTTATTTGTAAAAAATGTTTGGAATCATGTATGAATTTCGTTCCACCTCTCACGTGTACACCACTTTGTTTTGGTCTTTCACATGGAATTCCAATAAAACTGATTCATGTTTGTGGCTGTAATGTGACAAAATGTGGAAAAGTTCAAGGGGGCTGAATACTTTTGCAAGCCACTGTATATGGAGAAATGTCCCATTCCCTAAAATTAATGTCTAGTTGTCCATCCATCCATCCATCCATCCATCCATCCATCCATCCATCCATCCATCCATCCATCCATCCATCCATCCATCCTCCACCTCTGTTCATCCGTCCGTCTGTTCGTCCATTTTCTGTACCTGCTTAGGGGCTGGTGCCCATCTCATAACATAGCGCTCTATATGTGAAGCACTTTAAACTAGCAACCAAGGCTGTCCAAAGTGCTGAACAGTAAGTTACAAGAAATACTAAAATAAGAAGCCCAATACCCATATAGCGTGTGTAAACAGCAGTTGAATATAATACTGGTTGAAGGTCAAGCCTTAACTTAATCCTAAAAAGTAGTGAAACATGATCATCGATCAGAGGCTACATTTTATCCTAGAATGTTATTTACCTCTTACCTTTAAAAAAATCTTGGTTCTGTCATATATTAGCAGAGACCTACAAACCTGTAAGATTTAGGGTTCTTTATCTTTAAATGTAAGGATGGATTTAGGCTTTGGGCTTCAGATCACCTAAACTGTCCCAAAAGTCAGTTCCTCCTCCTTCCCCTAATTGTGGATGAACTACTTACCATTTTAAACAGAGTATAGATACATGAACTAAATTATTAGCCTTTTTGTAAGGTTTTCATTCCACCAATACTCCTGTTTTGTTGACATAATCTGAGTCAATGGGATTATTCCTGAGGTGGGAATATATTTTTGTGAGTATGGCTCACCAGGTGTGTGCATTTATGTAAAACACAGAGCAAACTGAATTACATTTAATTGCTACTTCAGAACCAAACCCGTTCTGCCCGTTAAACATCGTACATTTGCGAAATAATCCCCGTATGTCTTTGCTCCTGAATAGCGAGTCACTCAGACGAAGGTTCGGACGTTGAGTCGGAGCCTGATCTGCCCCTGAAGAGGAAACAGCGGCGTAGTCGGACCACCTTCACAGCCGAGCAGCTGGAGGAGCTTGAGAGGGCCTTCGAAAGAACCCACTACCCAGACATCTACACCAGGGAGGAGCTCGCTCAGAGGGCCAAGCTCACTGAAGCCAGGGTACAGGTAGGAGCTTTTTCTCTTCCTTAGCAAAACAATTATTTTTATGGCTACAGTGAGACGTATCTAAAAACTCATATGTCATTGTATTTATATGAATTAATCTGGTATAATCCCAAAGGTTGCACCCTAAAACACAAACATGCTACTGTTGATAGCAGGCATCCCCCTAACACAAACATTCAGATGTAAGGCTTTATTTACTCTGTCAGCATTTAAGGACAACCTGCTGCTCTCTGTGTGCTCCATTTAGTCACATTAAATCATATTCAGGTTCTCGTCCTGTTGTCCCAGAGGCCCAATCTGGACCTTCCTATTTATGATCTAGAGTCCAGCAAATTCTCCACCACAGGCTCCATATGGGAAGTATAAACAGGCCCAGCAGGATCCTGGTCCATATGGGCTCAGCATGTCAGTCAGTGCAGCCAGCCATGATGCACACATAAGGGCACACTTTCCCTCTCACACTACCAAGGTTTACCACCTTCCCTTTCAACTCCTCACCCTCAGACAACTATCACACACTCTCCCTTCTGTGTATGTATATATGCACAATTCAATAATGCTTATATTCCATTCCATTAGATTTTTAAGATTTATATCTGTCGCTATGGCAGCAACTAAAACTCCCACACAACTCAAACAACTGCCCATCCTCTTCCAGGTGTGGTTCAGCAACAGACGAGCGAGGTGGAGGAAGCAAGCTGGAGCCAATCAGCTGATGGCATTCAACCACCTGATCCCGGGTGGATTCCCCTCCGCAGCCATGTCCAGCATCCCGCCGTACCAGCTCTCAGACAGCACCTACTCCCCGTCATCTATAGCACAAGGTGCTGGGCAAGCTATTACCAGTCACAGTGGTGTTTGATTTTTGTCAACATTTTCACACCCCTTGAACTGGTAGACAAGGCAAATGTATTAGTATAGCACACTTTCAGCAACAAGAGAATTCAAGGTGCTTTACATGATCTGGGTGGGGAAAAAAGCCGCAGTAAAACAACAATAAAAACAGAAAATAGACATAAAGAGCACAAAAACATGCTACTGGTATGATATTCCAGCTATTATTAATCAATTAAGTAAAAAGCAACTCTAGGCAGATGGATTTTTAGCTTAACTCAGTGTTACAGCAGCTTTCCAGCAGTCTAGATAGTTTAAGATAAGAGGAGCATTGGAACTGAAATCCAATTGTCTATGTTTGGTTCTGATTCTAAGGATGCTGAGTATACTGGGATTAGAGCACCTGAGTGGTCAGAGGGGTTGGTATAGTGACAACAGATCTTCAACATACCATACTTTGGTGCTAAGCCATTCAATGATTTATAAACTAGTGACATATTTTAAGTCTATTCTCTGAGCTACATGGAGCCAGTGTAAGGACTTTAGAACCTGGGTGATGTGCTCTACTTTCCTGGTTCTAGTGAGGACGCGAGCAGCAGCGTTCTGGATCACCAGCAGCTGTCTGATTGACTTTTTAGGCAGACCTGTTAGGACGCTCTTGCAGTAATGAATTCTATTAAAGATAAATGTGTGGTTGAGTTTTTCAAGGTCCTGTTGCGACATCAATCCTTTAATCCTAGAAATGTTCTTCAGGTGATAGAAGGCTGACCTTGTTATTGCCTTTATGTTACCCTGGCGTTTCAGGTCTGAGTCCATCATAAGTATTTGGTCAATAACAAAAGTTTACCACAATACTTTGTAATGTAACCTTGGTTGGCAATGACAGAGGTCAAAGGTTTCCTGTAGGTCTTCACCAGGTTTACACACACTGTAGCTGCTATTTTGGCCCATTCTTCCATGCAGATCTTCTCTACAGCTGAGATGCTTTGGTGCTGTTATTCGGCATCACGGACTTTAGACTCCCTCCACAGATTCTCTATTGGATTGAGGTCTGGAGACTGGAAAGGCCTCTCGAAAACCTTGCAATGCTTTTTACGTAGCCACTCCTTCATTGCCCTGGCAGTGTTTTTGGGATCATTGTCATGCTGGAAGATCCATTCATGTTTTATCTTCAATGCTCTCACTGATGGAAGGAGATTTTTGTCCAATATCTCACAATACATGGCCCCATTCATCCTTTATTTGACATGAATCAGTCGTCCTTCCCCAAAGCATAATGTTTCTACCCCCATGCTTCACAGTGGGTATGTTGGGAATGCAACTCAGCATTCTTCCCCCTCCAAACACGGCGAGTCGCGTTTATATCAAAGAGTTCTATTTTGGTCTCATCTGACCACATGACATTCTCCCAATCCTCCTCTCGATCATCCAGGGCCGTTTCCTCACCGTTCTCATAATCATGTGTACCCCACATGGTGAGATCTTGCATAGAGCCCCAGGTTGAGGAAGATTGTCAGTGATCTTGTATTTATTCCATTTTCTAATAACTGCTCCAACAGTTATTCTCTTCTCACCAAGCTGCTTGCCTATTGTAGATTGGCTCATCCCAGGCTTATGCAGGTGTACAATCTTGTTCCTAGTGTCCTTGGACAGCTCTCTGGTCTTGGCGATGGTGGAGGTTGGAGTCTGACTGTTTGAAGCTGTGGACAGGTGTCTTTTATACAGATAGCGAGTTCAAACAGGTGCCGTTAATATAGATAACAAGTAGAAGACAGAAGAGCTTCTTAAAGAAGTAGTAACAGGTCTGTGAGGGACAGGATTCTTGCTTGTTTGTAGTCGCTAAATACTTATTTTCTGCACCATTACATAAATAAACTTTAAAAATCATACAATGTGATTTTCTTTTCTTATCTTTTTCATGATCTTTTTCATTTTTTTACATTCTGTCTCTCACAGTTGAAGTGTATCTATGATGAAAATTACAGTTCTCTCAACTTTTTAAGTGGGACAACTTTCTTCCCTGCTGTATTACTTTTTCTTTTCTTTTTTTTTCCTATTATTACAAATGAAAATCTTAAAAAATGTGGTATATCTTTATATTTAGACCTTCTTCCCAGTCCCTGCTGAAGCAAAACATCAACTCAGCTTGATGCTGCATTTTCACCTTATAGATGGTGTGTTCAGGGCGATATGCAGTGTTCGTTTTATTTATTTTTTGCCACTCTAAAATATACACAAAAAGCACTTTAATTTGAACAGTTTGCTAACATTTATATTCATTTCCAATCACTTATTTCAAACCATTTTCACAAACACAAACACATGTTATATATATGTTATACCAGCGATTTAAACTCCGACCATAGTTTTACAAAATACATCACATACAAATCTCTGTTCATACGTTGTACAGCGCTGAGTTTAAATGCTAGTTTGCACCGACCGGTTTGGGACAGATTTTGCTGAAGTAGCTGTAAAGCACAAACTCCTACACATCTCTCTCTGAAAAGTATGTTTAGGTTTTGGTTCCAGCAGAATTCCTTGCAGCAGCTTCAATATTGCTATGTCAATCAACGTCACAGACACATGGACAAACAGGAGAGTCACTCGGATACGTCTGCTGTGCGGTGGTATCCGACGGCAGCACAGTGACCAGACTGCAGCTGGGGAAAACTTTTTCTTTTTAATATCCTTTAGTCTCCTTGCAGACACCTGACTAATCTCACAGATCCTGTAGCAGTCTGGGCAACTAACAACTGTTCTGAAGAGCACTTTGCTATTTTCTTCATCTGCACTATTTTAAATGTCAATAAAGGTTTTTTACTAAACCCTTAAAGGTGTTCTAACTTTATCCGTTTTCTTTGAATAGTGTCGGAGCCTCCCAGCACGGTGCACCGTCCCCAGCCCCTACCTCCTTCCTCAGGCCATCAGGCCTCCTCTGGCGGAGGGCAGGGAGACGGGGGCTCGGCCTACTGCCTCGCCTCCGGACGCCACTCCTTCTCAGGCTACTCTGACAGCTTCGTGAGCCCAGGAGGGCCGACGAATCCCATGAACTCCGCAATAGGAAATGGCCTCTCTCCACAGGTTAGACACCAAGTACAAATATATGTGTGAGCTGATCCGTGTCTCTAAACAAAACAAAATTGCCTTGCTCGATAGTTGTAAAACATGATCTGAGGTTAAAAGCACATAAATCCACAACAAATCCCCAGAACAACACACAACAAGTTATCAGAATAAGAGCTGAACTCGGGGAAGGATTAGCACGTTCCCCCGTGGAGGGGAAAAGTACGATGACTCTTGCAGGACAGAGGACAAATCACTGTGTGACAAATTAGAAGTGAAAAGACAATTACAGTCAATTATCCAGCCATGAAGTCCCAAGTTCTCGGCACCTAGATGACGACGCAGCAGAGGAGGCAGAGAGGTTGGAACCCTAACAGGCAGAAAATGAGATTTCAGCCCGGCGCGGTCTGACTCCGTAGAGGATGAGGACAGAGACACACTCATGAAGATTGGCATAGCTACAGGGACACACGTACACATTCTGGGGATAATTGATCATCTCCATAACATTCACAGGATCAGCTAAGGGTTTTTGCAACATCTCTAAAACAAATGTTACACGACATGCTTGAGCGGCATGGCTAAGACATTTCAGCAACAGACTACTGGTTTTTTTTTCTTTTCTTTTTAAAACACCAACAACACAAGCAAACTTTGCTTGTGTTGTTGATGAATCCACTGTATTCCACTGTATTTTTTTAGCTTTGTCTTTTGATGAAGTGCACGCTTATAAATTAATTTACTGAAAAAATTATTTACACTCCTTGATCATTCCGACATTTTCTCACATTACAACCACAAGTTTCAATGTATTTTATTGGGCTTTTATGTGATAGGTCACAATAAAGTCGTGCATAATTGATAATTGGAAGAGAAACAGTTTTTAATTGTTTTTACTAGAGGTGTAACGGTCCACAAAAATCACAGTTCGGTATGTTTTCGGTACACTTGAATCAAGAAAAGTAAATGCAAATGAGCATATGACTTTCTTGTTTTTAACTTTGATCAGCATTTAACAAATTTTCCTGAATTCCTTCCTTTAAAAAAAAGTTTTTTAAATAAAATTGTACAAGCAGACATAGCCAGAGTAGAAAACAATATAACCACTTGAAAGCAGTCAGTGTTAATGTTTCGAAATGTTTAAAGAATACTTTGTCCATATTTGAGAATAAAACATGTTGAATTAAACACGTTCACTTTGGCGTTGTTTTGATATTTTGACAGCCTAGTTTCCCAGATGTGCTCAAATGCAGCATCAACGGGGATTCCGCCGACTTGCATTTAATACAAAGAAGGAGTTGATTGGATGCTACTGGTAGCCATGTGGACCTCAGCTAGTTTTTCTCTAGTATCAGTGATGTTGGAATTCAGTATGACATTGTTCCCAAATAGCAGAGTTTAGTGATAGCTGGGAGTCCTTGTTTTGTTTTGGTGTCAGTTTTTAAAGTTGGGCTGCGGAACGTTGCACTGCGCTCTGAGTTCCGCACATTAATATTCTGCATGTGTTCAGGTAGAAAACAGCTGTATTCAGTCAGCACACATGCCCTTCAGGGCGGAACCAAAGTATCTGAATACGAATACATGTACCGTAACAACCCTAGTTTTTCCTAATTAAATTAATTATTTACTGATTTGCTGAGTTTAGAAAGCTATTTGTTTCAGCGCCTCGGAAGAAAACCTGTCTGTGGCTTTGAAAACAAAGACAACTGTAGCTGTAAATTGCAGTGAAAGAGGAATGACCTTAAATGCACAGCACACGTATCGTTTTACCTTCAGCTTCACAACTATGTCAGTCGAGGTCGATTACACAAAATCTCAGTGAAATACAAAAATACATGTGGGTGTGATGTGTAATCAGACAAAGTAGAAAAGGTTCACAGCACTGTAGAGCTGAAAGGACGCTGTCGTGAATGGACAATCAGCTGAAAGTATCCTGCAGCCTTAAGGAGCCGTTCTCCTGATCGCATTCTTAGGATTTTTGCCTCAGTGTTTTTCCTCGTGAAAGCAGAAGTTCTAATTTATCTGTATATGTTTCATACAGCAAAGAAGGAATATCCTGTCTCACAAACCCCGCCGCCCCCCATCCCAAAATTCTTCCCTGCTAAGCTGTGTCGATTTAGGCCGCTGGCAACGGCATCGTTCCAATACGAAACACCCCGAATGTTGGAAGAGAGAAGCTCGCGGGTAGAGAGAGGCATGATGGGTAGGGATTTAGTTTAAGAGAGATCAAAGGAAAGGCACCACACAAGGACCCATCCTTTAAATGTCACTTATTCTTGCTGGCTATCTTTCTATTTAAAGCAACCCCTCAAAATGCTGGTTAATTTTTAACGAAAATGTTACCAGGCATGGGAGGAAACACAACTCCGCTCTCCACATCAACATGGACTCTGCCGCTCACCTCCCCTGCTAGGGAAATTATTTAAGCAGGACCATGTGTGCGTGTGGATGTTGAATAATGTGTCACTTAGAGGGGCAGAGAGGACACAAGAAGCAGTGTAGCTGCTTCTCATTAGGTCAGCCACAAGAGCCTGGATGCCTTTGCTCTGTTAGGAAGAGGTGGGATATTTTACATTTGGAGTTGGCAGACTCACATAGAGACACTTTGAAGTTTCCTTAATAATGATACATAAAGCGCATTAATGAAGGACAGGTAGATTTGATAAATGGATCCTCGGTGGTGTTTCAGGTCTGTTTTGAAGCAGCTGAAATGCTTTGACCCACGGCTATTTTCCGTCCTTTGCGGGGCCAAGGACCGTTCCCTTAAATTTGATTATCTGCCTGCTAATACAGACCAGGTCAAGAGCTAAAGGATTTCTCCAAACTGCAAATCTATTCTTTGGTTTAACAAAGACCACCTCGCACAGATCTGTCCTTCTGTCTTATCTCTCCCAGTGAATCTCTCTCAGAGATAAGTCGCTATTTTGTGCCACGGCTTTTTTGGAGCAGCGTCAAAAGGGAATTCTAGAATAAGTGGAGTCATGGATCAGAGACAAATTGTTTAATTCCTCCTCTCTGGTGCTATCTCAGTCTGGAACCGGCTCACTGAGAGTCTTTTGATGTCCTCGGCGGGGGGATTTCCTTTGTGTGTCTAAGTGCTTGTGATACGTATACATACTCCTGTGCTTGGACGCAACAGATAAAGATATTTAGTGTTTTAGGGAGGCTTTTCAGAAACATCAAAACAAAGAAAGAAAACCCCACATAGATAGGTTATTTTTGCATCTCATTGTGATATTGTTTTCTCTTTAAATCAGGTGATGGGTCTGCTGAACCCAGGCGGCGTGCCACACCAGCCCCAAAGCGACTACGCCATCTCCCCCCTGACGGGCGGCCTAGAACCCCCCAGCTGCAGCCAACGCATGGACCACATCAAGGGCCTAGAGGGTCTCTCCAGTGTTCCCTCCATGTCTGTGCTGCCCTCCCTGCCCAGCTCCCAGTCTTACTGCACCCCATCCTATAACTCACCAGGCTACACAGTGGACCATGTCGCATCCTACCAGTACGGCCAGTACGGACAAAGTAAGGTCAATAAACATCCCCTTTTTAACTCTCTTCCTTGATTGACTTACATACATCTGTACACATAGCCATTACTAGGTTTTCATTTATATGTGTAAAAAAAAAAAAAGTGGAAAAAAGACGCAAACAAACTTTAAAAAATTTAAAATGTCTGACCACTGCCTCGCTTACATATTGAACTTTTTCATATTTTGTCATGTTACAACCCCAAATTGTGATGTATTCTATTGGGACTTTATGTACTAAACTAGCGGGTGCACACTTGCAAAATTGAAGAAAAATTAAAATGACTCACATTTTTTGGGGGATAAATAATCTAAATGTATCTTATGTATCTACTAGGGGCGTAACTGTACATGTATTCGTAATCTGATTTTTTGAACCAGAACTTTGTCAGCGAAAGCATCTTTCAACAGCAATAAGGTCCATAACACGATCTGCACTGAACTGAATGACTCACTTGAAACAATGTCGAACTGAATGTAAACATCACTGATACTAGAGAAAAACCAGCTAATGTCCACATGGCTAACAGTAGCATCCAGTCAGCCCAAACTCCTTATTTTGTATCAAAGGCAAGTGAGCAGAATCCTCATTGATTAGAAGGGATTTCTCCAACAGCTGTCCATGCTGCATTCAAGTATAGCTGGGAGACTAGGTTGTCGAAATATCAAAACAACTCCAAATTGATTTATTCATGTTTTATTCTTAAACATGGGCAAAGTATTATTTAAACGTTTCTAAAGATAACTGTTTTCTAGTGGTTATATTGTTTTCTACTCTGTCTGCTTGTACTATTTTTTTATCTTTTAAAAATCCAATCAAATATCCAGTGAGTTCTATGCTTTCAACTTTTTTAAGTTATAGAACATTATAAACTGTAAATAATTTCTGGGATTGAAAGGAAAGAACAGCACTGTTGCCATTGCAGCAAGAAGGTCCTGGGTTTGAATCCTGGCCTGGGGGCTTTCTGCATGGAGTTTGCATGTTCTCCCTGTGCCTGCATTGGTTCTCTCCTGTTACTCCGGCTTCCTCCCACAATCCAAAAACATGACTGTTAGGTTAATTGGCCTTTCTAAATTGCCCTTACGTATGAGTATGTGCGTGCGTGGTTGTTTTTCCTGTGTGTTTCTGTGTTGCCTTGCAGTGGACTGGCTAAAACTCCAAATATGTACCAAACTGTGATTTTGTGTACCGTTCCATCCCTATTTAATTAGGTGACTCATGAGTACGTAATTAATACTAACTGACTAATTTGGTAGCACTGGTGATTTTATTAGCATATTGTATCGAAATCTTTATAATTACATACAGTGTTTCGCAATGTACTGATTTGCAGTTGTCATCGCAATATCAATGTGTGCAGTATCGCAATTGCAAATGACTGTTTGAATATAATATTTGGTGGGATATCATATTTCAAGTGCCATGCATTCATATTCTGCATGCCAGTAATACAGTATACGTTGCCAGTAGGTTGGTCTCTAACTGCCTTCATCCCCACAGCAGATGCATGTTTTTGTGGATGCAACGCCAAAGCTCAGAGAAAGTGGAAATTGATGAAAATCTACGATGCGTCAGGGAAATGAGGGCTAATCATAATCAGTTTCTCCATTGCAACATTCAGCTTAGAATTACAGTTACAAAATTACCTGATTTCGTGCAGCTCTAGTTCCTCATAATAATCTCTAGAAGTTTGGGGAAATACATAAAACATAAAGCCCATTTTAATAATTCAGTTAAAGGCAATAATAACTGTCAACAAGCCATACTGCTTCAGGAAATAACTTCTTCCCAAATATAAATGCCTTGAACTTGACAAGATTAATATCTTTTCATGTTGCTCAAATAATGTTAAAAACAATATTCTTCCAAACTATCTTTAAAGTTGTTTCAAATCAGACTAGAGAAAGTTCATAAAAACAAACAATTAGAACACATTTTGAAAAGAGCTGAGTTTCAGTTGCAGAAATCAACCGATGTTCTTTTGAGAATTAACTGAAAAAAAAAATCCTCAAGGTTGTTCTGAAAAGAGAGAAAAATAAAATAAAATAAATTCCTACAAAAGCGAACAAACTTTTAGGGGTGTGCCGATTCACCATAAATTGATTAATTGCGATGTGAAACGTGCAAAATCGATAGTAATTCCATGTGTTCAGAAATCGATTATTTTTCATAGTAATTACATGAGAAAAACAAAAAACCACACTGACATTTTTAGGTGACGGACCAGCAGAAACATCAGGGCTCAATATATTGTTTCAGCCATGCAGCGTGCAATTTTGCAAAAATACAGCAAATAATTTACACTTTAGTTGGAAAAGAAGCGTCTTTGTTGTTGTATATCATGTTAGCAGCAACATCGTCTTTTCCGTGGACATGTCCACTTTTTCCGTGCTTTCCAGGGCGTCCTCCCGAAGCGCAGCAAAGCGCATGGCAGCTCATGTTTACTGGACGTCAGCCCAAGTGTAGCTTTAAGCATGAAACACGAAGGAAATTTCCTTCATCCATCCCGGTCGTGACTAATGTGTGGCAGAGAGCACCGTACTCATAGCTGGCAGGTTAGTTTCTGTGTATGACAGGTGCCAGACATATAGGTCAAACTGACGCAGAAACTATGAAAACGCTGTACAAAGTTAGAGTTCTGTATTAAGTGGAAAAAAACAAGTATACACTTTAAGTGTCTTTGGGAGAATGCTGCTTTTTATTTTCTATTTACTTTGAATAGAAAATAATACTTATTTTCTTAGAATATAATTTCAGATTTTTGTGTAATTTTTGTCCTGTATGACATAAAAAAGGGAGCTATTATTGTTATAGTCTTATTTTCTAATATTGAACACAGAGTAGGAATACGTTAAATATGTTAAAAGTTAAAATATGTTAAATATGTCAAGTCTTCTTTAAGTAAACAGAATACGATTGATGCGTTTACGGACTGGACTAAGTTTCCTCTTTTATGGAAATCAAAATAGGGTCACCCTATATTATATTTAAACTGCCAACACACATTTCCTTTAGCTTTCATTGAAAATATGACCTTGATATGATTATGAAACATATTTTGAACATGTGTTGGTTTATCTGTGGTTTGACATGAACAAAAGACAGGACACCAATTGGTTTGGATACTTCAGTTAATGCTGTTAGGAGTAGAAAGTAGCCATTGAAGGAATAAAGAAAAAACTCTAAATGGGGAAAAAAAATATGCAACAAAAGTAATTGTTTTATAATCGAATCGTAGCACCCAAGTCGTAATCAAATCGTGAGGCACTCAAGATGGAACCCCCCTACACATTTTACATGATGAGTTCTTTGTTTAGGTCAAAACTTGAATCTCTTTGTTCCATGGTGAAGTGGCAAAAAACACTTTCTTAAAGGATCTGCTTAAAAAGATCCAGGAGAAAATCACTGCTGCTTCGACCTGCACCTTTTCAATCCCTCTTGGTTTGTTTGATGATTAGATTACGTCTTCTTTTTTTTCCGGCGGTAGATTAAAATAAATTTTTTAGGGTTAGAAGAGTAAAACAGAGCTGAGTAAAAACACACGGCTGACTTGTACATTTATTTAAAGTGAAACAGGAAATTTAACACCTAAATTTAATTCACTTAGAGCTACTGCAGCTGGGTTATTTCCATCCATACTGACTGCATACTGTAGATATATTCTACCCTACTGTAGGTTTGTGGAGATTTACATGGAGAAACCAGAAATAGGCCCAAAGACAATATGTATTCAATGTCAAAATAGCCAGACGTACTGATTCATTTTTATTCTGATCTGGTATTTTACACCACTGACAGAATCAATGAACGGCGCGTTTTGTATTGATGTCTTGAAGCTGGATTGTAGTTCTGATTTATTTGTGAATCTGCTGCCACCAGTATAAATCGATAAACTTGTAACTAAATGCTTTTCTCAGTCCTCAGAGATTATGTAAAAGCTGGAAACATTTAGCCATTTGATTGTGTTTTTAATTGCGCCGGTCCAGTTTTCTGCTGGAAGCAGAAAAAGATTATTTGATGCAAACCAGCCAAAGCAGAGTGTGATCGTGTGCCGCTCAGGTCTGAAGCCTGCGACCACTGCCGCTGCCTGTTGGAGGCACCGTCCCGCTTCCTCCACCCTGTCATATGCTCTCAAGTGTTGGGGTTAATTGTGCAGAGCTGATTCAATCTGCGGCGTAAACGTCCCAGCGCTGTTACTCAGCTCCACGCTCGGTTACACGGCGGAGTCAGCTCCCATCAGGGTGAAGCGGAGCTGCAGCCCTGTCTGCCGGCCCCCCTCAGAGTGTTTCCCCTCTGAGAATACCTGCCGGCCAAAGGCTCCCTCACATCCCATCAGCCCACATGTTAAAGGACTAAAATCAACTTCAAACAAGCCTCCGTCTAACTTCGGAGGACAACGTCACTCTCCGTCACAGCGTGATTACAGCGGCCGGCGTTTCCAATTCTGGTCCACAGGGGGTTTGGCCAATCAGGTTCATCCACTGACCCCGTGGCGACCTCAACAGAACCGGGACCTTCAAAGAGAGCGGAGAGCTGGCCTCCGCCTGCCTCCATGTGGCTGCAGGTATCAAATGAATATCTAACTTAATATCCGAGAGCAGCAAATGTCTAATGAAATATCTCGGTCAGATATCTTAATGTGAACAGAAGAAAGAAAGCGAGAGTGTGGCGCTGTGCGCATAAGGGACAGCGCACACACTCACACACTTCTCAGCAGAGTCACAAGACTGAGCGGTCCATCTTGATGTGATTAATCAGTGCGACTGGATAGCCAGTGCACGGTTGGGTTTGGAGCTGCAGAGGAAAAGGTCCTTTCTGGGGGTGGACAGATCCTAATAGCCTTTGGCAGGTCGACTATTGGAAACAGGTGGTCGGACTGAGGTCAGCTGGGGGAAGCAGTGCTGCACAGCGCTGCTCCAGGTTCCAATACTGCGTCAGAAACTGGACCACAACTCAGCTCTCATCGGACTGCCTCATGGAAAATACAGCGGCAATCCATGAAACACTTATTTGTCTTTTTCTGCGTAATGTCACTGCCGCCTAGGAGATGTCGCACCCCCCACACACACAAACACACACACAGTTTTTTGCAAAGGTTACCTTCCTGTCAGGGCACACAGAAGATACTTAGTCTTTACTTAATCTGGGAAGTTGTGAGGACAGGTGACATTTTTATAAAGCACTGACCCAAATGCAGTCCTCTTGTAGCAACAAAGGCATCATTATCGAACAGGAATTTGAATTAGAAGCAGCCATTAGAGACATTTATTTAAACTCATGGGGTTTATGTCTTTCATAATTTATTTCTGTTAATAAATCCTCTTTGAACCTTTGAAATAAAGTTGTAAGACCTGAACCCGATCTATCTATCTATCTATCTATCTATCTATCTATCTATCTATCTATCTATCTATCTATCTATCTATCTATCTATCTATCTATCTATCTATCTATCTATCTATCTATCTATCTATCTATCTATCTATCTATCTATCTATCTATCTATCTATCTATCTATCTATCTATCTATCTATCATATACTAATGGCTCAGACCTTAAAATGGGGCAATAAAGTTGATTCTAATTCAGTACAGATGCTAAAGCTACAGCTAAAAAGCTACTCAGTGATGGCTAAGTGTAGATGGTGCCCAAAACACTGGAGCCGAGCCCAGTAATTGAGTGCTGAAGCCAGCAGGTCTTCCCCACTCCTGGCTGTATTTTTGAAAGCTACCGAGGAAGTAGTGGAGGGTGGACATTTTTAAAGCCATAGGTGTTGTTAGCAATGCGGCCCGGGTGTGCGGTGCCTTTCACCGTGACACCAGTACTCATTCGCAGAGGGCCAGTGAGGGGGTCCTGCAACGACAACTTTGCTGGCCATAGTATTTCCTGTGTTTTATTTAGTTCTTTGCTTTACATTTAGTGTTGATGTGCGTCCCATATCAGTTCAAAACGAGATTTCTTCCGCCGCTCCTTGCTGCAATATCTTTTGCAGTTCAAGTCATTTGCTCTCTCTTGTGGTTTTAGGAGCAAGGGCTTGGTGATGGAGCATTCCTGTGTCTGCGTTTGTGATTGGTTTTGAGTAATTAATGACTGTAATCAAAAGCTACCTAATAGGCTATAATGAAAATGGAAAGGAAACCTTTTTTTTAATTTGAATTTTTTATCGAACCCTTTTTTTTCTATCGCACCACACGTCTATCGGTCAACATATATTGTTCTTGAATTACTGCCGAGCCCTAATCTGCATAGTTATGTTAACTAATCTTTTTACTTGTTATATTCTGAGCTAACAGGAACAGGTACATATTAAATAGGAGGGGCCCCAAGATGGAACCTTGGGCTACCCCACATGTGATTTCTGTCCGCTCCAATGAAAAGTTACCTATTGACACAAAATGTCTTTAGGTAATACTTGAACCAGTCAAGTACTGTACAAGAGAGTCCGGCCCAGCTCTCCAGTCACTTCAACTGTCAGCAGTGTCGAATGCGACGCTTGGTTCCAGCAATACCAGAAGTAAAAAAACATAATTGCTTTCAGTGCTGGCAAAGCCAGCTACACTAGATACTAGATATAACAGAACACATAGACAGCTCTTAGTTAATAATCTATTTACTGTATTCTGTTTGTAGAACTTAAATACATGCTCCATGAGTAATCAATGAATATTCATAAAAAGATTCCCACTTTCATAATTTAGACAGGGCCCAGAAAAAGTATTCACCCTCTTTGAAGTTTTTCATATTTGACAGTTTGTGACCAAATACCAACATATTTTTTTGGGAGGGATTCTAATGTGATAAATAAAAGGAGTTCATAGTTATGAAAGTGGAAGCAAAAGGCAACATGGTTTCCAAAGTTTTGTACAAGTATAGGACTGCGTTCGTGTTCAGTCCTTTTCTGATTGACAGTTACAGCTGTGTGTCTTTTGGGGTGTGTGTAGTCCTATTGACTGACATTTTTATCCATTTTGCTTAAAAATTAGACCAAGCTTGGTGAAAGTGGATGGAGAACATCTGTGAACATAACTGTTCAATTCTTGCCACAGATGCCCAACTGTATTTAGAACTGGACTTTGACTGGGCCATACTAACACATGATATTTCCTTAGATGTAAGCTGCTCCATTGTAGCTGTGGCTGTGTGTTTGTATGGATGTGAACCTCTGACAGGGTTTTCTTCAAGCATTGTCCTGTTTGTAGCTCCACCCCTCTTTTCATCTGGCTGAAGGAAAAAAAATCCCCATCGCTGTATGTATCGCCATGGTGATGTTGTGCTCAGACTCGTGTCCAGGACTACTTTTCTGCCAGAGATGCATGCAGGGCCCAACACTTCAAAATTATATTTGTGAACATTGCATTTATAAAATCCTACTAACACACCCAATAATGTATACTATATTAAATAAAATTATAATTATACTATATGAAATGTAAATACTTACTATTTATGCACCTGGTGACACACAGAGGAAAAGAGAATGGTATACATACGGATCTAACAATGAGTAATCTTTCTATTATGAGGCAAAGCTAATAAACATAAAAACTAAATATTAAATATATTAAAGTGTGTGTGTGTGTGTGTGCGTGTGTGTGTGTACATGGATAGCTATACTTGTGTGGACGAACCTTTGACAAGCCACCAGCATTGTGTGAACATTTGTAGTTGTGAGGACATTTTGCCTGGTCCCCACAATGTTTAACAGTGTGTGTGTGTGTGAGAGAGAGAGAGAGAGAGAGAGAGAGAGAGAGAGAGAGAGAGAGAGAGAGAGAGAGAGAGAGAGAGAGAGAGAGAGAGAGAGAGAGAGAGAGAGAGAGAGAGAGAGAGAGAGAGAGAGAGAGAGAGAGAGAGAGAGAGAGAGAGAGAGAGAGAGAGAGAGAGAGAGAGAGATACACCTGATGACTTAAAAGGAAGAACATTGTCTATATAGCTTAGATTGTAAAACTATGAAAATAAGAAAAAAAACCTACAGTTGCTTTTTATTTTTTGCAAATGAAAGTTTGTAATTAATCACGCTTAATGCGTGTATGCAAGTACGAGTTGGGGGTTTGGGGTTCCAGACTTGTCTTGGACACAGGCAAGGGGGTCCTCAAGAAAAAAAAAAAAAAAAAGGTTTGGAACCACTGAGATTTCAAACTGCTTTGTTTTGGTCCGTCACATCAAATCCCAATGAAATACATTAAAGTTTGTGATTGTAACTTTACAAACTACTTTCTGCAAGGCCTCAGTCGTGTCTATTTTTCCCAGTTCTTCACACCTCTTCCATCACCCTGCCCTGACCTTCCCATTCAAATCACAGTTGTCAGATGCTATGCTAACAACAGCCATATGTCAGCGGAACTAAAACACATGCCCAGAATTTATAGCAGCCATATATCTCTTTTATCATCTTTCCACCTAATATTTCCTTTGCACGGGGAATGCTTGAACATTTGTTTTGTCCATTCTCTTTCACAGGTGCCATTCCTTATCTGAGGCCTGAGATCACCTGATCAGCCGCTTCGCAGAGGGACGCGTCCGTGGGTGTCCATGTGTGTACAGTGACTGAAACGCCTTAACGTTTGGACCAAAAAAAGAAAAACCTGCTTCCGTTTATTAGGACACATTCCCTACTGCAGGATCTTCTCGGTGGAGCGACAGACTAATTAAAAAACATAAAAGAAGGGATCATAAGATGGAATATTAGAGCCAAGACTGCATACTGATAGGAGACTTCCCTGCATCTGCCACTAAGAGGCACTTTCCAGGGAGATTAACAACAATCCCACACAGACTCTGCCTGTGGCGTCTTTGGAAAGACCCCTCGGAGGGGAAACCTTACATACCATCATCACAAGTAAAATTCCAAATACCTCCAAATTAATCCCCCCCGCCCCCAGTTGTAGCAGGAAAAGGAAGGGGCTCAGTTGAATTTTGTTACATTCACTCGTTTGAGATGTCCACACCCCACACATGGAGAGAAATTCCAGGGAAAAAGAAAACAAACACAAGCTAATGAATCTGGGGCTTTTTTTTTACTGTCAGATGCCCTAATGTACACTCCAGCTGTACAACAGGCAGAGTTCATTCAAACATCCCCCCCTTCTGTTTCTCTCTGTCTCCACTTCCCTCCGTCCCTCTGTCTTGCTAGAGTTTTCGGACGCCAAGGCAAAGATCCCGACCCTTTGTAGCGTTTCTGAACAACTGAGAGGAGGTCAAAGGGTGACTTAAGGGAAAGTGACAGATGAGAGTGTTGGCAATGGAGGGCGGCAAAAGAGTGGCTTTAAAGAAGAGCCGGGGGGGGGGGGAGGGGGTCAAGCAAGATCGATCACAGCGTAAAAAAACCCTTTAAAGATCCCCTCTTGCCCAAAGAAAGCCAACGGGTCACAAGTCACGACTGAGGGACATCTGAGAAACAGAAGGAGTTTTAAGACTGAATGCAGCCGTTTGCCCAGCTGACCAAAAGTGCAATATCACATATCTTAGAGCCAACCTCCCACTAAAAGCTGTTTGAAGACAAATACAAGCATAAGATACGTGTCTGGAGGTCTTAAGAAACACTTTGAATTCATACCTTGGATCAACGTTTGGACACGTGTGCCTTAAAAGCTTTTGGGTCCAAAACAAATAGGAAACAGTGCGAACGCTGAGGGGCAACATTTCAAAAAGAACTAAGGGATTAAATGGAAGAAACACAAAGCCAAAAGTCTACATTTTACGACTTTGTGTTGCTGCGGACATTTTGGTTTTCTTTCAATTTCCAAAAACCCAGAAATGCTTACGATGGTCTTAAGTCAACACACACTTCTCATGGATATGAATGCCGGATTCATTTTGGACAACTGAATTGATTTTCTTCAAACCAAACAGGATCATAAATATACATGCAGGCCCAAGTTAGATGTTCATCCTCCCAAATATTTGGTTATGGTCCCTTAGCAAGTTGCAGAGAAACCACTCGCCGGTTCCAGCTAGAACACTGGGTGGTTATTTGACCGCTTCTCTAATCAGAAATGGTAGATTCATTCAAGACTTGACTTTTAAGCATATAGTACACACATCTTCCATTAGGTCCATGCCATAAGCTTAATATGTGTTACCTTTATTTAGAACCAGGTGGGAGGTTTGTTTAATTTCAACACCCTGTCGGAACAGCCGGTTGTGTCCAGCTTTCATCCGTCTAGCTGTTGGGATTTTTAAGAATTTAGTGGAAGCCCTCCTTCGTTATCCCACCCAATTCGTGCAATTCACCTGTACAACTTGAAGGGTAGCAGTCCCTCACCATGATGACGCCACCACCATGCTTTAGATGTAACACGGTATTCTCGAGCCTCACCCTGAGTCCTCCATAAAATGTCACCCGTCATTGTGACCAAATAGTCACCAAATAAGTTCCAACAGGACGATGATCCCAGACAGAAATCAAACCCTTTTTTTTTGTCTATTGAATAATCTCCTGAAAAAATAAGGACTATGCTTCTGAATAAAGCAACCAGGGTTGGAAGAGCGGCCGAACATTCAGACGCACGTGTGCAAGGAGTTTGTTGGTGGATAAAAAGAGCGGCTTGTTTCTCTGCATCTTGCACCGAACTAAAATGACCGTCGTGCTCCGATAAGTGGGTGAACATTTCCGAGCAGAGCCGTACATATCTATTATTATTATTATTACGCAGCGTGTGTCAGCAGTGTTATGGAAAACTATTCCACGCGCTCCAACGAAATGAAAAACACTTCACCCATAAAAAAACTTCCAGAAGCGCTTCTGTTTATGTCCATCAGTCTGCACAGACTGACTGAAGCAACCCCTTTCATTCCCATGATATATATATATATATTTTTTTTTTATTACTTGACAAAGCGATGTGACGTCATGTCATGTGTACAAACGCATTATCATTGCTATTTATAATAAAAGAAAACCCCTGGAAATAACTGTTGTTTTGGTCCCTTTTTTTTGCTCCTAAATGGGCTCTCTGTGCTTTTTTTTTAAATGCATATTTACTGTAGCTGGGGAAGAAAGAAAAAAATGGGTGGAGAGCGAGTGTGATACCCCCCGTAAGGACGAATGAAAGCACACTCGGAGATAAATGTGTACTTTTCGAAGGGGGGCTCATATGAAGCCCCCAAACCAAAATAGGCCTGGGATCACCAGACATTGGAGTTGACACTGAACACAGCCGGGCTTTCTCACAGAAAAACAGTGCAGAGACATCTGTATTGGTGCTTATTAATAACCCCCCCCCCCCCCCTCCCCCATACTTACTGTAACAAACTAACTTTTGTTTAGCGGCCTCTCCATGCAGAAAGTGAGCCTTAAAGCGCAATGTACGAGAGCCTCTGCTAGCCATTGCACCGCGCTCACGTCCACAAGGCCCCCTCTGTGTGTGTTTGTGCTCCACACACGCATTCATACGTTCTATTCACTTATTGTGTTGTTTCTGTGAGCGCATGTGTTCCTGCAGCCTGAGGGTTGTTGAGCCTAATTATAACATTCTTCTGATTAATCGTGTCTGCTCTGGCTGGCCGGCCGGCCGGCCTCGGAGGGGCGACGCCGCGTGCAGCTCGTGCACCGGGACCACACGCGCCTATAAATAAAGTCTGAGTCAATAACAACGCCGAGGATCACTCATAGTCTTGTCAGCTCTGTTTGCTGAGCTTGAGTAACTCAGCTAATGTGAGAACACTCGAGGCACCCAAACACACACTGGGAAAGCACACACACACACACACACACTCACTCACTCGCTGTTTGCTTTCTTAATCAGTCCACACCATTAAAGATGAAGACAAATCGCACCTGTACGGTTCCTAAACTGGGACATTATTTTTATTAATGAACACCTCCCTGCACTGAGAAGCCCATTATTTCATTAATACACCCCGGAGTGTAGATCCAAGGAACTATTTTAACGATGTCTCAAACTGCCACGTGATGATGAATATTTTAGACAGAAATCCAACTTAAACAAACTCATTTCCCCTTTTAATTACAGTTTAATATCAATATTTTTTCAGCAAAGAGCTGTTAGGATCCTTAGGTGTTTTTTTGAGTTTCAGTTATTTCATTTCCTCATTCAGTTGATCATTTTAGTGATCGTTTGGGGTGTTTGTGATTTGAGTTTTCTTCTACTTAGTGTTTCTATGTTTTGTTTTTGTCCTTCCACTACATTTTCTCCTCTCCTGTTTTACCCTCAGGTGTTTTTTTTGAGTTCCTCTTGTTTATGGATTTTTTCTTATTTGTTTACTTAGGTTTAATCTCAGTTACTCCTATGTTAGTCTTTCTTATCTATGTTAGTTTCTGTAAATACTTCTACTCTTTATTGTTTTGATATTTGATCAGTTCTTTCTTTATCTCATCATTTTCTTCGGTTACCTTTGCTCTACTTTTTTCATTAGGATTATTGTTCTCTGATTTAATTTATTTCTAAAGTTCATGCTGGTGTTTCTTTCTGTTCTGTTTTCCTCCTCTCCTTCCTGTTAGATTTATTAGTATTTTTACTTTAAGTTTCTTTTAGGCTCCTCTATTCTTATTCTCTTAGATCTCTTTCACCCTAGTTACCTTGGAGTTAGTTCTTACTTTTCTCACTTAGAATTATTTGCCTTTGTTCCTCTCCCCCCCCACCTGTCATTCTGCTTCCCTGCCCAGTTGCTGATCACATTCACCTGCTCTCTCCTTACCTGCATCAGTTTGTCACTAATTGGTTCTTAGGCTTTCAGTGTCACTTCTCATTCCTCCTCAGTGTATTTAAGCTCTCTGGTTTCCTTTGTTCTCTGTTAGTTGTAACTTTGCTCACTCAATAATTAAACACATATCCTTTTACTCACAGTACTGCATTAGGGCCCCTTTAAAAACAAAAGAAACCGCAAACATAACACGCACACTCTGTCCAGTTGTTGGGAAATTCTATAAGCTGTTTTCTGTTTGCTTGACTGATTTGTCCGTACTTCTGAGACATAAAACAAACACAGACAGATGTGTTGGCACCCCCTTCTAAACATGTGTAAAAAGCCTCTTACAGCCTTTTATCGGAGTTAAGTTAGAAAATGATCCAAGGTTGAGAAATACTAGCTTATGCTTAATGGACAGTTATGGGTAAAACTGCTGTACAGTTGAAACTCCAAAAATTAGAATATCGTGCAAATGTTCCTCTATTAAACTAATCATATTTTAGAGGTGAAACTAATATGATATACACTCATTACATGCAATGGGAGATATTTCAAGCCTTTATTTTTTTATAATTTTGATGATTATGGCTTACAGGTTATGATAACCCCAAATTCAAAATCTCAGAAAATTAGAATATTGTGAAAAGATTCAATATTTTAGGCTGAAAGTGTCGCACTCTGATCAGCTAATTAATACAAAACACCTGCAAAGGCTCCATGAGCCTCCTTCATTAGGAGGGAAAGCCTGATTGTAAAAGAAGTTGGGAGTTCCCAAAGTGCTGTATCAAAGCACATTCATAGAAAGTTATGTGGAAGGAAAAGGTGTGGAAAAAAAGGTGCACAAGCAGCAAGGATGACAGCAGCCTGGAGAGGATTGTCAGGAAAAAGCCATTGAAAAGTGTTGGAGACCTTCAGAAGGAGTGGACTGAGGCTGGAGTTAGTGCATCAAGAGCCACCACACACAGACGGATCCTGGACATGGGCTTCAGATGTTGTATTCCTCTTGTCAAGGCGTTCCTGTACAACAAACGTCAGAAGTGCCTTACCTGGGCTAAAGAAAAAAATAATAACTGGACATCTCACTTGGGAACCAAGGTCCCAGAGTCTGGAGGAAGAATGGAGAGGCAGACAATCCAAGATGATTGAGGTCCAGTGGGAAGTTTCCACAGTCACACTAAAAATCTGGTTCAATGACCGTGGCATTACTGTGGTTGATTGGCCAGCAAACTGGCCTGATATGAACCTTATAGAGAATCTATGGAGCATAGCCAAGAGAAAGATGAGAGACATGGGACCGAACAATGAAGAAGAGCTGATGGTCGCTATTGAAGCATCCTGGTCTTCCATAACGCCACAGTAGTGCCACAGGCTGATAGTAACCATGCCACGCCGCATTGAGGCAGTCATTGATGCAAAACGGGCCCAAACCAAGTTCTGAGTAAAGATGCATGATTATACTTTTCAGAGGTCTGACATTTCTCTATTTAAAATCCTTGTTTCATTGATTTTATGTAATACTCAAATTTTCGGAGATTTTGAATTTGGGGTCTTCATAAGCTGTAAGCCATAATCATCAATATTATAACAAACAAAGGCTTGGAATATCTCGCTTTGCATATAATGAGTCTATATCATAGAATATTTTAAGTTGAATTACTGAAAAAAAGAACTTTCCCATGATATTCTCATTTTTTGAGTGTAAATGTGTAAGCGTTTGTGAGTGCGAAAGGCTGAATGTGGCAGCAGTGTAAAGGGGCAACCCTTGCAAACAGAGAGACAAAATATTTGAAAAGAAAAACCCACCACGCTCTTTATTGTTTTTGTTCTCACCCAGCCTGATAATCCGGGAAGCTATCTCTGCCCCTTAGGACCATGAGGTCCAGTATTTCACATCGCAGACAGGGCCTCGGGTTAAAGAATTTGTTTTTTCCCCTCGGTGTTATGATCCAACATGACCTCCAGATGAGGCTAACAGCTGCTTCTGTCATTCCCACCATGTTGGATGTGTGTGGAGACCTTCTTGTGATGGGCCACGTTTCTCCTCTGCTGTTTGCATGGTCTGTCTGTCTCTCATTCTCTGCTGCTTGTGTGGGTTTGGTCCAGATGTTCTGGTCTCAAGACATTCTGGGGACAGCGAAATTCTGATGACAAATCACATTTATTTGGGAAGTTAATAATTATTCATCCTTCTCTTAAAGTGGCGGTATGATTAAAATACAGTTAAAACATACAAAATGTATTTAACTTCGTGTTCTGGTTTTGTTATATCTAAACACACGTGAGCTTAATGCACCTCTTCCTATTCTCATTCATTTGTTCTCCTTAACCCTGTTCAATCATCGTTCTTGTGCTTTCTATGCACCAGGTGGAAGAACGTACCCCAGCTTTACCCCCTGTACACACACTTAACCCCTGACACCCCCCCACGCACCCCCCTGCATTCACACACTCTGTCATCGCAGGTCCCGGGTGCTGTTGACCTGAGCACTAACACATGCTGGGGACAACTTAACCTCTGGACCTCCAGACAGAAAAACAGATTGACAGAGGAGAGGGAAGGCATCCGAGGAGGAGGAGAGGGGCTCAGGCAGAGAAAAGGATGCTTGAGCAGAGTCTGTGCACTGGACTCCATGTTTTCTGATTTCATTTCATGTTGTACCAGCCAAAACATTTTTGTGTTTCTAACTTGTCTTCTCTGTAACCAATCATTGAAAAATGGGAGGCACAACAAAAACATGCCATTTGAGCAGAGGTGGTAACATTTACTTGAGTAATAATTTTACTATCACAACACTTACCTGGGTAAAATTTCTTGATCCTCTACCCATTGTGAGCAAATTCACTGAATGAAGAACAAACATAATTTAATAAAAAATACATCGGAACCATACACACACCTACAGTTTATTAAAGGAGAGACTACCTGTTTCTACACAAGCTTTGTTTTTCTAATGTCATTTTCTATCCGTTAAGCTTTCTGTTGCAATTTGAGGTCAAGTGAATATACAGTAAAGACCATAAACTGACCCTGGAAATACTTTTTACCTATAATATAATGTAAGTCTTGGTAACATATTGGAACAAAATGACTAAAAAAAGTGTTTCTTCTGCTTAAATTTTTTTATTTTGCAATAATGGCATTTATTTGTATACATTTCTTTTCATTTTTGTCTTTAAAATATCAGAATTTTGCTATAACTTTATTTTTGTCTGATATGAAATCCGTTGTTACTCATTACACAAGTAGCTTTTGTACAAAATACTTTTTTATTCTTGAGTAATTTCTTGGACAGTTACTTTTTACTATTACTTGAGCACACATATTTTGAAGTTGTGCTACTCTTACTTGAGTACCATTTTGGGGTACTCTACCCACCTCTGCATTTGAGTAAAACAAAAATCACTCAAGCTTTGTAAGATGGGAAATAGCTACACTTGATGAGGATGTGAGTTTATTTTGCCACCACAAACAGTGAGCTGAATGTTGAGGGATGGGGGGGGGGAAAAGCTTGCTGCAGCAAATGGCGATCAAGTCTCCATAATAAGCCCTCATGTAGTATCTGTGTGGATTTCTTGTAGCATAGTAAATGTTACTGGAATTGTGGGCTTTGGGCAAATGACTCATTGAAGTGAAACAAAGGCTAAGATGTGGAAAAACGACTCATGGCCACTGTGAAATATGGTGGAGGATCTGTGATGCTGTGGGCCACGGCATCATGGACTCTAGATCTTGAGGACATTTCTAATACAAATCTGGTGGACTCTGATAGATGGGATAATAGCTCATCATTGGGTCTTTCAGCAGAAAAATAACCCAGAACATGTGTTAAAGTCACTACAGTTATGTTTTACCAGGCACAAAATCAACCCCCTACCCTGACCATATCAGTTCAAACACATAACTCCTACAGAAAACCTGTGGGGTGAACCAGAGAGAAGAGAGGACAAAGACTCTAGGATCTAGAGAGATTGTGGAATGCTTAAAAATCCAGTTTCTCCTTTTGCTTTGTTAGGCCTAAAAATAGCTTCTTCTTAAACAAAGATGAAACCAAGTCCTTTAGGCATTTTAGTATTTAATATATTTTGGCCAACATGGAGGGACAAAGTGAATCAAAAACAGTTTCATACTCCTATCTCTAACCCAACCCTTCTACTGCACCCCTTATACGGCTCCTTTCCAAAAAAATAGAGTATCATGGAAAACTTTTTTTCCAGAATTCCTTTCATAACATTAAACTTCCATCTATTCAGGGCCCACAACTGAAACGATTTCAAGTATTTAGTTGTTTATTTGTATATAATTTGGGCTTCCAGTTCATAAAACCCATGAAATCAGGAATTCAAAAAAAAAAAGAATAATGTGAAGAAATCACCATTTTTTGCAGGAAGAAAAAAGAAATTAGGATCACATAAAATCAATCAAAATATGGTTCTTTCAAAACAATGTCAATCTTCAATACTTGGTAGGGAATTCGTTTGCCTTAATCACTGCCTCGTGGCATTGAGGCAATCAGCCTGTGGCATTGCCTGGGAGTAATGGAAGCCCAGGTTTCCTTGATGCTTGCTGTCAGCTCTTCTTTGTTTTTGGGTCTGGTGCCCCTCATTTTTCTCTTGATAATACTCCATAGATTCTCAATGGGGTTTAGGTCCTTAGGTTGGCTGGGTTTTTCTTCCTGCAAAAACAGAGGTAAATGGTAATTTCTTCACAGTACTCTTAATTTTTTGAATTTCGTGGATTTTATGAGCTGGAAGCCCTGAATCTATAATCTATGGAAGTTCAACATTTTGAATAGAATTATGGAAATAAATAAACTTATCCAAGATATTCAATTTTTTTGGAAAGGGTCTGTATAGTGTGCTTATCTTCTAACAGCATGAGTTTAGTTTCATTGTCCAGAGTGTCTTCTTCCTGCCAGCCTGGAGCCTGCCGTCTCTAACCTGGCATCAGTCTAATAAGGTCAGAACGTACTGCTAATATCTGCTGCTTGCTTATGTCTGCCCTGGCAGTCTGATACATTACTTATCACAACATTAAAAACAGAAGGCTTTTGTTTTCTCTACATGACCTACTGTCCTAGAGGCACTAAGACAGGGAATACATAATCAAATCCTAAATATGTAATATTCCCTGACAGCTGCAACCTTGTGAAAATGTATAGAACTGAAAAAGGATTGCACAAAGTATTACCTGCAGCAATGACAATAAGTGTGGCTGATTTGTGAAAACTTGTGTTTCAAAATTTGACCTGGTATCTACCACAACAGTACAATCCCCCCCTCTCTCTCTGAATAAACATAATGGAGCATGGGTTTGCTTTTCCCATTTCACCTCCTTACCCCATTACATGCAGCTCTTGCTTTCTTTTGTAGATAAAAAAATCCATGCAGAAAGACGAGACCCAAGGCTGGGATTCAAACCCAGGACCATCTTGCTGCAAGGCAACAGTACTACCAACTGCAGCACTATGCAGGCTGACTCAGTAAATTAGTTAAAGTATAACTGAACCCCATGAAAAATCATAATCCCGCCCCCAGACAACATTTGAAAAATTCTACAAAGTGGGCAGTGCCAGTAAGAACGGAGGGGTATGGCAAAGTGTGGAGGAAAAGCGGATGGGGAAACGTGGGGGTGTGTTCAGGAGGACAGTGACACCTCCCTTAATCTGACACTGAATCATGGACAGTGACCGAAGCGATGTTGCCAGTTTTGCAACTGAATGACGTTCATCTGTTTTGAACGTTAGCCTATGTTAGCATTACCACTTAGAGACTGGAACCATCCTGTCTACCTCTGCCTCAGCAGCACCGGCATCGGGCAGGGCTGACTCAGCGCCCTGAGCCAGCGGCTCTCCTCCGCCGTCATCGGTAATGCTAACATAGACTGACGTTAAAAACAGTATGTTAGCTATGCTAACTAAGTGCTAATGTGATAATAATGGTAACCTGAAAAGCAATCCAACTCCAAACTCACCACGGGGCCGGTATGTCTGATAGTTTTATACCCAAACCCACGGGGCGTGTCGGTGAGACCATGCCTGTGACACAGTCGATGCCTGTGACGTAAAGATGTACCGCTATCCACCAATCACAACATTCAATTAAATTCAGTTTATTTATATAGCGCCAATTCACAACAGATGTCATCTCAAGGCACTTAACAAGAAGTAATTTCAATACATTTATACAAACATTCCAATCAGTTAAAAAGTTTCCTATTTAAGGAATCCCAGCAGATTGTGTCAGTCATTTGCGTGAGGTTGGGCAGACTTTCCAACCACAGCAATCCTTAAGCAATCCCTCATACTAAGCAAGCATGTAGCGACGGTGGAGAGGAAAAACTCCCCTTTAACAGGAAGAAACCTCCAACAGAACCAGGCTCAGTAGGAGCGGCCATCTGCCACGACCGTCTGGGGGATTTGAGGAGACAGAGCAGAGACACAGAAGGAACAGAAGATCTGATATAAGAGAACTTTCTATGTTACAGAAAGTAAAAAGTTGATAACAGGACACAGTGGATGTTCAGGTACTGGGAGGATCATCCCAGTTGATGCCCCCCGTCCAACAGGGCATTGCAGCCAAGCAGGATACCAGACCAGGTGTATCTTCTATGGAGAGAAAAACACTGAGAGTACACAAAGTTAACAGTCGAAATAACAGAATGTACTGTCATGCAACTGGAGAGTAGTAGTAGAAAAGGAAGTAGCAGAGTGAAGAAAATTGGTAAGTCTGTCCTCCAGCAGTGTAAACCTATAGCAGCATAACTACGAAGATAGCTCAGGATGACCTTAGCCACTCTAACTATAAGCTTTATCAAAAAGGAAAGTTTTAAGCCTGGCCTTAAAATTAAACAGAGTGTCTGCCTCACGGACTAAAGCTGGGAGCTGGTTCCACAGGAGAGGAGCCTGATAACTAAAAGATCTGCCTCCCATTCTACTTTTAGAAATCCTAGGAACTACAAGTAAACCTGCAGTCTGAGAGCGAAGGGCTCTGTTAGGAACATATGGAACAATTAGATCTCTGATGTATGATGGAGCTTGATTATTAAGGGCTTTGTATGTAAGAAGAAGTATCTTAAATTCTATTCTGGATTTAACAGGGAGCCAATGAAGGGAAGCTAAAACAGGAGAAATGTGATCTCTCTTTTTAATATTCATCAGAACTCTTGCTGCCGCATTTTGGATCAACTGAAGGCTTTTAATGGCATTTTGTGGACTACCTGATAGTAAAGAATTACAGTAGTCCAGCCTTGAGGTAACAAATGCATGGACTAGTTTTTCAGCATCACTCCTGGACAGGATGCTTCTAATTTTAGCAATATTCCGGAGGTGAAAGTAGGAAATCCTAGAAACCTGTTTAATATGGGATTTAAATGTCAAGCCTTGGTCAAAAATAACGCTGAGGTTCTTTATGTTATTACTGGGGGCCAATTTAATGCCATCCAGATGATGTGATTGACTAATCAGTTTCTTTTTTTAGAACTTCTGGTCCAAAGAAAGCAACTTCTGTCTTGTCAGAATTTAAAAGCAAAATGTTTAGATTCATCCATGTTTTTATGTCTTCTAGACATGCCTATAATCTACCTAACTGACTGGGTTCATCAGGATTTATGGATAAACATAGTTGTGTATCATCGGCATAGCTGTGGAAATTTATCCCATGCTGTCTAATGATTCTACCAATTGGGAGCATATATATGGTGAAAAGAAGTGGTCCAAGCACAGAACCCTGTGGAACTCCACAAGTAACCCTTGAGAGTGAAGAAGATTTATCATTTAGATGAACAAACTGGAATCTATCAAACAAATATGATTTAAACCAGCCTAGTGCTGTTCCTTCGATCCCTGCAACATGTTCAAGCCTTTCTAAGAGAATATTATGATCAACTGTGTCAAAAGCAGCACTGAGATCTATCAAAACCAGAACAGACACAAGTCCATTATCTGAGGCCATGAGAATATCATTAGTAACCTTCACCATTGCTGTTTTGGTGCTATGATGAGCTCTAAAACCTGACTGAAACTCTTCAAACAGCTCGTTACTGTTTAGATGCTCACAGACCTGTACGAACAATTTTCTAAAGGATTTTGGATAAGAAAGGAAGGTTAGATATAGGTCTATATTTCACTAAGTCATCTTGATCAAGGTAAGGTTTCTTGAGTAAAGGTTTAATTACAGCTATTTTAAATTCTTGTGGTACGTATCCGTTAACTAAGATAGATTCATCATATCCAAAATGGGGCCAGGAACCAAATGGAACACTTCCTTCAATAATTTGGTTGGGATTGGGTCCAACATACAAGTTGAAGGTTTAGATGAAGCTAATATATTTTTAATTCCGAAAGCTCGACTGAATCAAAACAGCCTACGTACAATGAGGTTCTACAGTTCTTTCCGATGCTGCCTCATTTACTGAGGAAGAAGTAATCATGTTTGGGAGGATGCCAAGAGATAGAATTGCTGCCATCCACTGTGTTACTCTGAGAAACTGAGGATAGTAAGAATGGAACAGATTCTTTAGAAATTGTTACAGCATTATCTGATAAAGCTCTACTATAATGAAATTTCTTTCAGATTTAAGATGGTCAGTTAAAGTAAATTCAAAAGTTATCAAGAAATGGTCAGACAGGACTGGGTTATGTGGGTGGACTGTTATTTCCTCACACTCAATACCGTATGTCAGCACAAGGTCCAAAGTGTGTTTGCCCGAGTGGGTGGATCCCTGTACTTTTTGAGTAAAGCCAATTGAGTCTAAAATAGCATTAAAGGCTGCATTTAGGCTATCACTTTCAGCGTCCACATGAATATTGAAGTCCCCCACTATAATGACCCCATCAGTATTTAATACTAAATCATATAAAAAATGTGAGATCTGATCCAAGAATTGTGAGTAAGGGCCTGGTGGACGATGCAAAACCACAAACAAAAGATCTAATGTTTAATAAACCACATTTAATAGATTTGTTTTTCTGTCCAGTCAAAGTCGTATTTATCTTTATGAGATTTCCATAATTACTATTCAAATGCAGTAGCCACCGTTCAACCCTAAGAGGGCAGCACTAAGACGTTTTTAGACCAAAAAGTGTAGAATTAAACAAGTTTACACGAAATTGTAAATAAATAAAAAAACAGAAACTGAAAGATTGCATTGGTAAATACCCATTTATACAGTTTAGAAGCCGAAAAAAGTTGTTTTGGGGTTTAGTTACTCTTTAAGGAAATAATACTAATTGATAGTGTTTATTATGATTATTGTTTTCAAGTATACTTCAGTTCATGGCATATGTGAGGTTGATGCCTCTAAGGCCCTGTCTTTTAAGTGCTTAAACTAATACATATTTAGTCAGTACCCTGTCTCGGCCACACTAGCCCATCGTTTAAGGTTCCCCTCCCAGGATATTTTTTTTACACGGGTAAGTGGGCCGTCTATTTCTTAAATCTCCGGCTCTTGGATTGGTGTGGATTCGTTAGGCATTTAAGACCTGAGTTTGGTAAGAATGTGATGTCAGAAAACATGCGCCACAGCCAGCTTAATAACAACCGGTGACCACTCAGGGGTAAACAATAGGAAGATGGAGGCAAATCATCCAGACATGCCCTTATTGCTCCTTCTTGTACATGTAGAGGCGCTTGTAAAAATCACACAAGATCACCTTAAGAGAAGGCACGGCGCGATTGCAGCAATTTTGGATACACCATATCTCAACATAGCAACGTGGAACGGCGGTTTTGGATAAGGCCTGGAAGAACGGCAGGCTGGTGGGATGTGTTTGTCAACAAGTGTGTTGTGCCAGAGAAATGACAAGAGAACTTTCCAATGTCCAGGTAAGCTGTGCTTCTACTTAGCGAAAGACTTTGTCCATTTGTGGAAGGGGAGACAGCGAGAATGCGGGCTCCCGTGGATGTGCTAAAATCGGTAGCGTGTACATTATATTTCTTGGCTGACGAGGGAAGACTTCGGAAAACAGCGAATGCATTTGGACTGGCAAAGCAGACCGTCTCCATTATTGTTCGCGCTTTATGTCAAGCAATTAATCAAAGTCTAGGCCCACAGTATATAAAATCACCAAGATCGGAGGCAGAAGTTCAAGATCATGTGGCCAATTTTCATCAGGTGCATGGTATGTCACAGTGTTTGGGGGCAGTCGACTGCACTCACATTGAGGTCAAGAACATGTCGTGTAATTCGACGAATTCATTTCGTTGTGTACGCTCTTTTTGTACTCCACAACTACTGTGAAGCCATGAAGAAGCCGCTAAATGAACAGTCAGTGGTTGCGGCTGTCGAGTATGACCGAAGAATGGACAATGAAGGTGAAGGCAAAAGAGTGAGGAGTGTCCTGACCAGATATCTTGACCCCTAGGTCGATTGTGCTTGTAAAATGTGCTTTTTTACTACACTGCTTACTTCTCGACACGTTTATCAAAGATTTGATTCGTTTATGATGGCTCAGATGTGGTTCACTACAACAGGGCTAGTTTTTAATAAGTGCTGCTTATTGTGTTGTAAGTGAGGTTTACTGTTATAGGAAGTATGGCAATGCATTACAATAATTCCTTATTGCTCACTTACCAGTCAGAATAGGTGAAGACGTAGTGTGTAATAGTGATGAAATTGGTTGGTAAGGATTACTTGCAGAGCAGTCAACAATCAGAAGAATTCCCTTTGCTTACCAAAAATAGTGGTCTTATTTAGTGATGGAATTGATTGGTAGATTGATTGTAGAGCAGTGAAATAGCTGATAAAATGCCCTTACTAACTACACCAGTCCTTTTCTGCTGTCCCTGCAGCACCCCTGATTTCAGTTAATTGAACCACCACAACCCTGAATATTGCACGGATAAGTTTAATTTATGAACTCACACACAAAAGCAACACTGCAAACAAATGTAAAAGGCACACAAAGCACAGCAAACTATTTACAAAACAAACAATTTAAAATAATTATAAACTATTTTTAGAGACAAGTGCAGTTCTTCACATAGAAGAGGTCCTCAAATGGAGAGCTCGGAGCAGAGGGGTAGCGTTCATATGTCTACTTTGTGAGCAGCTAGGCCTGTAGTGTTGTGGAGTTAATGGTGAAGGTGGGTGTGTTAGGAGATGTCTGTGTGAAGGGGTGTATGTTGATGGATGTGTGTGTGTGTGTAAACTAAGGTCTGTGAAGTTGGTTCCTTCGGTGGTTGCCTAGGCTATGTGATGTGCTTTACCAGCAGTTCTATGTTTCTTGGATCCTATGCTTCAAGAACAAGCTTACAAGATAGCTCTGGATCATCTTCTCATGACTGACAACCGCAAGGCTCCTCTTCCTCGCCTCTTACATTCTTTGAACAAACCTGTCCGTCCTACAATGTTCTCACTTCTCTTCAAACCTCCATTGCTGCTCTGCCCTCAAACCTCCACATTACCCAACACCCTGGATTCCACTCACTTCTTCCTAGAGGTAGTCTTCATACATCAATCAGTAATCTTACCTTTCAATCCTACTAACTTTATTCATTATTTAATCTACCCTGCTCACCTATTGCCCTCTGTCTCACAGTGTCCCCGCTTCCTGGTCTCCTGAACCTTCCTTCTCCCTGGGACCAAGAACATCATAATGTTCATGATCCTTGTTAATAAACCTTTTAAAACAGTTTTCTGTCACTTAAGTGTGATCATGTACATGGGTCAGAAACAAAAACCACAACAAACATAACACACCTTTGGCTCTTATCTCTATAATGCCAAACATATGATACACAAGCTTTTAAGACCTCTACATTTTTAGTGTTTTATTTTCCTCAAAAACCTGATTTATATAATCAAACACATGCAGTTCACAAAATAACCACCAGAAATCAGTAATTTCCCCCCAAAAAAGACCTTCAAATGAGATATCCAAAATAACTGCCCTCAATCAGTGACCCAAACATATTTTTTTCTCTCAATGTTTTGCCAGTTTTGAAAAGGTTAAAATAGGAAAAACTTTTTGATTTTTACTGAAACTTCAATAAAAATATTTAATGGACTGAGTTAAAACATTTTTTCCGTAAATCAATTTATAATAAAACAGTGTTGAAAATGCCCCCCCCATACAGGTTTCACCATCTTTTATCCTGTAATTTATTTGGTTTACCACACCTGTTGCCTCATCTAGGTTCTGTGATTGTCAGGTTACTTCATCCTCAGGGGAGTTACACCCTTCTCAGGGCTTGTAACAGTTCTATTTTGGTCTCATCTGACCACATGGTATTCTCCCAATCCTCCTCTGGATCATCCAGATGGTCTCAGTCAGACTCTGGGCCTGGACAAGTGCTGGCTTAATCAGGGGGACCTTTCAAGCGCTTCCGGATTTTAATCCATGATGACGTAGTGTGTTACTAACAGTAACCATTGTTACTGTGGTCTCAGCTCACTTCAGGTCATTGACCAGTTCCCCCCATGTAGTTCTGGACTGTTTCCTCACCGTTCTCAAGATGTGTACCTCACGAGGTACGAGGTCCCCTGCCTGATCGGACCAGTGACGGCATGTTTAGCCGCATGCTGTCATTCCATCAATGGTTGTCTAGGTGGTGTCTTCCAAACGATGTGGGCTACATTGATAACTGGAGAACATTTTGGGGAAAACCTGGTCTGATCCAGAGAGACGGCATCCATCCCAGTTTGGATGGAGCAGCTCTTCTTTCTAGGAATATGGACGAATTTATTAGTCCTCCAAAACACTGACAACCCAGGGTCCAGACCAGGAAGCAGAGTCGTAGTTTAACCCAACTCTCTGCTGCTTCTGTACTGTTACCCACCCATTACCCTATAGAAACAGTGTCTTGCCTACGGCCAAAATTAAATGGATTAAAAGTTAAGCCAAAAAAAGCAAATTATGGAAATCTCATAAAAATAAATATAACTTTGACTGAACAGAAAAATAAATCTATTAAATGTGGTTTATTAAACACAAGATCTCTCTCCTCAAAGACTTTGTTAGTAAATGACTTGATTTGTGATAATCACATTGATTTCCTTTGTCTCACAGAAACCTGGTTGCAGCAGGAGGATTATGTCAGTATAAATGAGTCAACTCCTTCCAGTCATTTAAATTTTCACATTCCTAGAAATACTGGGCGAGGAGGAGAAGACCATTTTTGTTTGTGGTTTTGTATTGTCCACCAGGCCATTACTCTCAATTCTTGGATCAGATCTCACATTTTTTATATGATTTAGTATTAAATACTGATAGGGTTATTATAGTGGGGGACTTCAATATTCATGTGGAGACTGAAAGTGATAGCCTAAATGCTGCCTTTAATGCAATTTTAGACTCAATTGGCTTTAGTCAAAAAGTACAGGGATCAACCCAGTCGGGTAAACACACTTTGGACCTTGTACTGACATACGGTGTTGAGTGTGAGGAAATAACAGTCCACCCACATAACCCGGTCCTGTCTGACCACTTCTTAATAACTTTTGAATTTACTTTAACTGACCATCTTAAATCTGAAAGAAAATTTCATTATAGTAGAGCTTTATCAGACAATGCTGTAACAAATTTTAAAGAATCTGTTCTATTCTTACTTTCCTTAGTGTCTCAGGGTAACACAGTGGATGGCAGCAATTCTATCTCTAACCCTTCAGAAATTTATGGTCTGGTTCACAGCGTGACATCCTCATTGCGTTTGGCATTAGATAGTGTAGCCCCCTTAAAAAAGAAAGTGGCTAGCCATAGGAGGCTGACTCCTTGGTTTAACGCTGAGTTGCGTACTTTAAAGCAGAATACTAGGAAGTTGGAGAGAAAATGGCGCTCTACAAACCTAGAGGATTCCTATTTAACCGGGAATAACAGTCTACTGCTGTATAAAAACACCCTTCGAGAAGCTAGAACAGCATATTTTTTTATCATTAATAGAGGCGAATAAAAACAATCCTAGGTTTCTTTTTAGTACAGTTGCCAAACTTACACAGAGTCATAGCTCTGTTGAGCCAACTATTCCCCCAGGTCTTAGCAGTGATGATTTCATGGGATTCTTCATAAATAAAATTAATTCTATTAAAAATAAAATCATTGGCATCCTCCCAAACATGATTACTTCTTCCTCAGTAAATGAGGCAGTATCGGAAAGAACTGTAGAACCGCAGTTGTGCTTAGGCTGTTTTGATTCAGTCGAGCTTTCGGAATTATCAAAAATATTAGCCTCATCTAAACCTTCAACTTGTATGTTGGACCCAATTCCAACCAAATTATTTAAAGAAGTGTTCCATTTGGTTCCTGGCCCCATTTTGGATATGATGAATCTATCCTTAGTAAACGGATACGTACCACAGGAATTTAAAATAGCTGTAATTAAACTTTTACTCAAGAAACCTCTCCTTGATCAAGATGACTTAGTGAATTACAGACCTATATCTAACCTTCCTTTCTTATCCAAAGTCCTCGAGGAAATTTTTGCCAATCAAGTCTGTTATCATCTAAACAGTAATGAGCTGTTTGAAGAGTTTCAGTCAGGTTTTAGAGCTCATCATAGCACTGAAACAGCACTGGTGAAGGTCACTAATGATATTCTCATGGCCTCATATAATGGACTTGTGTCTGTTCTGGTTTTGTTAGATCTCAGTGCTGCTTTTGACACAGTCAATCATAATATTCTCTTAGAAAGGCTTGAACATGTTGCAGGGATCAAAGGAACAGCACTAGGCTGGTTTAAATCATATTTGTTTGATAGATTCCAGTTTGTCCATCTAAATGATCAATCTTCTTCACTCTCAAGGGTTACTTGTGGAGTTCCACAGGGTTCTGTGCTTGGACCACTTCTTTTCACCATTTATATGCTCCCAATTGGTAGAATCATTAGACAGCATGGGATAAATTTCCACAGCTATGCCGATGATACACAACTATGTTTATCCATAAATCCTGATGAACCCAGTCAGTTAGGTAGATTACAGGCATGTCTGGAAGACATAAAACCATGGATGAACTTAAACTTTTTGCTTATAAATTCTGACAAAACAGAAGTTGCTTTCTTTGGACCAGAAGTTCTTAAACAGAAACTGATTAGTCAATCACTTCATCTGGATGGCATTAAATTGGCCCCCAGTAATAACGTAAAGAACCTCGGCGTTATTTTTGACAGAGAATTGACATTTAAATCCCATATTAAACAGGTTTCTAGGATTTCCTTCTTTCACCTCCGGAATATTGCTAAAATTAGAAACATCCTGTTCTGGAGTGATGCTGAGAAACTAGTCCATGCATTTGTTACCTCAAGGCTGGACTACTGTAATTCTTTACTATCAGGAAGTTAACAAAATGCCATTAAAAGCCTTCAGTTGATCCAAAATGCGGGAGCAAGAGTTCTGATGAATATTAAAAAGAGAGATCACATTTCTCCTGTTTTAGCTTCCCTTCATTGGCTCCCTGTTAAATCCAGAATAGAATTTAAGATCCTTCTTCTTACATACAAAGCCCTTAATAATCAAGCTCCATCATACATCAGAGATCTAATTGTTCCATATGTTCCTAACAGAGCACTTCGCTCTCAGACTGCAGGTTTACTTGTAGTTCCTAGGATTTCTAAAAGTAGAATGGGAGGCAGATCTTTTAGTTATCAGGCTCCTCTCCTGTGGAACCAGCTCCCAGCTTTAGTCCGTGAGGCAGACACTCTGTTTACTTTTAAGGCCAGGCTTAAAACTTTCCTTTTTGATAAAGCTTATAGTTAGAGTGGCTAAGGTCATCCTGAGCCATCTCTGTAGTTATGCTGCTATAGGCTTAGACTGCTGGAGGACAGACTTACCAATTTTCTTCACTCTGCTACTTCCTTTTCTGCTACGACTCTCCAGTTGTATTACAGTACATTCTGTTATTTCGACTGTTAACTTTGTTTTCTCTAAGTGTTTTTCTCTCCATAGAAGATATACCTGGTCTGGTATCCTGCTTGGCTGCAATGCCCTGTTGGACGGGGGGCATCGACTGGGATGATCCTCCCAGTACCTGAACATCCACTGTGTCCTGTTATTAACTTTTTACTTTCCGTAACATAGAAAGTTCTCTTATATCAGATCTTCTGTTCCTTCTGTGTTTCTGCTCTGTCTTCTCAAACCCCCAGATGGTCGTGGCAGATGGCTGCTCCTACTGAGCCTGGTTCTGTTGGAGGTTTCTTCCTGTTAAAGGGGAGTTTTTCCTCTCCACCGTCGCTACATGCTTGCTCAGTATGAGGGATTGCTGAAGGATTGCTGTGGTTGGAAAGTCTGCATCAACGGGGCCCAACCTCACGCCAATGACTGACGCAATCTGCTGGGATTCCTTAAATAGGAAACGTTTTAACTGATTTGGAATGCTTGTATAAATGTATTGAAATGACTTCTTGTTAAGTGCCTTGAGATGACATCTGTTGTGAATTGGCGCTATATAAATAAACTGAATTGAATTGAATTAAATTAAACAAAAGTAATAGAAAAAAAACTGTGGAAGACAAGGTTGACCTAAACTGGAACCAAGTCACCTGTCCCACTTGGAACTGTCCATGGTAGCTGGACCGGTCAAGTGACCCACTCGCCATACCGGTCTGGTGGTTTCTGCCGCCGCCTCGACCATCCAACCAGCTGCCCCTCATAGTGTGGCTCACTCACCGCACCCCAGCCATCCTCATGGTCTACATGGGAAGGGGAGGATGGGATTAGCACAACCGGAGTGGTATCGGCAAGAGTCAGGGTGGCTCCGAGGGGAGCCGGCGCTGACGTTGGTGGTCGTGGAGAACAACCCGCGCAGATCACTGTCCGCCAGGTCCTCCTCCAGGGTTGGTGGCGGGACCTCTGTAGGTGTCCAATGCGGAGCTTGATCCAGAACCCAGGAGTTATCCAGGGGTTCACGGGAGCGGTAAGGCTTTAACTGGTCATGGTGGACGACTTTCACTTTGGACCTTGGGCTCTTCTGGATCCGGTAGACGAGGTCGTCCAGTTATCCCAGGACGAAGAATGGCGCTTCATATGATGGAAGGAACTTTTTGACTTTATTTTTAACCTGACGTGTTCCTTTGATGAGATACCACACAGGATCTCCAATCTTGTAGTGTGTGCGGTAACAGTTCTTATCATACATTCTCTTTGTGCGTGTGACTGACACACCTAGAGCTTCTCTAGGGATGAGGTGAGCCAGCTCCGACCGCTCACGCATGTGCTGTACATACTTGGGAGCTGAGGATTGGTTGTCTGGATCAGGGGGCAGTCCTGCAACAAGGTCCACTGGCTCACTCACTTCCTGGCCGAACATCATGAAGTTTGGGGTGAGACCTGTAGCACTGTGCTTGGTTGCCCTGTAGGCCATAACAGCATACGGAATCATCAGGTCCCAGTCCCAGTGACAACGTTCTGCTGTGGTGGCCAGTATCTTCTGGAGAGTAGCATTGAAACGTTTGACCTGACCGTCTGACTGAGGTCTGAATGGCGCTGTATGTGTCTTCTCTATACCGAACAGGCAGCACATCTCTCAGAAACCTCAGATTCAAAATTTCGGCCCTGGTCGCTGTGTAAGGCCTGGGGTATTCTGTACCGGCACACCCACTCCGATGCAACAACCTCAGCGACCGTTGTAGCTCGCTCATCAGGAATAGGAAACGCTTCAGTCCACTTTGTGAAATAATCTTGTATCACAAGCACGTAGCGGTTTTTGCGTTCAGTCTCATTTAATGGTCCCATAATGTCCAGTGCAACACGTTCCAAAGGAGCCCCCACTGAGACGGTTCCCATCGGAGCTTGTGGTGTCTTCTGGGGACGGGCTTTGGATGCACAGCTGGTACAACTACGAGAGCAACATCTTCCCTCATATGGTACCAGTAGTATCGGGTTTGGAGTCTGGCCATGGTCCGCTCTACACCAAAATGTCCGCCCACAGGTCCTTCATGCATCTGGCTCATCACCTCTGGTCGGAGCTTGCGAGGCAGAACAATTTGGGGGTGGAACTTGGTGTCGTCAATGCAGTAGAAACGACGAAGCAGGGGCCTGTTTCACAAAGCAGGTTGAACAAACTCTGAGTTAAAACCTCGACTCTGAGTTGGCTAACTCTGAGTTGAAAAACTCGGAGTTTTCGGTTTCAGAACAGGTGTTAACAATCAGATCAATCAACTCTGAGTTAAAGTAACTCTGAGTTACTCGTGCATGAGGATATAAAAAGCTCCATCGTAGCCAACAGAAACAAGGCTGAGGCCAGAAAAACAGGCGGTGGTCCAGCACCACCACAACTCACAGAGGCTGAAGAGATGGCCCTCAGTCAGAACCGTGGGCGACCAACTGCTGAGGGCATCTCTGGGGGGAGTTCGTCGGACCCAGCCATGCCTCAGGACACAAAGGCCTACATTAGAGGAGTAATAAATAAATAAATAATGGCATATGTTAGATGTAATGGCCATCCATTCATCTGCTACAGTTATCTGTAATTGGCTGCTCAGATATCAATTTAATCTAAGGTGGCTAAGAGTCATAAGAATTGTGATGGGACCTGCACCGTATTTCCAAAACGAAGGTAGAAAAGAAAATAGGTAGGGCACTCTTCTGGGTAATAATCAACTGAATAATCTTCTTCCACCAGTTGTTGATGGTGTGATCTGTCTTGTGGAGCCCTCTACTATAACAGACTTCCATGCTGTTGTAAGTAGCTACCAGAGTTTTTATTTATGTTTTTTTAAATTTATTTTATTCCAGAGTTTTGATGATGGGTAGAATATAACACAATAATTGTTACAGGAGGATGATGAAGACACCTTGTCAGCCACCACAGGGAGGGAAGATGCAGAGAGGCCTGTTGAGGTCAAAACCTTTGTGTAAAATGACCTTGGTTTCAGTCAATGTTAGTGTTGTTCTGCAATACAACTTGCAGCTTCTTTTTCTCCAACAGAGCAATGCTGGAAACAACAGAGGGTCCATCAATGAGGAAGAGGTTCCATCAACTTCCACAGCACAGCTTACCCCAGTAGGAATATTCAGTATTGACCCACAACTTACTATGACACTAAGCAGACATGGCACTATGACATTCAACTTCATTTGTGTTCCTATAGCTCCCTGTGAGGCAACTATATAAGGTCTATCTCCAAAAACAAATTGAAAAAACAAATGTGGAAATGGAACACATAAAGCTATAAGTGAAGAAGACACAAATGGAAATACAACTGTTGGAACATAAGTTAAAGGTGGGTGATGTGCACACATGTGGATGATTTTTTATTTTTCAATCAACAAAATAACTGTAAACATGTGTACATGTGTACTTCATAAATTAGAGCCATTTTGTCCTTCTCTGAAGGGGGGGGGGGGGGTGAGGGGGGTTACAGTTGGAAATGATTCTGGCAGACAATGTCTCGAACAGCTCTCCCATCTTGTGCATCAGCAGCGGGGTTGGGATAATCATCTCCATCATCAGGGGTAAGGGTGGGACATTGTTCCCCTCTGATCATGGCAATATTGTGCAGAATTACACATGCCACAATGATGTCACATGCCCTTTCTGGGGAGACCCTGAGCATACGCAGGGACTGGAATCGGGCCTTGAGCATCCCAATGGTCATTTCCACCCTGGCTCGCGTCCTGCAGTGAGCTATGTTCTAGCGTTGCTGTGGCTCAGGATCAGGGTAAGGAGTCAGCAGATGGCGCTGGCAGGGGTACCCCCTGTCACCTAGAAGGTATCCATCAAACTCCCCAATGATGATAAAATGTAATGTTTCAGTTGCAATAGAAGGATATACCATATTGATCACAGTAGGCTATATAACTATACTGTATATAACCTCACCACGGGCAAATCTGTCACTCAGTGTGGACTCACGGAAAATTCGAGAGTCATGTACAGACCCAGGCCACTTTGCTTCCACATTACTGATGATGTATTCTGCATCACTTATGATCTTCACAGTGGAGAACAATAATTAGTGGCAGTTTTTTGTGACGTTTTTTTGTGACGTGTACATTTCATTTAGAATGCTGAAAGCTATTATTTAGGCTTACCTGTACATTAATGCTGTGAACAGATTTCCTATTCACATAATCTCCTTCATTTATTGAAGGAGATATGATAGGAATGTGAGTCCCATCAATGCAGCCAATCACACCTGGAAACCCTTAAATATATGAAATTGAGTTATTCCAGTCTCAACATTTTTAATTGCTTGACATTATTCATTGCTTACACTGATACCTGCAATTCTGTGGAATGCTTCCTTGAGATGTCTGGTGGTTTTGTGACCTGGAAACACTACAAACATGTACAGTAACTGTTTAAGTGCAAGGGTCACATTTCTCACAGCTCGACAGACGGTGGCCTTGGATACATGCTCCGCATCACCGATATTGTGCAAAAAACTGCCGTTCGCAAAAAAACGTAGCGCAATACAAAGAATTTGTTCGGCGCAGAGGGCTCTTCCACGATGAGTCATGTGAGAAATGTGTGGGCCAAGGATATTGTTTAAATAAACTATTGATGGTCTAGAAAAACGGAAACGTTCAAAGAGGTACTCATCATGGAGTGATAAAATATCCACTTGGGGTCTGATAATCCTCTCCCGAGTATCTGCGCTTCTACATCAACAGGCTCAGCAAGAAACGGACACGCCATGTCTGCCACTAATTTCAGATTGCAGCTTCAACTTCAGAGCAGGAGAAACTCAGAGTTATTTGAAGCAAACCTGCTAGCGAGCAGGTTAAGTTCACGGAGTGTGTTGCCCAGGTAACTGAATCAGAGTTACGCTGAACTGGCTTTGTGAAACCGAAAACTCAGAGTTTCCCTCATCTCAGGGTTAACTAACTCAGAGTTTTCACTAAACCCGCTTTGTGAAACGGGCCCCAATACTCCATCTCTAAGGTAAAGTCGTTTCCATTGAGTCCAGTATGCCTTAGTGGCTGGGCTGCATGGTGAAACAGCTGGGGGGGCGCTCGCTGCTGGCCTTCATCCAGGCGCGTATGGGTGCAATATCAGCATCAGCGTCCTGGGCTTGGCTCAGCTCCCCCATGGTCCAGCCATGAAACATAGAGTCAGTATCACAAGTATTAGTTACATATATTTTCTCTGTCAGTTTTACTGTGCGTATAGTAGCATGGATGCTCTCATGTGTTGTGTTTGCATCAGTAGGGATATTTTGATGTGAAATGCCTGATGTGATAAGGGTGTTTTGGTCTATAGTCTCTGTGTCGGGTGTGGAGGTATTTTGACTTACCCCCACCGGACACACCGCTGTAGTAACCGGTTGTCCCTCTACCCCCACCGGACTCAGCAACAAGTGCAAAATTGACAAGCTTCTTAAAAGAGGAAGTAACAGGACTGTTAGGGCCAAAATTCTTGCTTGGTTGTAGCCGCTAAATACTTATTTTTTGCAACATTATACAAATATATTCTTTAAAAAATCATACAGTGTAATTTTCTGGATTTTTCTTTTACATTCTGTTTCTCACTGTTAAACGGTAACTATGATGACAATTACAGGCCTCTAGCATCTTTTTAAGTGGGGCAACTTGCACAAATCGGTGGGTGCCTAATACTTTTTTGCCCCACTGTACCTTACATTGAATATATATCCAATGCAGCATCATACAGTCTTTTGTCTTATTGAAGTAAACTAAATAAAAGTGTAGCTGCTTAATAATAAAACCAAATCAGGTATATTTACTTTTAAATTGAGCTGCACGGTGGAACAGTTGATAACACTGCTGCTTTCCATAAAGCTGGTCCAGGGTTCAAATCCCTGTCTGGGGTTTTCCTGCATAGCTTTTGCATGTTCTCCATGTGCATCCTTGTGTTCTCCCCAGGTACTCCAGCTTTCTCCCACAGTCCAAAAATATGAATGTTAGATTAATTGGTTTCTCTAAATTATCTTTAGGTATGAATGTGTGCGTGCATGGTTGTTTGTCCTGTGTGTCTCTGCATTGCCCTGTGGTGGACTGGCAACCTGTCCATGGTGTACCCCGCCTCTCACCCGATGGCCGCTGGAGATAGTCACTTCCAGGACCTTCTTGCTGCAAGGCAACAGTGCTACCAACTGCACCACTGTGCAGCCCTGTTTTGAAGATCATGGATGATAATTCAAGTGGCATGAAGCAGTTAGACGAAAGTTATAATGTTGAAGAGGATGAGGACTGAACTCCTACTGCAATCTGTGCAGAGGAAAACTCAGTTATGATGATGAGCACTGCGATTGCTTCACCCATGTTTACTGTCAGAAATATAAAGTCCATCATTGCCTGGACAAAGACATCAATAGTTTTCAGGCTTACCACAGTGCAAAATAAAGAAGAAAAAAACAAGGGAAAGTTTGTATTTCACCAAACTCTTCAACTAATGGGTTTGTCATTGGTGTCTGCATACGGTTTGTTTATTGTAATGTTTAACAAAAACAACCTTAAGTTTAAAGCAACACTAAAGAGTTTTTTTTAACCTTAAAATAATGTTTCCGAACTCGTGTCAGTGGTTGATCAACTCATAACAGGGTGAAACGGCACTTCTGCATTGGCTTTGCGGCCCTCTATCGGCCATAACAGCACTGTGTAACTTTGGGTCGTCGGGTAGCGGTTTTGTAGTTCAAATGTGACTTGCTTTACGGCAGGCTTCACAAAAGCCGGTAGGTGCAGCGTCCTGCAAGGCTCTCTGGGTGGAGCATACTCGGCAGGTACATAAAAATGGAAAATACCTAGCAGCAGGTAGCTTGAACAATTGTCATCATGACGGAGCCAAAATTGAATTCATCTGTACACCGATGTTCCCACTATCTGTGCTACCCACATGCACATTTTGATGTTACGTCACAATTCGCTTACTCAGCAAATCTGTCATCAAGAATTCCTACCTGGAAGATCCATTTCGACTGTTTTATTTCTTTGAAGTTTACGGTGAGTTTTATTCAAATTATTTTATTACAGGCTAAATTTTATTCAAAATATTTTAAGGCTTTCCTTAAGCTACTAGTTTCAAGTTTACATGACAGCCCTTGTAGCCTATGTTAGTTTCACTTCTGTGATATCGTTACACTGCATGTAAACAAGTCCCATTAATTATAGAGTCGTACAGTGAATGCGGTGTATTTTGCGGGCTATTTGTGCTTATAATCATAGGCTACTACATTTTAATATTTTGGAGTAATAATACTGCTATCTGCTCTACGTCTTACTGGCTTGGTATATATTCATTAGCTGCTTTACAAACTAACAGATTTCCAGATTGTGCTATTCATCTATAGGCCTATTTAACAGGTAGGATATTCTGATCATGGTTTTTAGTGCATCTTTATGTGCTAGTTTTAGCTTTATATTAAACGGGTAGCATGTTTTGTGGATTGAAAGAAAAGTTTTCGTTATTCATAATTTTTTGCTATGTTAGGCATTACTGCTAATCTGCCACTTCAATCCCGTCACTTGAAAAATATTTTCCGATGATTAAGTTTAACATCAAAGCTAAAAGTTGCTGTTTTCGGCATGTAAACATACTTTTCAAGGGGTAGCACCGACCGATGTGCGCTACGGTAGGACATTCTGAGGAGTTAGCACAGATCGTCAGAACAGTGCTGTCAGCCATATAATAAAGAAATTAGAACGTATCACGTTATAATGTGATAGTTTATTGTAAAAACGCGAAACTATCACGTTATAACGTTTTAGTTTCAAGTGGTTTTCACGTTTTTACAATAACGTTATAACGTGATACGGTCTAATTTCTTTATTATATGACTGACAGCCATCTACGCCGCCGTACATATGACATGCTGAAATATAGAACATGTACCTGGGATGAAGACATTTGACACAAAGGCTGCCCAAGACGTGAAAATCTGTAACGTTAGAGGGTATCGCTTGTAAATGTGAATCCCCTGGTGTAACCATAACAGATTTTACGACAGTGGTAGAAAACAATACATTTTTCCCAACTGTAGGGGGACCCCGAGAGCAAAACTTACTTAGTGTTGCTTTAAGCTAAATGGTCATATGTCTGTTTTCTGGCTTAAGTATTACACAAAAGAAGCTCCTCTCTATTTTAGTTATCGTTTAATTATATAAGGTATAGAATCATTTTACGATGGCATCACCTGTACATAAACCTAATAATAAGACAACAGACTTTGTATGATCCTTTTTTGCTTTAGAAATGCAACAGTCATTAAATGTCCACTGACTTTTATGGTAGCAGGAAAGCTGGTAACTGTCCTGTCTTTCATTTTTAATCTCTCCTTTAATGGTATATTAATATCTCAAAGCACCACTGGGCTTAATTGTTCTGCTAAAATCCCAGGGGAAAAGTCTCATTATCCCTCCTACTGGAAACTCGTTGGTTATTTGGTGCTGCTGTTTCCCCTCTGGGCTTGAGCAAAATTTCAGCATGAAATATGTTTAATAAAACAAAGAAGTCTCATTTAACAGGGATGACCAAAGCTCAGAAAGAGGACTCATTTGCACTGTTCCACTGTGCCTTTTTGTGCTCAGTGTGACGTGCAGCAGTACAGATCGCTATGTTACTATACTGGTGTTTTCTGACTCCTTTGATGAAATGCAGTGTAAAGCAGACATTTTTTCACATATTCTAGCAGGTAGCAAACCGAAATCTCACAGAGCGAATAAATGCAGATTGAGCCAGACTCAATCAAACAACCCACAACAAATCCACTAATTAATGTTCTTTTGGCATGAAAATCTTAATGAGTGGCCGAATGCTGACACAGAGGGAGCGGTACACCGATGAGACAGAGACTCAGTTAGCACCGTTTAAGACGTTCTGGCTCCACTGCATTCTAACCAACTCCTCTGTCAGAGGAAAAAAGTCGGCTTCAGCACAGAGACGGCCTTGAGGCTTTGAGTCTGGTTCACTGAGAGGTGACACAAGAAGAACCAGTCCAAAAGTAAAGCGCTCCCTTATCAGTTTATTGAAGGATTGTTTCTGGCTTTAGAATCTGCTGGACCTCAAAGGCGTTCCTCCATTTTGTTTTATTTTCTCTCCAAACTTGTCCCCCTGATTTTAGTCTGAAATGTAGAACTGTGGATTGTACATGAAAACTTTGTTTTTAAATATTAGAGAGACTCACTGATAGAATTAATTGCAAAAGTCAGACCTTTGATCAGCTGAAAGTACTCTAGTCATTCATTTTTAAGTTCTTTAAATGGATGAGTAATTTTGTTTTTCGGTTTTGTTTATAATCATTAAAAAAGATTAATGTGATTACAAATGGATACATTCTGAATTCTATTAGCAAATAGTTCCAATGATAATTCAACTACCAATTTGGTCAGACAACACTTTTTTCCTGTGCTAAATATTTAGTTTTTCCATACTCATCCAGACTTAAAGAATGACCAACTCAAATGTTATAATCAACCTCATTCATGGTCACATTTGAACCCTGTGCATATAGCACAAGAGCAAAAAACTGATCAACGTACTTTACACTGGGTAAGAAATAAGTGCAGAAATTCACTGTAGTACAAGTGCATTGATTAAAATGACATAAATACAGCTAGAAATACTACAACAAATGCTCATAAAAACATACAATCATAGAATATCAAAACACCATAAAACCGTAAAAAAATCCATTAGAAGCTCTCATATCGAGTTGAACGCCAAACTAAGAAAGTGGGTTTATAAAAGAGATTTAAACGTGGACAGTGAGAAATGCTGTCAGGAATGAAGATAGACATATATTTCCCTAAGGACTGGTATAGATCATTATGATTCATTATGTTGACAGACCTTTACTACAGGAACACAGATCCTTTGAAAAGTACCACACTTTTTCTTTTTATACTGAACTTGTTTATAATCCAACCTTCGTGTGACGAAGTAACTGGTTCAGGATAACATGCTTTACTGTCACATCCCCTTCATGCTTTCTGACCTTATTCCTGCAGCACCAACAGCTGGTGAATTACAATAAGCATCAGTTAAAGAGTGAATGCCGATACCCCAAAAGACCTTGCCATGTTTTGTGAACGAAAGACTGCCTTGATTCATTTTTTTTAATAGTCTCACATGATGATGTGAGTGAATCAGAAATCAGGAGAAGGGGTTTGTGGACAATACGCACAGTGTTTTCAAACGGTCTTAGCAGAGGCCAAAATGCAACTTGCACGTGTTTCTCTGCAGAGGAAGAAGGCAATTTGGGGATGGTGACGCATATCGAGAGGAAGAGCTGGAGGAATGAAGTCAGCCCAGGAATAAAAGAACATTCTGGTTACTAAAGCAAGTATCACGTGATTCAAGGTGTATGTGTATATACCCAGCTGCTCTTCAGGTCCCCACTTTACTGTGAGACCTAAACTCGCTCAGATGAGAAGTTGTCGGGAGCTTTAGCTGCTTTCTGCAACACGACTCCCAATTTTCACGGCGTTATTATCACAACACAATAACATGCCACGAGGTATGGCACACAAACAGAGCTTTGCCTGCAGGCCCGGACATTAAAGCACTGAAAAGTTTCAATGGACCTCCTTGTAGGGCTTAATCATGTCTAATGTGTCCTGACAGTCATCTAGACCAACATGGAGGCATCTGTCGGCAGACCCGGCTCATGTGGACTCTCTCGTTTCAGCCTTTTACTCAGCTTAAGCAAACATTGGCAATGATATTATTTTCCCCCGTTTTTTTTGTTGTGTGTCTTTTTAAAACATTTAGTACAGATTTTCACTTTTGGAGACGAAAGCAACTCTGGCCCTAACAACAGACCGCCAAGCAAATGTTCCAAAAAATGTTTCATTAGAAAACTATATATAAACACATATTAGGGATAATATCGCTCCTATAAAGTGAATCCAAAAATATAAAAAAGGTAGAACTAGATGAATGGAATTAACAAGATATGTCAAAAAGTTCTTCTTTTAAAAATTAAAAAAACAAACAGAATCCTCTCAGAATTAACAGACTTGCCACATCAATTATTCTATCAGAAATTATATTTGCAGAATTTTTTTTATAATTTACTTTTTTATTAACATCAAAATAACTATTAGAAGCAATAATACTGCCTTGATATAAAAAAATAAATTCCCAATTCACTCTCCCATTCATGTCTCATGTTGAGCCATGTAACCTCAACAAGCTGTCAGGTCAGAAGCCTTAATGGTTTATATGGATTTATATGGATAAGGAAATACTCCTTTGGAAAAGTGTCTGAATAAGTTGGAATGACACTTCGGGATGGGAAGTGTATTTTCATCTGACGATGGAAAGAGCAGAGCAATAGCATAAGTTTGACATCACAGCTCTCACCTCTTCATTTACACTCAGGAAAAAAAAAATCAATAACGTTGCAAACATGTTCCAGCTAAAACCAGGAAGTTTTTGAGCTGCTATTCCCCTTCTTACAGTTTTCCAACGGTTACACTCTTTGGCAGCAACAGTTGGTTAGGGACTCTAACAGTCCAGATACAAACAGGATGTGTTTCATCCAGTGGATACAAGTAAGTTTCCGATAGTCTACCATTTTAAGACAAATTATCATGACTCTTCTAAAGAGATGTGATCTTTACAATATAAATGTGTAAAACTGAAGTAAAGTGGCGCTTTACCGAACGAGATGCTGGAAATCATTGAATTTCTGTTCCGAATAAAAGCGCACGAGTTAATTTCTAATTCTTATAGGTCAGAAGAAGCTACAAAAACAAAACTTTAATTCGAAAGCTACACAAGTTTTGTTGTTGAATCAAATTGGTGGTAAAACTAATAAAAAAAGAAAGAAGAACATCTGTAGTCACAGAAAAGCACAAACATTGCTGTTGTACTTTGCCTTTATGAAGATGTGGCCCTGCCCGTGACGTAGGCTGTGTAGGCAAATGCTGAGGGCACCGTATACCCTGGGGGCGCCAGAGCTACCTAAGGATCATTCTGCACTTACTGTACTTCGTCGACGGTGCAATGTGTATGGCAATAATGGGCTTTACAGTGCATTAGCTTTCATTTCTATAATTCAACCGTATTGCGACCAAGGGGGAGTTGAAGGGATCACACACAGAACAAAAAATGAGGCTCCGCAAAGCAGGATGGGAAACCACCTCCACCAATCAGACTTCTTTTACCCGCCTTTCGGTTTTTTTTATTGCGTCAAAACAAAGAGTTAATATGTCAAAGAGTCCCAAATTATCTGGTGCCCAGGGGAGGAAAAAAAGAAAAGAAGAGTAGGAAAGCGCACCAAAGACAAAGGTAATGTTACAGTAAAGATGATGTTAATGATATTATTTTGATGTTACAGAACGATGATCAATAATGTCATTAGCATACATGGTTAGCTAATCTATAAATAGCCAGCGCTATCTGCTAGTTCTAGCCACAATATTAACAGTCAATGGTTCTAACAGATAAGCCTAGCGCTATTATTATGGAAAATAGTAATATGAGTACCTTCCTCGGACAAATGTGTAAATATTAGATCTAATCAGCAGGTGTATTAATGTTAATTTCATTGGCATCATTATCTCACCTTTTCCCAGCTTGTAATAATCAATCAAAATACCATTAATAATCATAATACTAATTCCATAGTTGTAACGCTAGCTGTTAACTGTATTTCAGCTCATATTGTCTATAAAGTGTGTTTATCATGTTAAACTTTACACCTGTGTTAAAGTGCACATCATTAATGTTAGAGCATAACTTAGCATTCCCACATGCAATATTATACTGCAGTTTACTGATTCTTTTGCATTCTGCTAATTAGAATTTTTTGTAATGATAATAACATTTAATTTATTTAATTAATATGAATTACTAATATAATTTGTATCTGAAAAAATACATTGTATATTATATACTATGGTCTACATCATGTATTTATCTCTAGGTTTCTCATTTATATTATTTCATTTTATTGTATTTTTTAAATCATGTGTTTATTATTAGACTGGTGTCACATACTCCTCTTCTGTCCCTCTGTTTTATTTAAATAAAACAATGTCTAAAACAAAGCTAGTTTCTTGTGAGTATATATATACACTAGCAGTGCAAGTACTGTACTGCGATGCAAGGGGGCGCCACTTAAAATCTTGCCTAGGGCACCAAATTGGTTAGGGCCGGGCCTGGGTAGGAGTGACGTGGCTCTCTTCCCAGGGTGGCATGGTGCATGGAGGGTTTCATCTGCACTTAAAAAAATCTTGTCTTTTGGCACCCAAATATCTCTATTATTTCTTATCCAATAAGCAAAGAGTGCCATCCCCTCTCCCCCAATATATCTGGCTGTAGGCTATACCATGGCTGGCAAATGAAGCTAAAGCTGTTGGCTGATTTAAAGATTCTATACAATAAAGGCCTATTTCATTGTTTTCATTAAATTTTTATTTGATCATCTGAAGTTCAAAACCTAAAATACCTTGCTAGGTCAAACCTAAGGACCCAACAGAAGGGGAGATGAATCCCATCAATGTCTGTTCATAATTCATGCAACCTATTTCCCTTTGTCTTTTCATGGACTGTGTGTTGTTGCTGTGTGATTGACAGCGCCGCTCCAATGAGTGCATATATCCGAGACTTCACGAGCGCCTCGTGGCCCTGGGTTGTGCAACGGAATCGCCCAAGCCCCACACAGCCAGCGTTGTGAGGTTTGGCCCGCAGTATGAGAACAACATCGCAGTGCTGCGATTGTGGTCACATCACGATGATGAGTGTGAAAGTCGAAAAGACAAGGACAGAAAGTGAGTAATGAAGATGCAGGGCCAATTAAAGAAAGGAGAGAAAGGCAAAGGGAACACGCAGAGGAAAGCTGCACTCATAACGCTATGTAACGTATATTGGTAATCCCTGAGAGAAAGGAGCTGAAAAGAGAGAAACCCCCAAGATCGAGAACAGATTGACAGAGACAGATGTAAACGTCAGCCAACATTTTTATTTTTTTTTGCCGGCAGGATTTTGCCCACTTAGTGAAATATTGTGTCTCTGCAGAGTTTGTCAGGCTGTGGGAGAGCGGAGAGAGGGCTGGGAGGTATGCCGAGTGTTTTTCTACACAAGTATGGGATGTAAAACGCTGGAAGTGGGATAGCAGCTGAAGCTGTCCATCGCGCCATGAATCAGGATGAAGTACCATGAAGCCGAGGCCCTTACAGGAGCCAGATGGGCCCTTGGCTCGGCCCAGCTAATAGCGTGAAACTCTGCACACACATACACACACGGAAACAAGATGGAAACAATGTGCTCTTAAATGAGTAGAGTACTTTCATTAGGTGTATGGTTTTCAACCTAAAGGAATACATAACCTCTCCTCGCTACTTTTGTTTCATTTTTTTGATCTTATTTTCTTATCTCATCGTTTTCCTCTGTTAGTTCTGTTTTATTTTATTTCTCTCATTAGAATGTTGTTTTCTGAAACGAGTTTCCTTTTACCTTTTGTTAAGGCTGTTTTTGTTCGGTTCTGTTTTCCTCCTCTCCTTCCTGTTATATTAATTAGTGCTTTCCCTTTGAGTTTTTAATGTCCTTCTTTATTCATATTTATTTACTTTCATTTAATCATACCTTTGCTCTTCTTCCCTGTTTCCTCTGCCATTCTGCTTCCCTGCCCAGCTGCATTACATTTCCAATCTCCCTGCTCTCTCTCTCTCTCTCTCTCTCTCTCTCTCTCTCTCTCTCTCTCTCTCTCTCTCTCTCTCTCTCTCTCTCTCTCTCTCTCTCTCTCTCTCTCTCTCTCTCTCGCTCATCTGCATCTGCTTTCACTAATCAGCCCTCAGGTTTCTTTTTGTCATTCCCCACTTCGTCCTCTGAATTTAAGCAGTTCAGATTCAGTCACACCTCGCAGGTTTCTCCGTCCGTTTACTCTGAACCCCTTCATGTCGATTTTTCTCTAAGTGTTCTTCACCATTGCGTTCATTAAAACACTTTTACTGCTAAAATGTCTGCATGTGGGTCCTACCTGCTTTGTCCAGCCTGACAAGATGAGGCCTAAATAATCACATGTGTGATGTTTTGTGCTAATCATCTCTGAAAGCTCGTTATCAAAGGTTTTCAACTGCAATGGGAATTCATCACATATTTAGAAAGCCCATCAGGAAACAAACAAAAACTTCATCCCAAAGAGAACTTTGTTGCTCCATCTACAACAACTCCTTAAAGAATTAATAATATGAGCTATACCAACACTTAATTTCCCTCTGGGATCAATAAAGTATTTTTGAATTGAATTGAATCTCTTGGTTCTCTCTGACTTGAATTCTCTGGGACGCAGAATTCACCCATGAAACACGATCTTCTTACCTTCAAGCTCCAACATCCTGGTGCAGCAGCTAACAGAGCAGCGTTTTCTGGGACTGGGATATGAACCGTTTGGTGACCATTATAATGTGAGGTTTTGTGTTAATTTATTCCTTGGTGTTGTGTTTTTGGCATTTTCTCCCTTCCATATTTTTTCACTTCCTGCCTGTAGACGTTTTACCTGCTCTTGTGTGTTTATTTGTTTCTTCCTCTTTTTATTATTTGTCCTGGTTAGTTCTGTTATTCTGAATTTCTCTTATTAGTCAATTCTTTATAAGAATTCCTTTTCTTGTAGGTTTATTTCTCATTAGGTAGTTTCCTAATTTATTTATTCTTCCAGTTTTTATTTCCTTTTGTTCTCCAGGGTTCCCTTAAGTTTCCCCTTAGATTCCTTCTTAGGCATATTATCTTTAGTTAGTTTCTAGTTTTTTATTTGGGATAGTTTTCTGTTTCCCTTGCCATTCTTCCCTTTCCTGTTGTCTCCCTGCTACTCTGCTCCTGACCCATCCATCCATTCATTTTCTATACCCGTCCATCCTAATGCAGGGTTGCGGGGGGGCTGGTGCCTATCTCCAGCGGTCAAGGGGCGAGAGGTGGGGTACACCCTGGTCAGGTCACCAGTCCATCGCAGGCTCCTGACCCAGTTTCACTAATTCCCCTCACCTGCAACTGTTTCCTACTAATTGGTCCTCAGGTTTCTCTGTCATTTCCTCGCTCCCTCCTCAGTATTTAAAGAGCTCTCTTTCAGTCACTACTCGCTGGTCCATCGTCTATCTTCCCTGTCTGGTTCCTGCTGCTGCTTTTTCCTGGACTCTGTTTTTCCCTTGTTCCCCTGAGGTGTTTGTAAGTTTATTATTCCTTGTTTAATTAACTTCAAAGTTCTTCATTTTTTTTGCTACATTTGGGTCCTCACTCACACCTAACACGACAATGTCATTAGGTCAATCTGGCTTTCAAGAAGATAACTTATTAAACTCATAGCTCAGAGGCAAACTGTAAAAATCATCCAGAATATTGACTGCATCATCTGCAAATAAACTTTCAGTGTGCATCTGTGTTTAATGAGATATAAAATGCAAGAAATGCACACATATTTCTTCTCTAGTGGGAATGTCTTCCATTTGCCTTGCTGATTTACCCAACATTCAGCACCAAATCATTGAGAAGTAAGGGAATGTGGAGGTTTCTTCAACCAGTAACCTTTATGCGATTCATTGGAATGACAGTAAACAACCAATCCAGCTTCATATCCTTCACCCAATGCAGGTTTATCATTCATCCTTATTTCATTCAGTCATCCTCAGCTTGGGTGAATATAATGGGAATAAAGTGAAGTAACTGCCTATCTTTAACCCACATGCATAGTCACCCCCCCCCCCCCCCCGCCATGTTTATGTGTTGATAAATGTTCTAGTTGTGCTTTTCTGCACAGAAATCTCCTTTTCTAAAGATTAATTCTTCCTCCGGTTCCAACCCCTGTGTGTTTCATGTATCTTGTCATCCATGCATTGAGTCTCCTATCCTTACACTGTAGTGTAAGGATAGGAAACTAGTGTGTACATACACACTAGGGTGCGCCCCAACAGATGTCCCGCTTTGTGCGACATCTTTATTTTCATCACTTTTCACACGTCACGCACATTGAGACACTGTCCCGCATTGTTATGAACAGCAGTATTAGTGAAAACATGTCGGCATAACTGATGTAATTTAAACTTGTCCCAGTGAAAAGTTTAAAATCGTCAGCCTGATGTGCTTCTCCTCCAACCTTGTAAATATATTGATTTAAAAAAAGAAAAATTATATATAAAAAAAAAGTTATTGCATCCGTCTGCGTCTCCCCATTGGTCTATCGCTCACTGCAGCTCCGCAAACCCTCTGAGTAAAAAAAAAAAAAGTGCTTATTGTAAGCTCGTTCCGGGCCCATAACTGGTGCTTTGCTTTTTCCCTTAGCAGCACCAGAACTTTATAGACTTCAACTATGGAGAGATTTTTCAGAGCACACATGAAAAGAAAATCTATTAAAAATAAAGGTTCCTGAGAGTTTAAATGAATAACGGTATAGTGTGCGTCAGACCCCCCTGTGTTTAACCCTAAAGTGAGTTTAATTCAATGCGTCATATTCAAAATGATTACAGATAGCAATGATTGAATAATATTGTTTATATAACCTTAAAAATGCTTAATCAAGACTGCTGAGCAGGGTTGTATCTAGGAAGTTTTCAAAGAGGGCTAAATGGGGGCCAGTGATGATCTTGGGGTGTCAAAGCAGTGCTGTAATACGAAGGGGGCGGGGCCTAGTGACAGACATCAGACTCACAACATGAACAAACAAGCTAACAAAGCTAACCAACGCTGCAGTTGCAAGATAACTGCAAATAATTACAGTGGGAACTGGAGTTTTGTAAAGGTTTAGTTCAACACCATTTGTGCTCATGTTGGTAAGCAAATAATCCCTCTATTGTTCAGAAGAATACAATTCAGAAATGCTTTATTGATCCCAGAGGGAAAATAAGTGTTGTTGTAGCTCATTAATTCCTATCCATTACATCCTTTATTCCCCCTATTAGACATCTATCAGACAAATTTAGTTCAGAACGCTGTCTAGGCCAGTTGAGGTTCACCAGCCCACACCACAAAGAGTTTGAAGGTTTATTGAAGAAAGGGGTCGAGGAGATGGATTGGGTGTGAGGATGGGTCTCCTGGAGAGACTTGCTTATGAAGGCTTGGTAGGAAAAGACCCAATGTGGGGGTGCAGTCTTCGGGAAATGGGCTTTTCCAGAGCCCAATTTATCCCTGAGAGGAGTGGATAGAAATGAAGAATGACAGTAGGGAAAGGACTGAGGGTGAAGAAGAAGAACTTTATTATTATGCTTTTTTGCCAGATGTTTTACGCCATCCATTGTGATAAAAAAAAAATAAAAAAAAGCTGTTGACTACAATAGTTTACCACAGAATAAATTAAACAAAGAAGTGCAATGTCTTACAGGAGCTTATGTTGGTGCCCCAAACATCCACCATTAGTTTAAATGTAGCCAATTGTATGCTGTAAACTTTAATTTGGTTGTATCATATCCGATACAATTTAATTATATAGCATCGACTCACAACAGATGTCATCTCAAGGCACTTTAAAAACGAAAAGTCAAAAGTCATATGAAGCTTAATGTTGCATGCTCGATACTTTTAGGAACGACCAAAAGTCTTAAAGTGGAGTTTGTGTACCTCATTCAGTTTTTGATAAAACCATCCCAGAAACTTCACTAACAGCTAGATATCTGCTACTGTTAGCTTGCTAACTAGATTAGCATCATTTAACTTTCATGACAATACCTTTCTATGTAAATTGTTGCAGTAAGATTATTTTTTCATTGAAATTTATATACATATTTTTTTTAAATAAAGCACTGGGAGTAAGCATGGGCCAGTTTCCTCTATCAAGAAAGACTGAGGGTTTAAAAAGTCACAGCTTGAAAAAAGGATTACATTTTACATCATGCCATTCTTAAGGTTTGAAAAGCTTTTACTGACATGTAAGGGAAGGTGTTGGACTGACTAGAGTTTTGTCTTGCTGTTTGAAGCATAAAATAACTAAGTGCTGCCCCTCCCATACCTGCTGCTGGCTGAAAAATGGCTATAAAAGTTTTTCCACTGAGAGAAAACAGGAAAATCAATGACTTACATGGGGTGGAAAGTTAAAGCTCATTTATAAAAAACTCAGTATGACTGGGATGTTTTGGATAGCACATTTTAGCAACAAGGCAGTTCCAAGTGCTTTATGTGATTTGTATGAAAATGACAGTGAATCAGGATGATATATTTTATTTTTCATGATAACTATGATGATCAGTGGGGTATATTATTCTAGCATCAATTTAAATAATCTTTGTTTTTCTGGTAATTCAAAACCTTCCCTTTATTGTTTTAAATTTTGGGCATAAAGAAGTTAACTACTTTAGCTTTATGAACAACCAGCAGTAGATAAGTAATAACGGGGTCTGCACACTGCGTGAGACTCGCATTGTGTTGCATCTAACTTTCTCCATTGATCATCGTACGAGCAAACAGTCAAAGTCACTGCACAGTCGTCGTGTTTAACTGATGCGACTGGTGATTTTGACAGATGGCGTTGTGGCCATAAAAACAAGATATTATCAGGGCTGAGCAGCAGCCTGGAAATATCTCAACAGCGACCACAGATTAACACGCAACTTTTATAGAGAATTTGGCTGTAATGAGATACAGTGGCCTAACATGAGAGAGCAGAGAGCTCAGGAAACAGAAAAGTGTTGACAGGAATAAACTTTCAGGGTGATAAAGTTATCATTCCTGCATAGGAGTTTAACCTTATATACCCTTTTGAATTTCTCATTTCATGCAACTAGCTCTATTTATCTAAACATGAACTTCAAATTATATAAACTCAGCAAAAAAAGAAACGTCCCTTTTTCTGGACTGTGTATTTCAACAATAATGTTGTAAAAATCCAAATAACTTTACAGATCTTCATTGTAAAGGGTTTAAACAATGTTTTCCATGCATGTTCAATTAACCATAATCAATTAATTAACATGCACCTTTGGAATGGTCGTTAAGACCATAACAGCTTACAGAAAGTAGGCATTTAAGGTCACAGTTCTAAAAACGCAGGACACTATAGAGACTTGTCTACAGACTGTTAAAACACCCAAAGAAAGATGCCCAGGGTCCCTGCTCATCTGCGTGAATGTGCATTAGGCATGCTGCAGGGAGGCATGAGGACTGCTGATGTGGCTAGGGCAATAAATTGCCATGTCCGCACTGTGAGACGCCTAAGATAGCGCTACAGGGAGACAGGAAAGACAGCTGATCATCCTCGCAGTGGAAGACCACGTGTAACAACACCTGCACAGGATCGGTACATCTGAATATCACACCTGCGTGACAGGTACAGGATGGCCACAACAACTGCCCGAGTCACACCAGGAACACACAATCCCTCCATCAGTGCTCAGACTGTACGCAATAGGCTGAGAGAGGCTGGACTGAGGGCTTGTAGGCCTGTTGTAAGGCAGGTCCTTTCCAGACATTACCAGCAACAACGGACACAAACCCACCTTCGCTGGACCAGACAGGAGTGGCAAAAAGTGCTCTTCACTGATGAGTCACGGTTTTGTCTCACCAGGGGTGATGGACAGATTCGTGTTTATCGTTGAAGGAATGAGCGTTACACCGAGGCCTGTACCCTGGAGCGGGATCGATTTGGAGGTGGGGGGTCCGTCATGGTCTGGGGCGGTATATCACATCACCATCGGACTGGGCTTGTTGTAATTGCAGGCAATCTTAATGCCTTGCGGTACAGGGAAGACATCCTCCTCCCTCATGTGGTACCCTTTATGCATGCTCATCCGGACATGATCCTCCAGCAGGACAATGCCACCAGCCATACTGCTCGTTCTGTGCGTGAGTTTCTGCATGACAGCAATGTCAGTGTTCTGCCATGGCCAGCGAAGAGCCCGGATCTCAATCCCATTGAGCACGTCTGGGACCTGTTGGATCGCAGGGTGAGGGCTAGGGCCATTCCCCCCAGAAATGTCCAGGAACTTGCAAGTGCCTTGGTGGAAGAGTGGGGTAACATCTCACAGCAAGAACTGACAAATCTGGTCCAGTCCATGAGGAGGATATGCACTCCAGTACTTCAAGCAGCTGGTGGCCACACCAGATACTGACTGGGACTTTTGATTTTGAGCCTCCCTTCATTCAAGGACACATTATTCTATTTCTGTTAGTTACATGTCTGTGAAACATGTTTAGTTTATGTCTTATGGTGTTGACTCTTTTAATGTTCACACAAATATTTACACACTAAGTTTACTGAAAGTAAAAACAGTTTAAAGTCAGAGGACGTTTCTTTTTTTGCTGAGTTTCGAAGACATTGCATAAGATTTACCATTTTTCTTCTAGTCACTGAAAAACCAGAGGAGAAATTGTCATTAAAATAAAAACAATTTTCCAAATCAACACTAAAATGCATGACATGATCAATGAATTATTTGTTTTAATAGGTGCCAAATTAATTTAATGGCAAGTTTTTACTCCTTTTTTTATACAAGGTTTAAAATTGGTTTTATTGATCTATTTTAAAAATACAAATAATCAAAGTTCGTTGCTGAAACAAAATAATTTCTTAATGAAGAAGACACACCATGTATTGAAAAAAGGCTCCATTTATAAATAGCTAATAGTTTATGGATATGTTTTATTTAATATGTAAACACGTGATCTAAGTGTTTATCAGGCATTATTTAGGAGCAAGAGAGAGACAAAACTGACAGATTTCTTGCCAAATATTCAGCCAAATGTGTTAATACTTTGTTGGCATTTATGCATGTTTATTGTTCATAATAAATAGTGCCATGTGTTTTACTTTACAATTAGCTTTCCTTTGATGCTTGTGGATATCTATGATGCAGTGATAAAGTACAATATTACATACTAAAGGATTGTTTACAAATGCTCATTGTGCTTACAAGGTATAACTTAGTCTAAAATGTTAAATATAGCAACTATAGAAGAAAATTTATAGGTGAACAGATTTGGCTCACTATTTGGCAAGAATAGTGTACCATTAATACATGATTAACACTTATTAATGATTGTGTTTACAGATGAATTAACACGTTTATAAATTATTTACCATTTATGAGGGAAGCCGTACTGTAAGGTGATACTGAAAACAGATTTAGCTGACTTATTCAGCTAAATGAGGACCAATCTATTTAATTACAGTAGTGTGGTAGGGTTTGGATTCGGTGGTCTCCAAAACTTTTGCAGAAGGAAGACATTTTCCTAACCCAAACTAATCTCAGTTTTCCAGATATTCATAAGAACTATATGACTCAAAACTAAGATCTGACCCCAACAATAACCCAGCAACTACTTATGCATGAAGCCTAAATATCAAGTAAGACTAAAATATTCTGTAATCTGTCTGCAAATATATAATTGTAGATTTTTTGAAGGATCCCTCTTCCCATGAGAAATTTGATGTCATCTAGTTTGTCTTATTATTTTCTGAGAGGGTTTATGCCCACCATTTTCACAGAGTAAGTGAAATAAGTGTGTAGAATAAGTTATCCTCAGGGGATTAATGACGTATTCTGATTCTAATTTATATTTCAAGTGGGAAAGAAAAATAACCTTAACAAAATATATGCTACGAAAACTTACTTGAAAGAAATGTCAACATAAAAGCCTGCTTAAAGTGCTTCATTGTCAAATACATTGAATTCATACTTAATATTAATGAATGCTTCTCATGAATGCGCTTTTATCGCCTTCAGTGCTCTAATAGACGTGTACTGCTCAACACTGAGCTCTGCTGGCCAAATGGTGTAAAAAGGTTAACATCTTATGTACAACAGAAAGCTAATGCAGTCAACTGAACATTTGCTTATAAGGGAATTTCAGTAAATCAGTAAACACAAAATTCAGTTTTTAAATGAAGGTTTATATTATTAAAAGACAAAATAATCCAAGCCTACATGGCCCTGTCCCCCCCGGATTAACGCAGTTTAACTTAACAGTGGTTCATCACACCTGAGCTCAATTTCTCTAGTGACAACCAGGCCTAATTACTGCCAAAACCTGTTTTCAGAAATCACTTAAATGGGGTGGCGCAGTGGTTAGAGCGGGCGTCCCCAGTTCGAGTCCCGTCCCGGGAGACCTTTGCTGCATGTCTTCCGTCACCTCTCTCCCCCTTCAAAAACTCTGTCCACTGTCAATAAAGGCCACTCGGGCCCAAAAAGAACTTTAAAAAAAACACTTAAATAAGACCTGCCTGACAAAGTGAGGTAGACTGCATGGCCATTTTTGAGTTCTAAGACAAAAACCACTGCTGAGCAAAAAGAACATTAAGGCTCATTTAAATTTAGCCAGAAAACATCTTGATGATCACCAAGACTTTTGGGAAAATCCTCTGTGGACTGATGAGACAAAAGGTGAACTGTTTGGAAGGTGTGCGTCCCATTACATGTGGTGTAACACCGCATTTCAGAAAAAGAACATCATACCAATAGTAAAATATGGTAGTGGTAGTGTGATGGTCTGGGACTATTTTCCTGCTTCAAGACCTTGTTCAGACTTACTTTGAGAAACAGAACCATGGAGTCCACCAAAAAATGCTAAAGGAGAATGTCCGGCCATCTGTTTGTGACCTCAAGCTGAAATGAACTTGGGTACTGCAGCAGGACATTGCTCCAAAATACACCAGCAAGTCCACCTCTGATTGACTGAAGAAAAACAAAATTAAAACTTTGGAGTGGTCTAGTCAAAGTCCTGACCTGAATCGTATTGAGATGCTGTGGTATGACCCTAAGAAGACGACCCATGTTCGAAAACCCTCCAGTGTGGCTGAACTACAACAGTTCTTGAAATATGAGTGTGCCAAAATTCCTCCACAGCTGGAAAAGACTCATTACAAGTTATTGCAAATGTTTGATTGCAGTTGTTGCTGCTAAGGTTGGCCCAAACAGTTATTAGGTTTAGGGGGCGATCACTTTCACACACAGGACCATGTAAGTTTTTTCCCCTCCCGTAATAATAAAAACCTTCATTCAAAAATGGCATCTTTGATTAATTTTTACAATGTTCCATGATCTGAAACACTATAGTTATATACATATATGCCTTGTATATGTATATGCAAGGTGTATATACATATACCCTTAATTCCATGAGAGAGTCAAAAAATAATTTTAATGGATGAATAAAGTAAATAATACATAAACAGCCAGATAGTGCGTTTGTTTAGTTGAATTGTTCCGTGATAACAGTGCCCTCTAGTGTAGATAAAAAATAAAGCATACACAGCTATATAGCCAGTGATACGATTAATTTGTTGCAACATATACAACAAGCATACGTTAACATGTAAAAGAAAAGGTAAAAAATCAACATGTAAAAATTCCCCAGGAAGAAAAAAGTAACATAATCGCTGTGATGACTTCTGATGATTGAAGGAAAGAATGGATTGATTCATTTGCAAAAAAGGCATCTGAAATCTTTTTCTTGGTGGAAAGGATTATTAATACAATGTATCAAGGACATGTGTTCCATTCAATATTTTTTGCCCCACTTAGCAAGTTTTGGCTACAAAGATTGCATTATGCACAATGTTTGAATTAAAAATAGTAACACTCTGAAAGGTGTTACTTACTCTGATACACCTAACATTGCACATTACTCTGACCTCATCATCTGCACAGTGAAACATGGTGGTGGCAGGATTATGCTGTGGGGATCCACATGAGGACGTCCTAAAAAAAACAAAACAAAAACAAAACAAAAAGATAACTGCTAGAGATTGGGGAGAGGTTCTATCAGATTTCTGTTAAGATGATCCTTAACATCTCAGAATCTTACTTTAAAATAACTATAAACAGATATCCTCTATTCTATCTTTATTTATATACTATTAGTGGGGAAGGTGTTGCTCTGCTTCCAGCCTTCAGGATAACACCAGTCGTCCCTGTCATGTTTTAAATTCATTCTTTTAAAAGCACTAAAATTTCCCCAAACATTGACATCTGTCAAGTTGAGGAGATGCTAGACGCTCTGATTTTTGCTCACATTTTTAATGCCTCTCTACTTCTTCTGAAGAGTCTTTGATTCCCTGAATGTTCCACACTAAATCTCTACAAAATACTTAGCTCCGCCATCCTTCAGATCTTTTCCCAATAAGTCCACCAGATGGCAGTGCTAACTTGAAGTTGATCTGGGTTGATGAACCCGTTAACCCATTTACCCCCCCAGTTACAAAATCCTCAGCCTCCCAGCCCTGATACAGAAATATGAGCCTACCCTATGCCGTTTCAACTCTGACATGCTGAGCTGCCAGACTGAGATGTGGAATGGTCATGGATGTGTGTGGATGTCTGTATTTGTGTGAATATTGCATGCTCAGATTCCGAGATGGTTCGCTTGGCCCCATCTCCCTCCTTAAAGTATGCATAGACCCTCACCTGCTTCCCGCTTACCGCTGCATGGATGTGATGCGTTGATTCTGTCCTGTGGGCGCTGCCACCCTGACCAGACTGCTAATGCCTCACCTTCACCTGATTAATGTGAGTTCAGCCATCTGCCCCAGCTGGTCGGCAAACCCTCTGATGTCAGGGAGGAGCTCCGCAAGGTGTTGTTGACAGTGTCCCAGCATCGAACTACAAAGTAGAAAGACATTTTTGCTTTGAGGTTAAAAAAAGAAAAGAAACGAGAGGCAAAACATGAGTTTTTATCGTCTAGGCTGGCAGGTCATCAAGATGGGTTGGGATGGCATGAAGTGATGGATCTTCTCGAAGGTGCCTGAGACGTTGTTTTGGCAGATGCTGAAACAGAAAGTGGGAGATTTATCTGAGCCAGTGGCGAAGAGAGAAGCAAACCTTGGTTGAATTTGTAGAATGTCTTCCTGTCAAGCAAAGGCAAAATCAGCATCTCAAACACCGGTCTGAGAGCTGTCCAGTGAGTTAATGTGGAAGACGGACAGAGAATGAGTAAAAACTGACTGAACGTGACCTGGTCAGTTTATCAACAGACACACAGTGATGTGTAACCCTAACCCAACATTAGTTTCCAGCATTACACATCTACACTAAAATGTTTGCCCATTAATATTCTGTTGGACTGGGCTTTGCCAGAGATTCCTATAGTATTTAAGTGCTATATGTAACCAGCAAGCTAAATATTTAGTTTGCCAGTTAAATATTTAACTGTGCCATCTATAAAGGAATAAATAACATGGTGAAAATATGACTTAAAAAATTGCACTCCAATTTCTTTCTCTAATGACAGGTTAAATAACTCAAATTATTGGGTGTTAATTTGTGACTGTAGCTTTACAAATGCCACCTCATACCCCACAGTATTATGCTGGCACTGTCATGTTTCTCTACAGAGATGGTGCAGACAGGGGGGATATTTCATGTTGGTTTTTCTGTCAGACATTGGGGTCTATGTGTAGAGAAAAAAGTCACATTCTGGTCCCTTCTGTCCAGAACCGCCTTCCTCCATGGGGAAGGAATGTGTGTTCCCTACATGAATTGTGACAAACTTCACACTGGATTTCTTATGGTTTTCCCTCTTGATGCCACTTGTTCCATAACGGACGAATTTGAGGAATGCATGACTAATAGGCCTGTCAACAGATTCTCCCACCTGAGCTATAGGTCCTCAGCTCATCCAGAGTAACTATGGGCCTCTAGGCTGCTTTTCTGCTTAATGTTTTGTTGTCAGTTATGCCACATTATCTCCATTTTCTGATTAAACAGCGGTGAAAGGTTTACCATTATTTAAGCGATTAACACGGATGAGCTTACGTTTAACTTCACCTTCATTAAGTACACATGGATGGTACGTTTTCTGATGTTTCTCACTGTGAGACATTTTTTAGTTTCAACACAAATGATTAAAAAGAGATGGTCTCCTATCTTTTATTTTAAACAGCCTGCAGTGATTCAACAGACTGTTTTGTCTGTAGAAACTGGATCACGTGATGACCTAAAAGACAGATATTTCTTTTCAAAGTGAACTATTGCTGTATAAATGAAATGACTGTTCATTCCTCTAGTGAAGGAATGATATATACAGCTTGGACTCTACCACTTTCCCTTGCTTTGTGTGGATAATGTCACTCTGTGCTTAGAATAAGGGACAGAAAGGGTCTGTTGTAACCTGTAGGGTGGGCAGGGGTGCCGGCTGGGGTTGCCTTCGGTCTTCTGTAAGTGGAGTAAACATGTGTTCCGAGAGACTGGATCCACAGGCGCACGCTGACTCATGGCCGAGCTAATCCTTCCTCTAAACCCTTTATCTATCTCTCGCTCCGAGACCTCCCTCTCCCCCAGATCCAAGGCTTCATCATTGGCCACAGTTTAAAGCAGGCCTGCGTGAACTGAAGGTTTTAAAACGAGGAGATGGTAGGACGATGAGGAGTGTTGGGATTCAGCTCTTTAAGCACGGTAATGGCTGCTCCTCCATCATGCGGAGCCTCTAAGGGCCCCGCAGCAGACCAACGCGGTGTGCAAGTGGTCCACGGAAACATGAAGATGAATTAGTCATCCACCGTGTACATCCATGCACCTCTTTATTCCTCCTTGTCTCCTTCAGCTCACGCTCTCTTGCAAAATCACTGTTTCGTTGCAGCATTCCTATATTTTTTTTACAGCCTCTCCCCTTAGCTCCCCCCCCCCTGTCTCCCATCTGTCTGTCTCCACTAAAGCCCTCCCCTCCAGCATGTTTTACTGATGTGTAACGCTGACCCACTTTAACTAAAGGCAAGCGAGGATGAAGGAAGCAGCGACTGGGGGAGGATGGAGAGACTTCACATCACTCCTCCTCTCTCTCTGCTGCTCACGTCCCATAGTGCTATGTTTAAGGTAAATATTGTTACAGCGCCGCTCATCACAAGGACTTCTGAGACGAGGCCCCCGCCCTCACTACAAGTTCAAATATTCATCATCTCCCTCCCTCCTCATCTCCGCGTCACTCGGTGTGTTTAACCCCCACGGCTTGTCGTTTTCGGTTGTGTGTCACTCCCACTCCTGCCGCCCTCGCCCCTGCTGCTCACGTTTCACATCTCCATGCCTTGGCTCCTGTATCCCCCTGCCTCCATATGCTTGTAGTGCAGCATTCTGTGGGGAAAGTAGCGGCGGCATATGTGTGTCATGTTTGGGTCTCACTTCACTTGCAGTGAACACATCGGGTGGGAGTCATATGCACAGCAGGGCTTCGAATAAAGGAGCAGTGCAACACTTTATCCCCTCCATCATAATACACGTGTGACATCACTGAGGCTTTACGCTGAAAGCTAAAAGCTAAAAGAATATTACTGAAAGAGTAAATCTTATCTTTCCCTCAATCCTTTGTGGTGCTACAATCGCTTCCCTGAAACTCACTGCCTGTTTTATTGAGAACTGATGGGTTATATTAACAGGAAGTGTTCAACCTCGTTTACTCTAATACCCATAAATCAAATCAGGTGATTTGGCTCCAGAAGTGACCTTAATTGAACAAAGTCCACGTGTGTGTGTGATAGAATCTCTGTATAAAGAAACTTACAGAGGCTTCCACTTTAACTGAAAGGCTGGGCAAGAAGATCATTAATCAGAAAAGCAGTCAGGAAGGCCATGGAAACTCTGGAGGAGCGGCAGGGATCCACAGCTCAGGTGGGAGAATCTGCCTCCAGGCCAACTAAACGTCATGCACTTTACAAATCTGGTCTTGATGAAAGAGTGGCGAGGAGAAAATGAGTGTTGAAGAAAAGCCATAAGAAAAGCCATGAGAAAAGCAGTTTACTAGAAGCCATGCAGGTGAACCAAATACATGGAAGAAGGTTAGGTCTGCTTCACAAGGCAAGAATTTAAAATGGTCAGACGATTTTCAAACCATACACATGCTGATTAAAAAATTATCAATTTTGGTCACGGCAATGACTAGACACCACACACGAATAGACTTCACTCACGTACATTCCCAGCTCAGATGGGAAATCTTGCAAAATTTCAGATCAAAAATGACTTTGGAGTAACATGGCGGACGAGGATGAAGGCAGGCTAGACCATCGATGCAATAAAGTTTTTTATTTTTTTATTTTCTATGGGCTAGAACTGTAGTTCCCAACCCTTTTTCCTTGAGGATCCCCAACTCCTACACACATACACAACTTTCAGGCCTACATGTAAAACGCAATGTTTGGTGACGAACTTACACTGCAAGTTAACCTGAACACACCATTCTTAGAGGGAAACATGGTGGTGGGAGCACCACATAGTAGTAGGGAATGATTTTCTTCAGCAGGGACAGGAAGGGTGGGCTGAGTTAATAGGAAGATGGATGGAGCTGAATACAGAATGTATCTGAAAAACAGTCATTTATTTATATAGAATATTTAAAATAAGCATAAAGCACTTTGGACATGGTTTCTCCATTTCTGGATGAGGATTCTCTTTGATTCACTAAAGTCCCCAAACCGTAGCCATGGCATCAGTCTCTTAACCCGTTGTTTCTCGTCTGTTCTTGAGTTTATTTTGATCAGGGCATTAAGTGCTGCTTTTCAGAATCATTTAACCTACTTCATGTTGTCAGTCTGGTTCTATTTAAGTGATTTCATGCTAAACATGGTCTTTCAATAGAGAAGCCCTTCAAGAATCGACAGCCCTAAAATCAGAAGTCAAAACACGACTGAGCATATTTTAGGCAAACCTTGGGACAGAGACCAAGTTTGGAAGCAGGTTTACTTGTACCTATTAGTGGCATTTGCAATACCTGTACTGTTTAAAAAACAAATAAATACTTCCGAAATTGTGCCACTCAAGGTGGCAGCAAGTTGGAGTAGCTCTTTTACTTTCGTTCTGATTTTCCTCTCTTTCCAAACTTTAATTCCTCTGTTTCTGGCAGAAAATTTACCTTTTTGGACAAATATTCTCTTTGGTTTTGGTTCAGTTAGAGGTTTCTTCAGATCTACAGAGCGCAACAGCAAATCCTCTATCCCCACCGATATCAGCATCTACAACAAATCTTTGAAGAAACTTGGATGAGTTAAAACATTAAATTTTTTCTTTGTGATTATCAATGTATTTTTTAATTGAATCATAAAAAAATGAAGTGTAGCTATTTTTGTTACATAGCTGACAAATATTTGGTGTGATAAAGCAGGAACACCATAATCGCTGTGCAGCAGTGTATCTGGCACTGCGTTCCTCCCATCTCATGCCCGGTAAGGAGCGTCCAACTCATAACAGATTCAAGTCTGCAGGTGGACAAGAGCAGCTGATGACGACCAGACGAGAAGAAAAGATTAAAGGAAGCATCTGGAGAGAGGGATGGAGTGAAAGTCACATGGATGGAGGAAAGAAGAACACGTGGCAAACTTGCCTCTCCTGCCTCTCGCTCCATAAATATTTGATGCAGGGGACTAAAACCAGCGCTGTGAACTCTGAGGAAGTGTGACAGCTGGAAATGCTCTGAAGACGGCAGCTTACAACAGCCATCTAAGGAGCAAAATGATGGGAGAGATGCAATGTACGAGACTTGTTTTTGAGGAGTGGGAAGAAGAGGACAGCACGTGAGTTCATAGATGCATGACAGATTAATCTGTTGTGTGTGGACAACGAGATGGTTGTAACAGAACAAGATGATAGTTTTCTTTGCAAAAATAAATCTAACAACACTACTTTTTGTATCTGCCAGCAATCCTTATCTTATAACCGAAATCTCAAGGATATGTCTATTCCTCTAAGGTTTTTGTTCACACACATGTACGCACACAACACACATCCTGTGGGGTGACAGGAGCGTTGAAATATTGATGTGGGCTCTCCTGTTGCCGTAATGAAAAATCGTCATCCGATAAATGTTTCATCCCTCCAGATGCATCACCTACCCATTTTTAACAGATGAGGCAATTCGCTGCAGAAACACACAGACTGGGGAAACGAGCCTCGTTGCATTTTGGTGCCCTCAGCACTCAGCTCAGAGGAGAGGCCTGGGGGACATTGTGCAACTGAAATAACCTGATCAGCTTCTGACTCATACATATGGAGTTTCAGCTGTTTCTTACTGTAAATAGAGACCACAGAAATGAAACCTGCCTTCTTTTTCTCGGTGCTCACATTGTATAACTCTGATTCAGTTGACTGTCCCAACAAGCTATCAATAAAATTATGTTACTGTGGGGCAAGGAGACAAGTCTCCCACTCAGCACCACATTCACTGCAATTACATCAATGCCACTTGTGGTACTTTGAGTATTGCATGTGGGTACTTTAAGTATTGCATTTTTTTCCAAATGCAATGCATTTTCCATTAGCTCACAGTGGCTAGCCCCACTTCTTGAGTTTCCACAGGGAATCAGTCAAAATAGGCTGAGAATATTCCCAAAAAGGTTTTGTAAAGCATGTTGTGTTTTGAAAGCTAATAAATGGAATATAATAGTTATTCTGGTACATAAAAATATAGATTTATTGATTTTGAAACTAATTTTTTTAAATAATAAACCTAGTTGGTGGGTCTACCCATCTTCAGTTCATAAGGCTGGTTGGTAGAAAAAAAAAGTTCCATCCATCCCCCTTGTGACTCTTAAAAATCGAAATATCATCTTGTAAATTAAATCCCACATACACTCGTACAATCTCCTTAATCCTTAACTGAACACAATTCCAGTTGCTCAGATTTGAGTATTTTCCTCTCATGCCTATATTTATCACAATCTAACATTACATGTTCAAAGGTTTTCTCTTGCCCCCAAAAGATCTAAATTGTTAGAAGTCACAAGCATTTACTTAAGAATAAAGACATTAAAACTATTTCGTTCTACACTTTAGTCCAGAAGGTGGCAGTAATGCACCTCAAGTGGTTTTCTGCCATGCCAACTGCCATGAAATTGCAAGAAGAAGAAAATACATGTCTAGGTAAGGACTTCTGGCTGATGGCTCACTATTACTCTGCAAAGGTTTGCCTCCCACCAAGAGCAGAAAACGAACAGAACCTCTTCCAAGAAAGTCCTGAAAAAAGACTGTGCTATTGCTAATGCTAGCAACACGGCTAGTGCTGACCTTATAGATGCCATTTCCACACTACTCCAAAAGTATTGTGAAGAGCCGTCTGGTGAGTTCAAGACTTCTTTCACTGGGATTGAGAGCAAACTGGGCCAGACAAAGCTTTTGACAGATGACCATGACCAACACATCTCTTTCCTGGAACTAGTCTCAGACGCCCTTGGCCAACATGACCTGGATATCAAAGCTACAAGCTCAGCTCTTCGCGAGGAAAAGTGCCAAGATCAAGGCATCTGCTCCAAGATGAGATCGGAAAACATGTCCTGCCCAACCTGCCCAGAGATCGACAGAGCCCAACACATGCTGTCCGGGACAGCATTCACTACAGGTGATTTTCTGTTTGGATCAATACAAAACCAAGGAGTTTCTTATCAGGTAAGCCCTTTGCAAGGGGAAATTTGACTACCAGGGCCAACAGATTCATATTGTAGAAGATTACTGAAGTGATGAGCCAACGAGTTAAATACAAGGACGTGATGGTGGAACTATATAAAAGAGACTTTAAACCTGCCTTGATCTACCCAGCTTGTCTTCGTATGACACTTCCTGGGACCAGGGGAGCCAAGGAACTGATTAACTCTGCTGACAAAGCACAGAAGTTCAGTAATGATCACCCCTCTCATTAACACAAAGATTACTCTTTAATGCAGAGACTATTAGTTCATACTCTTACAGGAGGCGGATGACAGCGCCACTATCGGTGATGTACTCTCTTTCTTGTCTTAAATGTTTTGTAAGTTTCGTAAAACAGAATACTCTTTCATAAGCATTGCTGCATACACTATTTTGTGTTGCTTCTTCTTCTTTTTTTATGTATCTACTTGCACTTATTTGCACCCTCAGTTAAAAAGTGGTTGTTATTTGTACATACTAATATGCTGGAGCTGCAGCTAAAGTAGTAGGACTCATGGAAAGTCTGCATCAACGGGGCCCAACCTCACGCCAATGACTGACGCAATCTGCTGGGATTCCTTAAATAGGAAACTTTTTAACTGATTGGAATGTTTGTATAAATGTATTGAAATGACTTCTTGTTAAGTGCCTTGAGATGACATCTGTTGGGAATTGGCACTATATAAATAAACTGAATTGAAATTGAATTGAAATTGAATGCGTTATGCTTGGAAGGCGATTTGAGAAGACGTTCATGTCAGAGTTTGCTGCATTAAAATTTTTTTATTTTATAGCAGCTATCTTGTTCTGGGAGGGTGGGGTGGGTGGCTGGGCTGTCATTGCATTTCGTAATGCTGGGAAAAAAACATTGGTCACTCTGTTTATTTGTGTCTTCCATCAAGTTACAGGGACCAGTTTAATGTTCACCATTTTACTTATACGGTATCTTGAGTGGCCTTAATTTTGTGAGCTGCAATGTGAAAGGACTAAAGCAGAATACTAGGAAGTTGGAGAGAAAATGGCGCTCTACACACCTAGAGGATTCCTATTTAACCTGGAATAACAGTCTACTGCTGTACAAAAAGACCCTTCGATAAGCTAGAACAGCATATTTTTCATCATTAATAGAGGTGAATAAAAACAATCCTAGGTTTCTTTTTAGTACAGTTGCCAAAAACTTACACAGAGTCATAGCTCTGTTGAGCCAACTATTCCTCCAGCTCTTAGCAGTGATGATTTTATGGGATTCTTCATAAATAAAATTAATTCTATTAAAAATAAAATCATTGGCATCCTCCCAAACATGATTACTTCTTCCTCAGTAAATGAGGCAGTATCGGAAAGAGCTGTAGAACCTCAGTTGTGCTTAGGCTGTTTTGATTCAGTTGAGCTTTCGGAATTATCAAAAATATTAGCCTCATCTAAACCTTCAACTTGTATGTTGGACCCAATTCCAACCAAATTATTTAAAGAAGTGTTCCATTTGGTTCCTGGCCCCATTTTGGATATGATGAATCTATCCTTAGTAAATGGATACGTACCACAGGGATTTAAAATAGCTGTAATTAAACCTTTACTCAAGAAACCTTCCCTTGACCAAGATGACTAAGTGAATTACAGACCTATATCTAACCTTCCTTTCTTATCCAAAGTCCTTGAGAAAATAGTTGCTAATCAAGTCTGTGAGCATCTAAACAGTAACGAGCTGTTTGAAGAGTTTCAGTCAGGTTTTAGAGCTCATCTTAGCACTGAAACAGCACTGGTGAAGGTTACTAATGATATTCTCATGGACTCAGATAATGGACTGGTGTCTGTTCTGGTTTTGTTAGATCTCAGTGCTGCTTTTGACACAGTCGATCATAATATACTCCTAGAAAGGCTTGAACAAGTTGCAGGGATCAAAGGAACAGCACTAGGCTGGTTTAAATCATATTTGTCTGATAGATTCCAGTTTGTTCATCTAAATGATAAATCTTCTTCACTCTCAAGGGTTACTTGTGGAGTTCCACAGGGTTCTGTGCTTGGACCAATTCTGTTCACCATATATATGCTCCCAATTGGTAGAATCATTAGACAGCATGGAATAAATTTCCACAGCTATGCCGATGATACACAACTATATTTATCCATAAATCCTGATGAACCCAGTCAGTTAGGTAGATTACAGGCATGTCTGGAAGACATGAAAACATGGATGACCCTAAACTTTTTGATTTTAAATTCTGACAAAACAGAAGTTGCTGTCTTTGGACCAGAAGTTCTTAAACAGAAACTGATTAGTCAATCACTTCATCTGGATGGCATTAAATTGGCCCCCAGTAATAACCTAAAGAACCTCGGCGTTATTTTTGACCGAGACTTGACATTTAAATCCCATATTAAACAGGTTCCTAGGATTTCTTTCTTTCACCTCCGGAATATTGCTAAAATTAGAAACATCCTGTCCAGGAGTGATGCTGAGAAACTAGTCCATGCATTTGTTACCTCAAGGCTGGACTACTGTAATTCTTTACTATCAGGAAGTCAACAAAAAGCCTAGGTTTCTTTTTAGTACATTAAAAGCCATTAAAAGCCTTCAGTTGATCCAAAATGTGGCAGCAAGAGTTCTGATGGATATTAAAAAGAGAGATCACATTTCTCCTGTTTTAGCTTCCCTTTATTGGCTCCCTGTTAAATCCAGAATAGAATTTAAGATCCTTCTTCTTACATACAAAGCCCTTAATAATCAAGCTCCATCATACATCAGAGATCTAATTGTTCCTTATGTTCCTAACAGAGCCCTTCGCTCTCAGACTGCAGGTTTACTTGTAGTTCCTAGGATTTCTAAAAGTAGAATGGGAGGCAGATCTTTTAGTTATCAGGCTCCTCTCCTGTGGAACCAGCTCCCAGCTTTATTCCGTGAGGCAGACACTGTTTACTTTTAAGGACAGGCTTAAAACTTTCCTTTTTGATAAAGCTTATAGTTAGAGTGGCTAAGGTCATCCTGAGCTATCTCTGTAGTTATGCTGCTATAGGCTTAGACGGCTGGAGGACAGACTTACCAATTATCTTCACTCTGCTACTTCCTTTTCTCCTAGGACTCTCCAGTTGTATTACAGTACATTCTGTTAACTTTGTATTCTCTCAGTGTTTTTCTCTCCATAGAAGATATACCTGGTCTGGTATCCTGCTTGGCTGCAATCCCTGTTGGACGGGGGGCATCGACTGGGATAATCCTCCCAGTAACTGAACATCCACTGTGTCATGTTATCAACTTTTTACTTTCTGTAACATAGAAAGTTCTCTTATATCAGATCTTCTGTTCCTTCTGTGTTTCTGCTCTGTCTTCTCAAACCCCCAGACTTTCGTGGCAGATGGCCACTCCTACTGAGCCTGGTTCTGTTGGAGGTTTCTTCCTGTTAAAGGGCAGTTTCTCCTCTCCACCGTCGCTACATGCTTGCTCAGTATGAGGGACTGCTGAAGGATTGCTGTGGTTAGAAAGTCTGCATCAACGGGGCCCAACCTCACGCCAATGACTGACGCAATCTGCTGGGATTCCTTAAATAGGAAACTTTTTAACTGATTGGAATGTTTGTATAAATGTATTGAAATTACTTCTTGTTAAGGGCCTTGAGATGACATCTGTTGTGAATTGGCCCTATATAAATAAACTGAATTGAATTGAATTGAATTAAGTCACCCAGTCAAGCGTAAAATAGTTTTTTTCACACCTGGAACAGCTCAAGGCCAAAATAGTATTTTTACAAGAAACCCACATCTGTAAATATAACTCGTGCCATCTGTTCCTTTGGTCCAGCCAGTCCTTTAATTCCTCGTTCCAGGCCACATGATGAGGAGTTTCAATACTCATTAACCAAGATATCCCATTTGAAATGCATGATTTAACATCAGTTAATAACGGTCGCTATATATTTGTCTCAGGCAGGTTGTGGACACACATTGGTTATCCTGGTGAATGTATACATCCCATTTCATTAAACAACTGTTTTCACTACTTGTAATCTTATACCGGGGGGGTGACCTTAACTGCTGGTTGGACCCAGTCCTGGACTGATCCTCTAATAACCCCAGCACGGCGGTTAGATCGGCCTGTGTTATAAATGGTTTCCTTGATGACTTTGGTGTGAGTGACGTTTGGCGTTTTTACAGCCAAATGTTAAGGAGTTTTCCTTTTTCTCACCAGTATACCATACATACTCCAGATTTTACTATTTTTCATAAATGACCAACTCTTGCCTTCTGTTACTGCTTGCAAATACCAACCAATTGTTATATCTGACCACTCTCCTGTCACACTCTCTTTGTTACTTCCTGGCCTTCCTGGGTGCAGGCAGTGGCACTTTAACTCAACCCTGCTATCGGACGCTGAGTTTGTTAAGTTCATAGAGAATGAAATATCTTTCTTCATCAACACTAATACTACTCCGGGTATCTCTCATCTTACTTTATAAGATACACTTAAAGCCTACCTGCGTGGGAAGGTTATTGCTTTCACGGTAAGAGTTGAGATGAAGACTAGATTCGACCTGCGTACCAGCTATCGGGTTAAACAACTGCTCCTAAGAAATATTTTTTTTTTATATCTATGAGAATAAATCTGATAAATTATGAGCCAACCAACTTAGAGGTTCCAAGTCAAAGCAGACTATCTGTCAGAGTCCGTAGGACTCTGCCCCTGATTATGATTATTCACTGCACCTGTTCCTGATATGCCTCACCTGTTTCTCCTCACCTGTCTGCCCTATTTAAGTTCCATCTGATCCTTTACTCATGGCTGGATCATTGTCTATGGACAAACCCTTCTCTGTGTGTCGCACACTCCTACCGGCGTGGGTCCGTGGAGGTACCGACCTCCTCCCCCGCCTCATCACCGACGACGTTACCGACGACGTTACCGCTGCAGGGTGATGGCTTTTGAGGAGGAGGAAGCAGCTGACGTGGCACCGCCAGCTTCTCCCAGTCCGTCGAGGCCAGCTTCCCCTGTCTCACCGCCGGCTCCAGCTCTAATCTGCCTGCTGGCTTCAGCCTGTTCAGCCCCGAAGTCAAGGCCCGTTCCAGTCTCGGAGTCCATTCCAGTTCCAGTCTCAGAGTCTGTTTCAGTTTGCTCCGCTCCAGTTCCGGTTGCCTCAGCTCCACTCTGCTCTCCAGCTACAGCAAGTCCGGTTCCACTAAATTCTGTTCCCGTTCCTGTTGCTCCTGCTCAGCTTCTGCCGCCAGAGTTTGAGCCCAGTCCTGCCAGCTCCAAGTCAGAGGTCCAGAGTGTGAGCCTTCAGGCCCCGACGCCACTGCGTCGTCTCCGGGCCCCTGTGCCTGTTCCTCATCTCCGGGCCCCTGTGCCTGCTCCTCGGCTGAACCGCCAGGTTCCCACGCCTGCACCGCGTTGTCTCCAGGCCCCTGTGCCTGCATCCTGCCTGAGTTTTCAGGTTCCGACCCCCCCCCGTCGTCTCCAGGCCCCTGTGTCTGCACCTTGGCTGAACTGCCAGTTTCCTACACCTGCATCACGCCTGAGCCTTCAGATCCCAACGCCACCACGTCGTCTCCGGGTCCCTTTGCCTGCATCCTGCTTCAGTCTTCAGGTCCTGACTCCACCGCGTTGTCTTGAGGTCCCTGTGCCCACACATCCTCTCAACCCAGCTCCTGTCTCCAATCCAACCAAGGGAGAACCACCGGGCCGTCTTCCCGGCTCCCGTCTTCCCGGCTCCCGTCTCGTGCTGGGACATCCAGCCAGGGGAAGCCAATCCGGCTGTCCTCCCGACCGTCGTCCAGCCAGGGGACGCCCATCCGGCCGTCCCCCCGACCGTCCTCCCGACCGCCGTCCAGCCAGGGGACGCCCACCCGGCCGTTCTTCCGACCGCCGTCCAGCCAGGGGACGTCCACCTGGTCGTCCGCCTGACCTCCAGGGGAGTTCATACTGGGACTCCGGGCCCACCTTCCGTGGGCCCCCTCCACCCACCCAGGGTGGGAAACTCATTTTCTTTTCTTTTTTGTAGGTCGTCTGGAATCCGACCTGGAAAGGGGGGCGTCCTGTCAGAGTCCGTAGGGCTCTGCCCCTGATAATGATTATTCACTGCACCTGTTCCTGATATGCCTCACCTGTTTCTCCTCACCTGTCTGGCCTATTTAAGTTCCGTAAGATCCTTTACTCATGGCCGGATCATTGTCTATGGACAAACCCTTCTCTGTGTGTCGCACCATTAAATCGTGGTTTTCACCTTTCATCCACGTCTAAGTCTGGATCCTTCCTTTAACAAGTGGCACATCCTGACACTATCCAAAAAAAATACAATTAAGTGTTGTGACATAGATGGGTAGGTTTTGGCTATGAATAATTGCTTAGGGTAATTATTAAAATTAATAATTTCATGTCGAAATGACCAAGTTTGGGGCACCATCCTGGAATCCAGGAAATTAATAATAATAATAGCCAAATGGTTCAGTCTCAGTTAATATTTATGCTTACCTGCCTGATGATGCTGAGACAATTCAACAATTTTGCTACCCTTTTTGCTGGTAGCAATCCTCTCAGCAGCTGTGGGCTCGTGCAGCTCTCAGCTCCCATAGTAGGCAGGTCCGCCGACCTGCTGCTCTCTCCGTGGAATCTGTATTTCAAAGATTCTTTCTGCAGTTTGCAACAAGTCATTCAAGACTTATTTTATCAGCCGAATACAGTTCACCTGATCAATCGGCAGACTGTAGAAGTATTTAGAATCCCGTGAGCTTCTTCCAGAAACTCTCCTCCTACCTCGCTAGCAATGGAGGTTTAAAGCTAGCACCTCTCCTTTGTGGTTGCCCACAGACCAAGAGGAAGAAGTTCATAGCTGCAGCTGGTTCGGTTCGAGTTTGGCCAATCACCACTCCCCCTCTTTCTGTTGAAGCTAAGTGTTGTAACCATGGCTGTGTTTCCAACATAAGTAATGGTACAATGGGTCAACCATCCCTATCTTTTAATAAGGCATGCATTATACTAATAGGAAAGAATATCAAAAGACCAAATGGGTTTAATAAAAAAACAGACAGTCTTTCTACAATATCAGACACCTTTTTGACCTTTTTTATACACTGCCCAGGAGGATAGGCCCAGAATGTATTGTCTCTTGACTGTATTGAATGGCCTTAACTGTTTGCTGTGCTGGACAAATTTGGTTTCGGACCCCTCTTTACCTTATGGATCAAGCTGCTCTACTCTCACCCCGCTGCAATGATCCATGCAAACTTTCTACGTTCAGAGCCTTTCATTTTACACCGTGGTACCCGACAAGGCTGTCCCCTGACCCCGAATTTACACCAAAGCGTCATGAGTGTGAAGCGAGCGTAACTGAATACGTTTGTAGCGCGCGTGCGCGACATAAACGCTTTCACTTTTATCAATGGGACAAACCACACCGGTAGCGCTATACGTGCGTATTAACGCTTTACGTCTCCAACCCAAACGAATCACACCCTACTGCTTTAACACTGCTGGATCATTTTGGTAGTCTCTCAGGTTACAAAATAAATCTTGGTAAGTGCGAGCTATTTCCAATTAATGATAAGGCAAGGGCTTTAGATTTTTCTACCTTCAGTCTTAAGGTTGAGCACAATAGGTTTTCCTATTTTGGGGTCATAGTCACTAAAAAGTACAAAGATCTGTTTAACAATAACTTGGCTGCCCTTCTGAACCAGACCAGGCAACTGGTTTCACAATGGTCACCCTTATCAATGTCCCTAATGAGTTGTATGAATTCTGTAAAAATTGTTATTCTCCCCAAATTCCTATACCTCTTCCAAACGTTTTTATCCCCTACTCTTTTTAAACAGCTTGACTCACTTACAGCACATCTCACTACTTGGCAAGGCAACCAACCACATTTAAGTAAAATATATCTCCAAAAGCCTAAATCCACTGGGGGTTTGGCTTCACCAAATTTTCGTTTTTACCACTGGGGGCCTCATTTGAGATGTCTAGCCTACTGGTCCTTTTACTATGAGTGGCCTGACTGTCCTGATTGGGTTACACTGGAGCTTTTTCCAGGTAGCTTCCCCCTCTGGCTTAAATGGGCTCCACCCTACCTTTACCACCTTTCACTCAATTTGATAATTCTGTGGTTAAACACTCTGAAAATCTGGGGTCAATTAAAGAAACAGTTTGGCCTTACTAGTTTTTCTGTCTGGAGCTCTATCATGAACCAAATGTTTAAACCCTTCACAATGTACCCAGGGTTCCAGAGATGGCACCAAAGGGGTATCACTCATTTTAAAGATTTGCTCAAAGATGGTGTCATGGTTTCTTTCTCTGAAATGAAAGAAAAGTTGAACCTTTTAAAATCAAACCTTTTTCGCTACCTTCATGTTAGGCATTTCTTAACACTCCTTTTATCTTTAGTCTTTAACTTCTGTACAAGCAACTACACTTGATGAAGTCAGTCATTAACACCAGCCAAAGGCCTATTCTCTAAGCTGTATAATACTATGTAAGAACTCAAAATCCCCTTGATGGATAAATTTAAACAAGCCTGGGAGGAGGACTTGGGTGTTGCTATCACAGAGGATGCTTGGGCCAGGGCTCTTGAAATTGTCCACTCTTCTTCGCTTTGTGCACTACACCGGTAAATCCCATTCACAATAGTCCACAGGGCACACATCTCTAGGGCCAAACTGTCTTCTATGTACCCTGAAGTAAGCCTGTTGTGCACTAGATGTAATCTGATGGAGGCCTCCCTAAGCCACATGTTTTGGTCTTGCCCACACCTGGATAGCTTCTGGAGGACTATCTTTGGCACACTATCTAGAGTTCTGAACCTTAGACTTGAACCAAATCCTGTTGTAGCTCTCTTTGGGGTCCTTGTAAATCAATTACATCTTAATGCCACTAAAAACATTCTTTAGCATTCACCTTACTTCTGGTACACTGTGGTATTTTACTCAAATGGAAGGACGCCTCCCCACCCTCACACACACAGTGGCTGCAGGATGTCATGTCCTGTTTTAAAATTAGAAAAGATAAAAAGCTCACTAAAACAAACCTCTGGCATACGGTCTTGGTACCGTATGGATGCACCATCCAGTCAGTGACAGGGTGGGTGGGATGTTTAGTGGTTTTGTTCATTAGTTGTAATTTTTCGTTTATTCTGCCTATACTCTTCTCCATATCAAACAAATGTATCTTCCTCTTTGCATATGTTAGCTGTTAATGGCCACAAATAGTTGTTAACAGCTGTGAATAAGTACACACTGTACGTAATGCCTGTTTTCATGTGAAAAATCAAGAAAAATATTTCTGAGTTAGAAAAACACTTTTTATCTTCATTTGCTGAATCAGGTGAAGTGCTCAACAACAGCCATCCAGAAGTCATCGCCAGAAAAGGCTCGTCAGGTATCAGGATCCATGAGCTGCAAATGGTAAATGGCATTTGTATAGCACTTTTTCAATCAGAGGACAACAAAGCATGGTATTTTAAGTCATTCACCCACATGTTCACACACTAATGGTGTCTCTCGCTGTCGTTTCCTGGTTTCTCTAGACTAATAGATGTCAATGACTTAGTTCCTCATCTGTTCATGAATTTCTTTAGATTGGGGCACAATGTTGTGCTTTTTGAGATCTTTTAGCCTACTTCATGTCGTCAGACAGGTGCAATTTCAGTTATTTCTTGAATCTACAGGTCTGACAGCAATCAGGACTGGGAAGCTGAACCAGAAAAAGGTGTTGCTAATTACAGGTAACCCATGATTTAACAAGGGGTTGTTTTTTCTTTACCCCTTTACAAATTAAACCAATTCTCCCCCTGATATAAAAAAATGTTTGACAATCAGAAACAGAATTTCTAAGGGGGTAAATACTTTCTCAAAGCACCATACAGTATGTGGATGTCTTTGGATAGGTTTGGGTTAAGCATAGCTTGATTTATCACCATTTCCCTCTGGTTTTCTTTTAATGCATCAAGCTACTATAGTTAAAATACTCTACCTGTTTTTAATGGATCACCCATCAGCGTTTCCACAGAAGACCAAAGACAAACTGTTCAAAATGCAGATAAGTTAATCATAAAGACCACAATGATCTTGTTTTCATATTTACAGTTATGTATTAAAAAAATACCATCTTTCAAAATAAATAAATAAAATAAACCCGGTGACGAGCCTAGACTTGTAAGTCATTAGCCTCCCTAATGCTATCAATTCAATTCCGTTGATTTATATAGTGCCGATTCACAACAGATGGCATCTCAAGGCACTTAACAAGAAGTAATTTTAATATATTTATACAAACATTCCAATCAGTTAAAAAGTTTCCTATTTAAGGAATCCCAGCAGATTGCGTCGGTCATTGGCGTGAGGTTGGGCCCCGTTGATGCAGACTTTCCAACCACAGCAATCCTTCAGCAATCCCTCATACTGAGCAAGCATGTAGCGACGGTGGAGAGGAAAAACTCCCCTTTAACAGGAAGAAACCTCCAACAGAACCAGGCTCAGTAGGAGCGGCCATCTGCCACGAGCGTCTAGGGGTTTGAGAAGACAGAGCAGAAACACAGAAGGAACAGAAGATCTGATATGAGTACTTTCTATGGTACAGAAAGTAAAAAGTTGATAACTATCGCCAGCCTATCCATGCTAATGGACAGCAGAGGGGGTGGGCAATGCAGTGGGTGGACATCTTAGGCATGCTAGTCACTAGTGTGTCAAATGCTAACACAAGCGAGCAGTCTCCTTTTCAGTTGACTGCGTCGGCCTATCAGTTACCTATGTCGGCCTATCATTAATCAGATCAGTTGCTGGATTGGCCAAGCCTGAGGTGAGTCTTGAATTCAACAGAGAATGAAAAAGCTTGCCAGAATTAATAAGGTATGTTTGATTGCTGTAATGCCAATTATGATTTTTCTACTTATTATTGAGAAGGGTATAAATAATTTTCAGTATGCCATTTTTTCTTTTAAACGGAAATAAAATCAAGGCTTTTTTTTCCATACTAAAACTTTTTTTCCATTGTTGTATTTTGAGAGATGTTTGCCTCATTTCCTGCTAGAAACCCACTTCTTGGTTTTATTGAAAATAATTTTAAATCTAAATCTGCCAGACTTATGAATAAATGTGACCTGTAATAGTCCTTCTCAGGCGGATTTTTTTTTCTGTTTCATAAATCTCAAATTGTGTTTTGAAGGTGCAGTATGTCAGAATAACATCTTGCGGTCAGATTTGGGTACTGCAGTCCATGTAAAAAAACAAATGGGTCCGCCCTCAGCCACTCATCCCCTCCCCTTCGTGAGTTTCATGCCGGTGTTACACCAAAATCTGTGACCCATCAGAGTCTGTGACCATAGGGGGCGGCAGTGTGCATTTCTCTGCATGGATATCTCAAAGATGAGCAGGAAAAAGATAATTTACTTAAACTGTGTAAACACTGATTCATCGGAGATTGTATATAAGCTTTAAGGCTTCAATAAACTTCGCAATGACTGGGAAAATGGAATGTTTCTGTTTTGTATTTAAAGATGAACGGTATTTGACGAACCATCGTGTCTATGTGCTGTAGTCTGTAAACCCCCTGTAGCCGTTAAATAAATCGATAAACACTTAATTGATCTCAAGTGTTTTAATGGAAGAGGGAGGGGTTCAATACTGTTTTTAAGGGTTCTGTCACTTCCTTACTACAATCTGAGCTGTTTTAGAATAATATGTGACCCTCAGTCAGCCACAATCTCATCTTCAAGGCGTCCATGCAGAGAAATGCACACTGCGCCCCCCATTGGTCACAGATTCTGATGGGTCACAGATTTTGGTGTAACACCTGTTTGCCAGTTACAGATCAGTGCCAGAAGATTCAAGATGGCGAGCAAATACCAGTCATACAAGGTAAGTTGATAAATACATTTCACTGCAATATCGAGTTGTTGGTAAATGAAAAAAAGTAGCTTGAAATACTTTTAGAGCCGACTATTTATTTTTTCTAATTTACTGCTAGCATTGTTAGGTAATCATTAGCCTCTTAGACATTAAACTGTTGTGTGATTATTTCACTGTAAAATCTTTAAATATTGCACATATTGCACAATAATATATGCTTAGTGTAGAACCACCCTGTTGAGGTCAAACTATTAAAGATTCTTGTTGGCAATCAAATGGAGTCCAGACCTCCTTAAAAAAGAAAATCACTGACTACGTTGTACCCACAAATAGCTCTTGTAATTATCGGGACCATTAGCTTTTCAGTGATGCTGTTGTTGTATTTCTTTCTCCCTCTTAACTTTTTTCCCCTACCTCTCGTCATCTCCTTTCTTTTTCCCCCTTTATTTTCTGTCTCTGTGTCCATAATATCAGAAAGAAAATCCCACAGCAATTTCTAATAAAGATTGCTTACACATATATCAAGCGGAGCACTATAGCAAATGCCGTGATGCTCCACTTGTGAAAGTAAATCTGTTGGGCTTCAACTTGGTACTCTGACACTTATTCTGTGTACCACTCTGCCAGACAGGACATGTAAAAAAAACAACAAAAAACTCTGAAACTGCCCTTTAAATGAACACAGAATCATAAACAACAAATCAGACACCAACTTTAGTCTCCTCCTGACAGAAAGCCATATCACTCATATCACAACTGCATTAAGCACATTATTCATGTGGGAATGTAACAACACAATTTTAACTAATCTGTTTTACTTTAAAGGGCTTTTCGCTATTTATACATTTCCAGCTACTGTTCAATTTTATATTGAATGCTAATACCAACTAGCTTGTTTGCAGATAAATGTTCCCGTTTCATGACTCATCATTCAAGCAGCATTTGAAGTGTTCCTACCGTTGGGAGTTGTGGAACTAGCTAAGACGAAACAACTTTATGATCTATTCCTTGGAATGTTTGTTTTTTGCTGACTAAGCATCAGAGACCTTTGTCTATAAGCAACACTGATGAGTGTAAAAACCTTCTTTTTTGACTCACAAACCCAAACAGCTGGTAATAACAGCTCCTCTATGTTAGCCTGCTTCTGTGTATCTTGGAAGCCACATGTCATGACTGCTAAAGTGCTTACTTAAAGTTTTCACACTCACATGTTCAACCAGGGAGACATTAGAAATAAACGGCATGATCGGGAAAAATAAACAGAAAAGCAGGAATCATTTTAGCAATACGCCGTCTTGTTTAAACAGGGACATCTGCTGATGTGTTATGTGGCGATGATTGATCATCCCAAGCTTGTGATGCCATCCAAAGCATGAAAAACAACATGAGTGTTTTGATTGTTTGCCAGACGGGGCCGCTCTTGGTCAGATTACTGCAGACGTGTTTGGAGCATATTTTCCTCCTCAGCGACCATAATTAGACAAGCCTTTCTGCTCCCTCGCTCGTACAAGTGAATGCGTCCTGTAACTGGAACTCCACTGGGCTGTTTCCGCTTAAACTTTTTCCAGACTGTGAATGACCTGGAACCAGTTTGATTGGCGGTGCATGAAAACTGAAATGCAAATGCGGTCGTACGTGCACAACTGCTCATATTAAAATGCATTTGATCTTATTAGGATTCAGAAAAGAATGCCGGATTCTGTTTTTATGGTGTTCCCTGTCACTTCATTGTTAGTGAGTAAAAACCTATTAAAACTGGGCTAAGAATTGGCAAGCTTGCAGGGTGATGCAAATACAACTCAGCCGACATTGTCTGTGCCCTTGGTACCTCTGCTTTTTGTGAGTCTTGAAGGACTGGAATATTGGAATTTAGCTGATTTCCTCTGGCAAAGACACCATGCTCTCCCAGCTGCAACTTAACACAACCCGGGGGTGAAACAGCTCAACTGAAATGATCAAATTGATTCAGCTGGCATTCTTAGAAACAATAGGGCTAATCAGGATGCACTGAAAGTCATAAATGGTGGGAAAAAAACACCATTGGATTCAATCCTAAGAGGCCGGGAGCAGCAAAATACCCTTACAGAGCTCTTTGCAACATGGTTAGCATAATAATCTGTCACTGCTGAAAGGTCAATATGACAAGCGCTCTAGGGAGGATCACATGGGCCTCTAGCCTCCAACAGGTTCAAAGGGCTAACTCTTCGCTATGGTGCATTAGCGCTATTCTTGCACATCTGTTTCTTTTTTCATAGTTAACTGAATGAACTGCTCTTTGGCTGATCTCTGTAGTTCTGTAGTTCATTTAGATCCTGGTAACCAGCAGGCGAGCTGAATCAAACAATTTCTGAGACCTCCTTGAAGTTGGGGATTGAGGACTCTATCTGAGAACCATATGACTTGAAATATTTTTCACTGTTTCCTTCCAGTTGAAACACTTGAGCCAAAGGATAGCCAGAGGGGGATTAGTAGCGACACAAGTCAAAATTGTGCTTATCTTCCTTTGTACAGTGCCTTGCATTCATACTCCTGGAACATTTTCAGACATTGTTACATTACAACCTCAAACCTCTAATGTATTTTGGGGGGATTTTAATATGATAACCAACACCATTCAGGTTTTGATTTTTTCCCCCAAAAAAATCTGTAAGGTGGGGATTTGTATTTAGCTCCACTTAGTCAATATTGTGTAGAACTAGCTTTCATTGATCTGTAGATAGCCTTAATCAGTTCCTCCCAGTGTTAGCTGAGGAGCACCCTCTTCAGAGTTACACATAGCATAGAGATCCAGTGGTCTAACTTTTAAAAGGCAGGTTTGTTATGGAACATGATTCTTCCATTTTTGTATTTTTTATATGTAGATGTTTCAGAAATGCTCTATGGTTGAATCTTACTGGTTTCTTCTCCAGTACATTGCCTCTGATCTGCTTTGAAAGCTTAATGGTCTCATCATTGTGTTAGTCGCCACTTGGTCAATGGTGTTGCACACTGAATGACCTGTTGTACCAATGGTAAATATACTGAACAGGTGAGATGACTAGAGCACACTGTGAATTCAACAATGTCATTAACATGGCTCCTTAAGGATATGGCAGAACTTTAAAGAAAAGATCTATTACATAAGGCCATGGCAAATCCATGTAATGTTACAAGCTGTAAATTAAAAATAAATCTCAGAAAACATCAAAGTCTTCTTCAAAGCCCCTTAAAGTCTGAAAGGACAAGATACCTGTGCTGTGGCAGGAGTGATTAATGTAGCCTTGAGTTTCAAGCTGCCCTCAGGCAGAGATAAGGCGAGAGCTACCAAGACTAAATAGATCTGCTAAGTCCAACTATTTCCACCTGTACGTCTGCAAATCTCTTTCATTTTTAAATTAGTTCTCTGCCCAGACCAGTGCTGACGAGTTAAATTACTTGAGGCAAATAGCTAGATAAAAAGGCTTCTTTTAATGTACAGTAAGAGTAAATCCAGACTTCCAAAGAGAAAAGCAACCCAAAGAGGTGTTAATGTCATGTAAGAATTATTAAAAAAAAAATTTTTTTTGACAATTAAATTTGAGTAATTCAAGGCAGTGGCCAGATCTTATTATGCATTTAAGAAATGATCCGTCTTAGAAACCTCTGTTTGGAGGACTCTAGTGGAGCTTGGAGTCTTTTACAGCACCTTTTAAAACTATACATTTTCGCTGAACAATCCTCTAGTTTATCGCTTACTCTGAGTGCAAGACTCAAGAATTCCAATGATCTTTTCAGACGTATTCGGTTTCTTGTCCAAACTAAAGATTTCCAGTAAACCAATCAGTGTGACCAAACAGGCCTCCAGAGGGTGACAGGTGACCAGAACTGAGAGGGACGCTTGGAGCTTTTTAAGCTGGGCTTAAAAACTGATGTGAGCTGGAAATAAAACTCATTTCACAATGAAATGGGTAAAAAGTGGCAATTTCAGTGAGGTCATAGTGGTCTTTTGTTTTATGGACAACATTTTAGATTTAAATACATTTTACTTCTTTAACACACGTTCATATTGATCTTAAAACTCCCAAATGAACTGCCATTCTTTTGCCTTCCACTATTTACTCCGCTGCTATAAAACATTATAAGCAAAACCTGTTACACTACTACCCGTAGAAACTTCAGGTTTTAGGTTATAAAAGGAAGTGTTTGTCCCTCTTTTTTCCGACTTCTATTCTGTGCTAAAAATGAGTACTTTTTATATACTTCATCTGAAAGATGAGATAAATTTATAACTATCTGTCTCAAGCGATGTTCAAGATGCTGGTCTTAGCAGTGGCAGCTGTAGCTGCTAAAGCTAAAAATCTCATCCCTAGCTTGTTTTGGGTTTATACAACAGATGTAATTATTTACTGTAAATCAATCCTTCTATGATATTACTGCCTACAGAAGCTGGATTTGTTTGTGTTTGATTAATTTCTATTTGAACGATTAATTTGCAGCACTTTACAGGCTAAGACGTGTTTAGTGCTAGCTCCACATTTAAGCTTACACAAATGATGTGCTAACGTTTAAGCTTAGATTTATAACATCTCATATGATCAGCTTTTAAAGCTACAGTACACTAAGGCTCTCTTGCTGGTTCAAATATTAGGAAGTGACATTTGTTTTGATTGTTCCAAAAGAGGAAATGTTAAAGCCAAAAGTTGGTGCTAAAATTATTCAGCTTTCTTAAGTTTGATAATCTTTCTACCCCGAGTTAGGTATACAGGTAACATTTTAACAAATTCAAGCTAAAAGCAGAGATTTGTTTTTTTTTTTCTAATGTGGCTTTCTGTGATCATTGCTAACTGACATTATTCCTCACAATACCTGGAAAGTGGAACAAAAATGGCTACAGGTTCTATGATAAGATGTGAGGCAGCTTACTTTTAATCAGGAAGTATTGCATATTATTGTAATGAAAGAATCATCTGACAGAGCTTGAATCGGGCACAATCACTATGACAGTTAACATGTTAATTGGCTATAAATCACTGAATTTGGCAGTGACATGTTTACTTTTATAAGTATAAATATGTCATCTATCTTATCATCATTTAGCATCTTTCTATTGTTTCATCCAGTATATGCTAATGCCTGGATATTGAGGTATTAGCATGTCATGACAGTAATGAGACTACAGCAACCGTCTTAAGCCAGAGGCCTTTTCAGATTCGTTGCAAGATTGGCTGCTACCTGAGATCCTTCCTGCCCACAGAATTGCCATCCACAACAACTCTTTGAAGACACTTTAATAACATGAGTTACAACATCATCTAATTTCCTTTTGGGATAAAAAAAATGTTTTTGAACTGAATTGAATAAGTGCTTTGTGACATAATGCATTATCCTGTTGGAAGTAGACATCATAACATGGTTATGCTGTGGTCATGAAGGGATTAACATGGACAGCAAGAATACTCAGACAGGCTGTGATGTTTAAACTATCCCTGGCCAGCACTAAGGGTCTTAAAGTGTGTCATGAAAATATCCTCCTTACCATTATACCAGCAGTAGCAGCCTGAACTGGACATACAAGACGAGACAAACTCATGCTTTCATGTTTTTGCCAAATTCTGACCCTACCATCTAAACACTCCTGTTGTGGTTGAGACTCATTAGACCAGGCAACATTCTCCAATCTATTGTTCAATTTTAGCTGTCTGTGTAAATTGTAGCTTGAGTTCCCTGTTCTTAGCTGACAGGAACTTCACCCAGTGCACTCTTGATGTGTTGTCCGTTTGCAGATGTTATTATGCATACCTTGGTCGTAAAAAGTGGTTATTTGAGTTGTTGCCTTTGCATTATCTATAACTCTAATTTTACATGGGTGGTCGTGGGCGGGCTTAGAGCCCACTGGGTACCTAGGTAATACCTAACGCTTCTTGAGCTCAGAGGTTGGGTTGATGTCACTTCGGCTGGAAATGAAGCGAGCCCAGGAAGCGCTTCTTAAAAGAAAACATAACTTGTAACCGCATAAACAATAAATGATCACAAAACTAAACCTAGAGCAGATGAATGATCATCTGCCATACCAGTGTTTGTTTAGTCACATCAGCAGAGGTGTTACTCAACGGCGCCAACAAAAGAAGCGTTACTCGGAAGGAAATGATGTCAACCATGTCAATCGTGTCCTAGGTAGCAAGAGGGCTCTGAGCCCGCCGCCACGTAAAATTCGAATCGACTCCAAAAACGAAAAGGTTGAATTGAAAGTGTAAGCTGAGGAGTGAAAGCAAAGGGGAAGATAAATGTAAAAACTGTCAATCTAAAAATACACAACAGCAGTTTAAATAAATGAACAATGGAAAAATGATTACATGAATAGAGCTGAGGTTGTAAGTTTTATTTAAATATAAATTTTCAATTCTAATTCTCATTTTTTTCCTTTAGTCATGGTTTTAGGTTAATCGTTTTTTTTCTTCAAGTGTTCAATATTTTTTTTATTTACAATATTTTTTACAAAGTGTCTATTTTTCAAGTTTACGATCTGTTTTTTCATTCTCTCTGAGCTGATCCTGTTTCAACCCCATACAAATGATGCCGTGTGATTGGCTGATTCGCAGTTTGTGTCAAGAACCAATCGAATCAGTGTACCCAACAAAATAGCAGGTGAGTGCATATCAAAAAGCTCTTGCCTGGGACTTTTTCCATCATATCCAGAAAATGTATGGCATCCTGGGATGGCTTGTGATACAAGTATCAGATGCATACGATGCAAAACTGGAGTGTGCTATGTACTTAAATCTTACTACGCCCCTGAAACACAAGGCAGATATGTAATTGTCAGGGTCAGGGATGCATAAAGATCAATACTAAGAGCATGTTAAACCCGAGGGTCCTCAATTGGGGGACCCTCGGGAATTACTTTTTTTCAACAGGCTTGAGACAACACAACCTGACAGAAAAAATAGTCATAATGCACATCAAATTAAACAGAAGACCACGCACTACAAGGCTATCTAAACTATTTTTACCAACCACAAACACAACTCAGATGCCACGTAAATAACTATTTGCGAACAAACTCGTGACATCATAGTTTTGTCAACCCAGCCGCCACATTTCTGGCTCTACCGCAGCAATCCTTTGTCCTAAATTCACAAGCAGCCCCTCAAATGAAAGCAGAGAACCAGCTGATTCCAAGGATACATCTGCCAAGACGCTACACCAAAGCACAGCAGAATCAGAATTAAGAATCGCAGTAGTAAAATTTAGCCTTACCTTTGCTGTTTTGCCGTGTAAAGATGATTTCTTAGACAAATAAACGTTATTTACTGATACTTCCATCTCTTATGCACCATTCAGAACTTTTCGGGCATTTCTCTTACTATTTGTGGCTCCTAGAAAGTGTTTGTCGTCTGTTCGCTGAGAATGCTGGCATTTCCTGGTACTCTGTTCTCGGCTCTCTGGTTGGCTGACTGTGTTGTCAATCTTGTTTGGAAAGTTTTGGCGTTATTCTATAGTCTTCTACGAATCCAACGAGGTATTGCTCATCAAAATTGACCAATCCGCTGCGAGGGTAGGTCTTTGCGTAAAATAAAACTACCAGCCGGCAAGACAGGCGCATTACGCAAGAGGGCGCACAGCACACAGGATAAAAATATACATATATACATTATTGCATTATTATCAGATTTTTTTTCCAAAAACACCCAAAAGTGTTTATTTTAGGACTACTGAACACTATGTGACATTAAAATTAAAAATATAACTTTTACATGACAAAAATTAGAAATGGCACTTCGTGCCAAACTGTGCCAAACTGGACACCTCGCCTGACTTGCTTGTACTAAAATCTCTCTAGTTTTGTCCTGCTTCACATAATCAGTATCAACCTTTGCAGAGATAATGTCCACATGTTGTATTTACATTTTATTGAGTAACCACTGCCATTCAAGCAATATCCATAGAGTTTTTCAATATAAAACATGTTTGTTTTTTTAGGCGAAGCAAAAAAAAAAACAAATTTCTGCGGTGTTCTATCTTCAGTTTCTCCTAACCAGTAACAGATAACATGCATAATGATACATCTATCAATTCTACTCAATGTTACCTTTACAATGACACAAAAATGGTTCAAATACTCCTTTTGGTTGCTGAAATATACTAATTTTTAATGGGTAAGCATTTTTCAAGAAACAGGCTTCAAATTAAAGCCCTGGGATCAACAGGTTTTAACAGGCTAAGCAATGCATTCAACAATGCCAGTGGTGGAAGGTAAAGGTAGTTCAAACTTTAGTTTGGCCTTTTGGGCTCCTCTCCCTCCAGCATCACCGTTGCGCTCTGTTGTGCCGTGGCCACCTGCCTTTCAGCAATATTTTAGGGTGGTCAACTGGTGTGATGAAGTCCTATTTATCTGTATCTGTTCTGAAAACGACTGTATCATGTTGACCAGAAAGAGAAAAAAAGGTGTTGTTTTTAGGGCGTTTCCTTTAAAGTTTTTTTTTCTTTGTAAAACAAATACTTGTTTTTGTTTTGTTAGTTTTTTTGCACATCTTTGAAAAATGATGGTGTTGCTTTTACCTCTGCATTAAAAAAAACAACTGTTGGAAAGAAAATGTCAACAACACAAATCTGATATCTTATCATTCTGTTTTGCTTTTATTTTTTTCCTTTTGTGCAACCCGCTTGCTGGCAAACGAATCAGAATGAATAATCACAAGTGGCTGTAACAGCCACCGGCGTTCCCAGAGGGCTCCTACAGTTTGAAAGCACTGTTGTGTGACAGCATCAGACAGCAGCCATGCATCATAACAATACGGCGCTGGCGCCCTCTGGACACATTGACACAACAGATAGCCTGGTTGGCAAAGTGGTAATCATACCCACCCTCTGGTATGCCTGGCAGAAACATGATCTGGAAGAGCAGCAGACCGCGGCTTTAAGCATGGCTGTTGGCTTGCTATGGCATTTTTTTTAGCACTGGTGTAATGAGTATGTGATTGATTGAGACCACAATGGAGATTCATGTACTCAAAGCGGTGTACTGCACGCACCAGGCGGCAGGCACTCCTGGATTAGAGGCCTCGTGGGTTCTCGCCCAGATTGAACGGTTACATTAAACGGCATGAATAAAAGATTGAAATTATTCTCTTTAGAGTGGCGCCACAGGAGAAAGGACTGGCATGTGTTTCCAGTGGGGACTGTTAGAAAGGAATGCTTTATGTGTTCCTATTTCCTACCTAAAACTCACATGCTGCACTAATTGTCTCTCCCTTAGAGAGTATGTGCATCCATGTACTAGCAGAATCTAAATATATAATTAACAGCTACAAATTTTACAAATGGGACATCCGCAACATGATTATACCAGTATTAAAGGTTGCCTTAGTCATTTGGATAATTGCATTTACATGCCTGCAGCTATCCTCTCCTTGGATTGGAGAGGGCACTGCCACATGAGCTGATTCAGAGCATCCAGGAGCCCATTGTTATGTTTTAATAAGGGCTTTTGCATCCACTGTCACCACAACTTTGCTCTAACCTTTAAACGAAGGGTGACCACAAACTGCTTTTATGGCTCTAATCTGTCTAATTGGTCCTAAAGTTCATGAGCTCATGGGGGTGGGGTGTTTAATTAAACTCAACACAGGAATGGTGAGTACAACAAGCGGGCAGCAGTGGTGCCAGGCAAGAATCAACTCATCCCCTTCCCTCACCCCCTCCCCTCTTTTACACCCTCATCTTCATCTGATCACTTAGCCAAATGAAGTGGCTGCTCACACGGCATGGTGATATTTCACACGTTTTTTACCAGCACCATAAATTTTATTACCATTTTTCCCCACACTTCCTCTTCCTGTGCTTTGCTGTTTTATGTACAGAATCAACATTACATCTCAAGCAGGGTGTTTACAATTTTCAGTTTTTTTTATATGCCAATTTGTGCCCAGCCTTGCCAAGACCCAAGACTCAAGAAAAAAAGCCTCCAGGCTCTAAAATGTTAGATTTATTGCTACATCAAGTAGAATAAGGAAATAAAATCAGCATCCAGTAGCATCCCGAATGGGAATTTACCAAATTGTCCCTATTGATTTTTAATTCATCACTCGATCCTGGGCAATGGGCTAACACGAGTGGAACAAGAAGTTGGCTACGGCTTCAGATGATGACTTGCACATAATCAGGGTTTGACAATCAAGAGGCCTTCCTTAACATTGACGATCACAGCAAAGCTTCCTTCTGCGCCCTTATTTATTTACACAAGGGTCAGTTAAAGCTGGTTCTGTCTCTGACTCAGACCGCTTAGAGCATGCGTCGTCTCAGGAGACATAGAGGTGAAAGAGTCACCAGGTCAGGGATTTGGGGACCCTCAAGGCTCAGTGACACAGTTGTTCTTTTTTAAGCTAGGAGGGATACAATTTGGGAAAGATTTACTTATCAGTCAGTTCATCAGCCGACAGCCACAGAATCACTGGTGCAGCTTGGTGGGGGATTGGCTTAGAGCGAAGCAACTTAATCAACCTACAACATGAGGCAAGGACACTGTCTCCTGCCTTTATTTGTTGTACTATGCGTAACCAGTGTTACACTCTTACTTCTCTGTGCTGTATTTTTTTGCGGCTGGAAAACCAATTTCCCTAAAGATCCTCTAAAGAGATTTAAAAAGTTTTATTCTATTCTATTACATTCTAGTTATCCTTTGGTTAATTCAATGTTTGGATGTGTGTTTAGTGTGTGATGTGTACAGAATAGTAAAGCATGTGAAACTGAAGCATGCAAGGCAGTTTGTGGGGAAGGGAAGATTTTTATGACTTTGCCTGTCGTCACAAGCATTCCAGACATTTCTTTGTCTCACTGCCGACAAACAACAGTTACGTGAAAAACACAAACACACGTGGTCAGACACATATTTGTTTCTCTTTTGCACATGAGACCTGTAGGTGCTGCTTTAAAGGCTATCAAGTCGCCCCCCACTTGAGGGTCCACCACTATTTTCTTTTTCTTTTTCAGTAAATGAAAAAATAATGTCTACCATGCCATTACTCAACATGCCTAGCATCTTTCATATCACTTTAATATTTGTGTCCTGGTGTAATAGGCTAAGTATGGTCAGAGAGTGCAATCATTTGTTGAAAGAGTAAACAATAGTGGTGGGTTGATACAGCCCTGAGGTGCACCTGTGCTGAAAGAACAAAAGCAGCAGGTGCAATGCTAGAGTTTGGGTTGTAACCACCAAGAATGCCACGTGTACTGGAAACTGGACAGCTGGAAATTCACCATGTAATGTGCAACATCACCACTGGAAATACTTAAAATATACATGGTATGAGGTAGCAGGGTGTGATACTGAAAGGAAATTAAAAGAGTTTGTTCATAGCATAAGAGGAGCCAAAGGTTGCTATCGATCTGATAATGTTTTGATGTCTATTTCTTTTACTTGTATTTGGCTGTAGTATAATAATACAACAATCTCCTTCTTTTTTGTATACTGTAATATATTATACTATGCTATATATACCACTGTGGCTCAATGAGTTGTCATTTTAAAATCCGAAGGCTGTAGGTGCAATTCCAGTTTCCTCCTTCCACATATTGATGTGGTCCTGTGCAAGGTACTTAACCCCAAGTCGCCTGCCTATCTAGTGCAAAGTGCTTTGAGTGGTCAATATGGTATAGTATATTATAGTATAAATCTATTTCAATGTGGTATAGTATATTATAGTATAAATCTATTTCTGTGTGAAACATGTCCTGTAGTATTGCATAGGTACCTTGGTATGGTATAATCTAGCAAAGCTTAGTGGATATTTTACCATACTCAATTACTTAAACATAGAACACAATATTGTAGTATAATACAATCATTTCAAATTAAATTAAAAATATTTCATTCACCCCTCCCTGGGCTGCCACCTTATCATGGTGGAGGGGTTTGACTGTCCCAATGATCCTAGGAGCTATGTTGTCGGGGGCTTTTGCTACTGGTAGGGTCACCCATGGCAATTTGGTCCTAGGTGAGGGATCAAACAAAGTGCAGCCCAAAAGACCCCTATGACGGAAAAGAAAATTGGATTCAGTGTTCCCTTGCCCGGACGCGGGTCACCGGGGCCCCCCTCTGGAGCCAGGCCTGGAGGCGGGGCACGTTGGCGAGCGCCTGGTTGGCCAGGTGCCTGGTGGCCGGGCCTCTACCCATGGGGCCTGGTCGGGCTTAGCCCGAAGAGGTTACATGGGTCCCCCTTCCCTTGAGCTCACCACCTGTGGGAGGGGCCATAGGGGTCAGGTGCTGTGTAGGATGGGCGGCGGCCGAAGGCGGCGGCCGAAGGCTGGGACCTTGGCGGTCCGATCCTCGGCTGCAGAAGCTGGCTCTCGGGACGTGGAACATCACCTCTCTGGTGGAGAAGGAGCCGGAGCTGGTGTGCAAGGTTGAGAGGTTTCGACTGGACATCGTCGGACTCAACCTGACGCACGGCTCTGGAACCAGTCTCCTCGAGAGGGGTTGGACTCTCTTCCACTCTGGAGTTCCCCCGCTGAGAGGCGCCAAGCTGGGGTGGGCATACTTGTTGCCCCCAATCTCGGCGCCTGTACATTGGGGTTTACCCCGGTGAACGAGGGGGGACGGGTCCTGACTGAGTCTCCTGTCAGAAGGAGCTTCAACTCACACCTCCGGCAGAACTTCGAACACGTCCCGGGGGAGGCGGGGGACATTGAGTCCGAGTGGGCCATGTTCCGCGCCTCCATTGTCGAGGCGGCTGACCGGAGCTGTGCCCGCAAGGTGGTCGGTGCCTGTCGCGGCGGCAACCCCCGAACCCGCTGGTGGACACCAGCGGTAAGGGATGCTGTCAGGCTGAAGAAGGAGTCCTATCGGGCTTTTTTGGCTTGTGGGACCCCTGAAGCAGCTGATAGGTACCGGCAGGCCAAGCGGAGTGCGGCTCGGATGGTCGCGGAGGTAAAAACTTGGGCATGGGCGGTCTGCCACCAACACTGTTTACAGTGGGGATGGTGTGCTGCTGACCTCGATGCGGGACGTTTTGGATCGGTGGATGGAATACTTTGAAGACCTCCTCAATCCCACCGGCATGCCTTCCAATCTGGAAGCAGGGTTTGGGGACTTTGGGTCAGGCTCTCCAATCTCTGGTGCTGAGGTCACTGAGGTCATTAAAAAGCTCCTCGGTGGCAAGGCTCCAGGGGTGGATGAGATTCGGCCTGAGTTCCTCAAGGCCCTGGATGTTGTGGGGCTGTGTTGGTTAACGCGGCTCTGCAATATTGCGTGGACATCGGGGGTAGTTCCCTTGGATTGGCAGACCGGGGTGGTGGTCCCCCTGTTTAAAAAGGGGGACCACAGAGTGTGTTCCAACTACAGGGGGATCACACTTCTGAGCCTCCCTGGTAAGGTCTATTCAGGGGTTCTGGAGAGGAGGGTCCGACGGATAGTCAAACCTCGGATCCAGCAGGAACAATGCGGTTTTCGTCCTGGCCGTGGAACACTGGACCAGCTCTACACCCTCAGCTGGGTCCTGGAGGGTGTGTGGGAGTTCGCCCAACCGGTCTACATGTGTTTTGTGGACTTGGAGAAGGCGTTCGACCGTGTCCCTCGGGGGGCCCTGTGTATGGGGTACCGGGCCCCTTGATACGGGCTGTTAGGTCCCTGTTCGACCGGTGCCAGAGTTTGGTTCGCATTGCCGGCAGTAATTCGGGCTCGTTTCCGGTTAGAGTTGGACTCCGCCAAGGTTGCCCTTTGTCACCGATCCTGTTCATAACTTTCATGGACAGGATTTCTAGGCGCAGCCAAGGTGTTGAGGGGATCCGTTTCGGTGGACTCAGGATCGGGTCTCTGCTTTTTGCAGATGACGTGGTCCTGTTGGCTTCATCGGAACGTGATCTACAGCTTTCGCTGGAGCGGTTCGCAGCCGAGTGTGAAGCGGCTGGGATGAGTATCAGCACCTCCAAATCCGAGGCCATGGTCTTGAGCCGGAAAAGGGTGGGGTGCCTTCTCCGGGTCGGGGATGAGGTCCTTCCCCAAGTGTAAGGAGTTTAAGTATCTGGGGGTCTTGTTCACGAATTTGGGAAAAATGGAGCGGGAGATCGATAGACGGATTGGTAGGGCATCTGCAGTTATGCGGGCGCTTTACTGGTCTGTCGTGGTGAAGAGAGAGCTGAGCCGAAAGGCAAAGCTCTTGATTTACCGGTCGATCTACGTTCCTACCCTCATCTATGGTCACGAACTCTGGGTGGTGACCGAAAGAACGAGATCACGGATACAAGCGGCTGAAATGAGTTTCCTCGTAGGGTGTCTGGGCTCTCCCTTAGAGATAGGGTGAGAAGCTCATTCATTCGGGGGGGGGGCTCAGAGTAGAGCCCCTGCTCCTCCACATCGAGAGGAGTCAATTGAGGTGGTTCGGGCATCTGTTCAGGATGCCTCCTGGACGCTTCCCTGGGGAGGTGTTTCAGGCACGTCCCACCGGGAGGAGGCCCAGATTAAGGCACAGGACACGTTGGAGAGACTATGTTTCCGACCCCGGATAAGCGGAAGAAGATGGATGGATGGATGGATATTTTATTAATCCAAAAGGGAAAATAAATTATGTCATAACTTTTATATATCAACTATTTTCAAACAGTTGTGGATGGTGATGCTGTGGGCAGGAAGCATCTCCAATCATTATCAGTCAGTCTGGCAACAAATCTTAAGAGGTACTTGACTGAAGACTGTTGCTGTATGACAGTCTCATGACTGCCATGACATCCTAACAGCTCCAACTTCTGGCAGCAGGGATTATATTTCACAGTAACTTTTCCTTATGATACAATCAGCTGGTGGAAAGCACTGGTAATCCACCTGATTTGCTTTTGCCGCTCCTCATTATATATCTTTCTGGCTGTATGGTTAGACATAGCCATAACATATTTGCTTTTGGTATAGCATAGTATTATTGCTTGTGTACAAAAATAATAATAAAGAAACCCTAAGGTTTTAAGTACCCAAAACTTGTTTGCAGAGTTTTAGGTATTGTACAGTACAATGTCCCAAATAGCATACTCTACAGCAGTGGTTTTCAGCCTGGGGTCAGCACAATTTTTTTTCTGTACTGAGGTTACCAAAATAATTTTTGATTAATATCACGTTTAAACAATCCAAAGACAAACAGGAAAAAATTCTATTTAGCCTACAATGTAAAACAATACGAATAAGAACAAAAACCTACAATTGCTGTTAGTTTTTTGCAAATAAAAGTTTGTAATTAATCACTTTTACGGGTATAATGGTAGTTGGGGTAGGGGGTCCCAGCTTGTCTTGGACACAGACAAGGGGGTCCTCAAGGAAAAAGGTTGGGGACAACTCCTCCACACATAGAATGATTCACCTAAAGGGGATTTAAATTTGATGTTGTCCGCCATTCATTCTTATAGACCTCTTCCCAAGAAGGTTCTTCCCTACAACTGAACTTATGGTTAGCCTTCTAACACACCAACCAGACCAGAGGGAAAACTGTTTTTAAGGTTGCTCCAATACTGCTAGTTTTATCAGTCACTTTGAATTAAACAAATATCAATTTCTACTCTATCTAGTGATAATGTTATGAGAAGTATTACATTACATGGATCTTTTGTAAAGGTAATATAAACATTTTTGTGCATATAGCACAAAATGAGTAAACAGCTGACTGTTGCAAAAAAAACTATATTCATCCATTCATTCTCTATGCCACTTATCCTTGTAGGGTTGGAGGTGGGGGCTGGTGCTTATCTCTGAGAGTGATTGGGTGAGAGGCGGGGTACACACTGGACAGGTTGCCGTGTAGGCACCCAAACACTCTTACCCTAGGACAATTTTGAGAGAGACATGTTGACCTAACATTCATGTTTTTACACTGTGGAAAGAAGCTGGAATACCCAGATAACCTACACATGCACAGGGAGAACATAGAAACGTCGTGCAGAAAGACCCCAGTCTGGGATTCGAATTCAAGACCTTTTTGCTACAAGGCAACAGTGCAACCAACTGTGCCATTCCAGTCTCCCCCCTGCCCCCACCCCATCTAATTAAAAGTCCCAACCATTTACTACAATTTATGTTTCTACTTGTTTTTTTGTGTTAATGCTGTTTAATCGATTAACTGGGATGTAATTCCTTTTTCTTATGGGATGCATTTCTGTCCCCTTTCAATGATTTATCCCAGCCCGAGCAATAATGTCACCTTTCATATTCTACCTGTTAACTTCTAATTACCTCTCTGAGATAAGAAGCACGGGATGCAGACAGATAAGCAGCGATCAATCTTGACTCTGCAGTCACATGTGTAAATGTTTAGATGTTCAGCCATGTTACTTCTCATGTTAACTCACACATCCATTAGAGAAAGCCGGGATGTCTATCTATATTCCTTCTGACCTGATGGGCTTTTATCAGTGGGAGACTCTGCACCTGGAAGCTGGATTCTTGTGTGCATAGGTGCATGTGGGAACAGATCAATTGTACGCATGATCATTCACCTGCTTTTAAGACATCATGGATGTCGCCGCACAAGTTCGAGTTCCTGAGGGAGAGTTTGTGATCGTTTATGTACAACAGGTCAGAAAGGGAGAAACTAGAAGGCTGATGAGATCATTACATAACAACCACAACACATTCCCCCAAACACACACACACTTCTGTCACCATGGAATGCCATTTTTCAGCCAGTGTGACCCTTGTTTGAATTAGAGAAGCAAATATCAGTCTGCCTTGATAAATGATGTTGATCCAGGGCCAAAGGATCAAGGCGACTGTAATGTGGTGTAAACCAATGAAGAAACAAAGATGGACACAACAAAAGAGAGTGGGGGGAAAATAAAACAGATGAAGTTGGCAGTAAAGTCATGATGAAGTGGGGGCAGGAGGGAAAGGACAAAGAGGCTGGATGTGAAGCAAAAACAACGGTATACATAAATTTTGTTAGGTTAAAAAAGACAAGGCAGGAGGGGGAATCAAGAATGTCTGGGGGCCAGACTTATCTCTTTGAATGAAAGGAATGTACACACACACACACAAACACCAGCTAAATTAAGATGTGCACCAGGGGAGAGCAGCAGAAAATCAATGAGGAGTTAAACACCCATCCTCCAAGAGATGGAATAACCCCTTCAGGGTATGTCACAAGCATGTGTCCATGTTGATTGTTGCGCACATGTACATGTGTGGGGATTCTCATGCGCTTTTAGCTCCAGGGTGGAAATTGAGTTGAGACGTACACTAATACACATCCTCAATCAACGTTCCCCCCCATCCTCCTACTACCCAGCAGGCATGTCCACTCGACTGCCTGGAACGTCCATTATTTAGGGGAAAAAAACAAAGGTGTTCTGTTGAAGGACGGTCAATGACTGAGGAGTGGGCGGGCGTACCTGAAAGAGCACACACCCCGAAATGTGTTGGTGAGGCGTCTGTTGTTTTACACGAAAAATCACTTTATCGGAGATGGAGTACTTCTCATAAAGCTTTTGTACAAGAGTGTTTAAGCAATTTTTTAAACTTCTTTGCCAAAAGATTATGCTTTCAACAATCACAATTCATTGTTGATATTGATTTACTTTCATGTTGAAACCATAAGGTGAGTAGGAGTTTACAGTTTTGTTGGATTTCCAAAGTTAAAAAATAGTGGTACAAATGAGAGGATGCTTACACATAACTTGTTAAAGATGGGCAACATTTTCTTTTATGTACAACACACTGGTACCCCATTACAAAGTGATTGAGTACAAGACTGAATGAGTAAAATATCATCTGCTGCCGTTAAGTGAGCCTTTGGTACTTTTTTCAAAGTTTCCTTTTTCTTTCTCAGTTCACCTCATTAAAATGCAGAGTGTAGGATAGCAGCTGGTCAGGAGAAAAGAGAAGGGATGGTGTCATCCACTCAGCTTTTTGGGACCAAAGTGCACAATAAACTTGGGGACCACTGGGTGATTTAAGATGGTTTAGTGCTGAACTTTTGAAATAGTGTAATCTGGAGTTCTAGCATGTAAGTAGGATCCAAGGATTGGATACTACTAGGACAGGGGAAGGCAGAGGCTGACTCTAAAGGTGTATTTATACTCCCTTTACGCACATAAATATGTCACCATGTTTGTGACATTGTCAAGTGTCTCCACTCTGCCTCTAGTGGTAATGTCGCTACTGTAGGGTAGTTCTGAGTTGGCTTCTAAGTTGAGAGGAAAATAGCAAACATGACAATAGTGGAGGAAATTTTGATCATTTACATTCTTGTAAAAGACCTAAAGAGATGCATAGCAGTAGATGCAGCTGGTCTGTTTGGCCTTTAAAAACATCAAGGCATGTGGTTGGATTTATTTCACCATTTCTGTCATTGTTTTCTTCTTTGTGTCTTTTGCCGATTGCAGATGAGATATGCTGCCCCCATGATGACATTCCATAAACTTCCTGATGATGGACTAGAATAAACTAAAAGACGAACAGAATAATCCATCTGTATGCATCTGTATTTACCATTCAACATAAATGGCCCTTAAAGGGGGACGGGTATAGAATAGAATAGAAATACTTTATTAGTCCCACAAGGGAAAATTCAATTCCAGTACAACCTGTCCAAGGACATAGAAACAACACACACGTACATAACAGGATCAGGTAGACTGTGGTAGCAGCCAGCCCGCTGCAGGGCTCCATATGCAGATTAGAAACAGTGAAGGGGGGGGATTGTGAAGGCATCTCGGTCCTGCCCCTTACAGGGGACTGAACCGAGGTACAAAAAACCCTACCTCGGTACATAGAAGCATACATTTCGGTCAAAACATATGGGAACACACAGGAGAAGAGGCAGGTGGGGGAGATCTCCCACACTGCAGAGTGGGGTCGCAGCTGATTTGCACCCCCTTTTAGCCCGTTGTCCAGGAGTGGGAGGGAGGTTCAGGGTACGGCGAGCACGTTGAGACTCAAGGAGCGCGTGCATGTCTGTGGTTGTGGTGTGAACGTGCATGCGTGTGTGTGCGTCAGTAAGTAATTGAGTCTGTGAACTCCCCTCAGTTCAATCCCATTGTCTGTCTCCTATAATGTAATGTATGATCTCGAGAGCTGAATCCAAGGTGCTCGGAGGCCCATGGGGGGTGGGGTGGGGCAGAGCGTCCTTCTACATAAACATCCAGGGGAGTTTTGAGATGTCTTGCCTTCCAAGGCCAACATGGGGAGCCAGATTCAGATAACAGCAATTGTTTTGGTTCAAGTTTGAGCTTGTTGCATCAGCCTTAAAGTCTTTCAGTGGTCTCGATGGTGACTCCAAGCAGCCAAATTGGGGGTCAGTTTCCACCAAGCTGGCTGAGAACTTCTCCGAGTTGTTTTCCATACCACGGACGAGTCCCTAAACTGCAGCTAGCTTGCTGCTCAGAGCATCTAGCTTACAATTTTGCTTGCATAACGCATGACTCTGAGTGTTAACAGCACGGCATATCCTTTTGTTGAGCTCGGACAGCTTGTCTGGTGCTGCCGACAGCTTTTGAAACTTGTGATCCATCAGGAATCCACCCATACCAAACAGCAAAAACCCGGTTATCATGGGTGGAATTATATAGGTGTCTACAACGTCCTCTACAGACAGCAGCGACAGACACATGATCTTCCACCTCCCCCAGGAATCCATCATGTATCCAGCCGCATGCGTTCCATCAGAACACGAAGGCTCTCCCTTAGTCGTTCTAAAGGTAGAACAATTTTGATCAATTGCATTAAGAGACCAGCTGACCAGATCCATAGTTGAGCTTTTGGAGGGAAATGCAGAGAGAGGCTCCAAATAGGCTGTCAAGATAAGAGTAGGCTGGCAGAACAGGGAAAAGGGGGAGGAAAAGAAAAAGTGTTGGTCCTCGACAAGAGCAGAAAGTAAAGAAGACGGTGAGTATTGGTGTTGATGGTGTTGTTGTTGGGGTCATTTTAATCTGTAAAGCACTTTGTGATGCAACTTCTTGTATGAAAAGCGCTTTATAAATAAAGTTTGATTTGATTTGATGTTCTTCTTTTCTATTGGAATGGATTTCCAGATTGTAGTCGTAGTCAAGGCCAGAGAGTTTGGTGAATCCAGGTAAGAGCAACAGATCATTGTTCTGAGGTTCAGTCTTAAAGGTTGGTTGAACCTGTTTAAGGTTTTCATAAATAAAGACAGAAGATATAGTTCATGAGTCTTCTATGAAAGAAACTAAGTTTGCAGACATTATGTAAACCCAGATGTGACTGGAAGATTCTGAGGATGCTCAAGCTGAGTTTCAAATTGGTGATCTAGGCCAAGGTTGTCCAGCTTCAGTCCTCAAGGGCCATTGTCCTTCCAGTTTTATATTAGTCTCTGCTTCACCACAACTGAATCAAATGGTCCAGTTATCTCCTTTTGCATGTCAAAGTTCTGCAGGTGCCTGCTAATAAACCATGATTTGATTTTGGTCTGTTGAGTCAGACAAAGAAATAAAACATGCAAGATAGTGGCCCTTGAGGACGGACTTTGAACACCACTGATCTAGCCACACAGAGAGAAGCAGAATTGGTACTGGCTAGATTACTGCAACTAAAACAGACAATCATGCAGCGTTTAGAAAGTACGACTTTTTTCTTTGCTCAGATGATCTGCAGCTGATTTTTGAGAGCAATAGATGGCAATATGCGTGATTTTATTGTTGAAGTTGTACATAGACCTTATCTAGACGTGAGTCAATGTTAAATCTGTACATAATCCAGATTTAGACAAACATATTTCATATGTTTGGACCACATTTGGTCTTTATAAATTTACCTAAAATTCAAAATTTCAGAAAATTAGAATATTACATGAAATCAATAAAACAAGGATTTAAAATAGAGAACTGTTGGACCTCAAATGGGCCCCTTTTGCATCAATTACTGCCTCAATGCAGCATGGCATGTGGCACTGCTGAGGTGTTATGGAAGACCAGGATGTTACAAAGGCAGCCTTAAGCTTTTCTTTATTGTTCAGTGTCATGTCTCTCATCTTTCTCTTGGCAATGCCCCCTAGATTCTCTATGAGGTTCAGGTCAGGGGAGTTTGCTGGCCAATCAAGCACAGTAATCCCATGGTCATTGAACCAGGTTTTGGTACTTTTGGCAGTGCAGCAGGTGCCAAGTCTTTCTGGAAAATTAAGTCTCATTTTCGCATCTCAATACAGCTTGTTCGCGAAAGGAAACATGAAATACTCCAAAATGTCCTGGTAGATGGCTGCATTGACTCTGGACTTAATAAAGCACAGTGGATCAACACCAGCAGATGGCATGGCTCCCCAAATCAACACAGACTGGCGAGATTTTAAACTGTGCTTCAAGTCTCTAGGATTGTGTGCCTCTCCGTTCTTCCCCGAGACTCTGGGACCTTAGTTTTCAAAAGAGATGCAAAATTTGCAGTCTTTTTTTTCTTTAGCCCAGGTAAGACTCTTCTGACGTTGTTTGTTGTTCAGGAGCACCTTGACAAGAGGAATACAACATCTGAAGCCAATGTCCAGGATCCGTCTGTGTGTGGCGGCTCTTGATGCACTAACTCCAGCCTCAGTCCACTCCTTCTGAAGGTCTCCAACACTTTTCAATGGGCTTTTCCTGACAATCATCTCCAGGCTGCGCTCATCCCTGCTGCTTGTGCACCTTTTTCTTCTACACTTTTCACTTGCACATACATTTCTATTAATCTGCTTTGATATAGCACTTTGGGAACATCCAACTTCTTTTCCAATTACCTTTTTCGGCTTTCCCCCCCTTATAGAAGGTGTCAATTATGGTTTTCCACACAACTTTTAGGGCCGGCAATCTCCCTCTGTCATGTTTGGTATTAAGAAGAACCCAAATGCAGCAAAGTATAAAACAAAATGCTTTAACTCGAGAGGAAAAAAGGCAGCAACAGGGGACCAGGAACCAGACGGGGAAGAGAAGGCGATAGGGAAGCCAGGGACCAAACAGGAAAGAATGACAACAAACCAGCGAGTTGTGACTGAGTGAGGACTGCATTTATACTGAGGGGAGAGTGAGGATGTGAACAGAAAGACCTGAGGACTAATTAAGAGAAGCGGTTGCAGCTGAGACGGAGTGAGCAGGTGAAAATAATTAACAGCTGGGATGGAAGGCAGAATGGCTAGGAAAACTGGGAGGAAGACCAGGAGCAAAACATAAGGGCTAGACAGAGGATTATACTAAAGAGGAATAAAATATAACAAAACTAACTGGGATATTAAAGGCTAAGTATTACTAGGAACTTGGAAAAATAAAGAGATTAACACAGACAAGGGCAACCAAACACAAGAGCACCAGAGAGAGACAAAAACGCAGGGGAAGGAAAAAACTCAAACCCAAAGCCCAAACACCCAAGGAACCCAACACCCTCATGATTTTGATTCCAACTGGATCAGACAGAGAGACCATTTAAAAGCTCAGGAACCCTTTGTATGTGTTCTGGATTAATTAGCTGATTAGAGTGTGACACTTTGGGTCTAAAATATTGAACTTTTTCACAATATTCTAATTTTCTGAGATTTTGAATTTGTGGTTTTCATAAGCTGTAAACCATAATCATCAGAATTATAACAAATAAAGGCTTGAAATATCTTGCTTTGCATGTAATGAGTCTATCACATTTATTAGTTTCCCCTTTTAAGTTGAATTACTGAAAAAAAATGAACTTTTGCATGGTATTCTTATTTTTTGAGTATCACCTGTAAAGTCAGTTGTTGAAAATCATGAATCATCATTTACAACCAAATTATAACCAGAACAACTACGCCTTCATACAATACTAGCTCCTTTAGACCTTTACAGTTAAGTCGTTGGCTCACTCTCCTCAAACGGAGATGATGTAGAGCTGACAGGTCTCTAAGGCAACTGGGGAAAGAAATGTATTTTAATTTGTGAAAAGCAGTCAGAAAATGTATAAGACATACAAAAAGCAATTTTTTGCACATTGACAGATGTATTGTTGTTTAGCACAACTGGTGAAGAAAGCGTTCTTGTAACCAAGAACATCTGAGCTTTCTTCTCGTGTATGTCCTTTTTATGTTTGTCGATGTTGTCTAAAACATTTAGGCTCCTAATAAACAGCTGAAAACCCGATTATAAAACAAAATAGATCCCAATTTAAGCCAAATGACTAATAGGACATTGTTCAGATGTATTTTCACCTGTAATTGCTCACTGGATAGCAGAACCCTTTCTACAGCAACTGTTGCTGTTTGTTGCTGTGCCAACATACACAGGCAAATCATCTGTTAAACTTTGTATTATTGTACTAATTAAGAAAGCTCATCACAAAATAAATGACTCAAATGGAAAACTATCCATCATACATTCATAGAGAAAACACAGCGTTGTAAAAGATGTTCCAGAGCACCTGGAATGCTAAAACTGGTTTTCTTAAATCTTTATTTTTGAACCAAACATATTTTATGGGCTTTTAAATATTAATATTGAAAGCATGCTGACATTTTGTGGGAATTATTTGATTAATTTAACAAGTGAGCATTTATTCCCTCTTTTTTGCATCTCATACCAACTTATGCCCACCCCACCACACACACACACCCTGGCTGACCTCAGCGTTTAATCATCATCCATTAGTGATTAGGAGCTGTTTCCTGAGTGTGTATCCAGAGGCTTGCTGAATAAAGACTTTAGAGGAAATAATAATAAATAATAATCAGACTGAACCAATTAAGACTGATTACCTTCTGCGTCACATTGGGCACTACACACTGCTCTAGTATCACACACACGTACTGCACTTGGAGTTCTTTGTGTTGACATGTGAATATTTATTTATATACAGTGTTCTTTTGCAGCATACACACACACACACAAACACACGCACACATATGTGCATACTGCTGGGATTCGCCCTAAATATAGTCAATACTATGTTCCAGTAAATAGTGTAGCAGTAATTGGGATCCTGTGGAAAAACTTCGCTCCTCATGGGGGCTCAATCTGACTCCAACAAACCAGGGCTCTGTCTGTCAGGATAACCCTAAGCCCCTTTCAGTCTCAGTCTTAGCTGGAGACAATAGCAATGTGGCTTGGGATGGATTAGTAAAATAGGTGGAGAAGGCCGACATCCCAAAACGTGATTAAGTATTTGGTAAGTGACTCTGAGAGAGGCTCGGGAGATTTGAAAGTGCGCACCGAGGACGCCGGCTCCTTTCTGATGTTAAATAAGGGTGAGAGATGCAGCTTGGGTGGGTGAGGGGTTAGGGGAGTAAAGAGGAAGATGCACAAAGCGTCAATAAGAAAGACGTGGCTGCTTTTGTTTCAGGAGATGTCCTCAGGCTGAAACTCTTGGAGGTATCAGTCCACAGATGCGCTCATTGACTCATTGTTCAACTCTTTCCCCTTGCAGAACTCTAAATTCACAAAGAACTCTGCTTTTTTTGCACATGAACACACTTTCTGTGCAATTAAAGAGTGTCTTAAATGGAACTAGGAGCACATTTCTCCCTATTTCCCATATGAAATAAAACATTCTGTATGTTATCAACTCTGCCATCCTATCTGCCTGTTTCAATGGCTTTTTAATGGTGGGGCTATTGTCATCCGTCAGTAGCCTCTTGGTCTCTCCTCAACGGCAGATTTGGCTCTGACAGCCACAGCAAGTCCTCTAGGAAGCACCATATGGCGACAGTTAGCACTAACATATAGAAACGTAACATCCTCCTGGGAGGAAGGTGACAGTTCCTGTGGATACAGTGTGAAGTGTGTTTTGTGAGTGAAAGTGAATGAGAGCAATCTCAGAGTAACAGATTGGCTTGTGGAGATATCAGTCTCTGCATTAGATGAGATGATTAGATGAGTGGCTCTGATTTGTCAAGATGAAACCCTTGTAAATTAGAATGAGGCCGTGGTAGATTTAAAGTGTTATGGTAATATGTTTGAAATTAGAGTTGAGTGGGGCTTGATGTGGTTTGATGAGAACAGTAAAGAGCTGGTAAAATTTAAAATTCCTGATGAAAAATAATAAAACCAATCTCACAGTTGGTGCATTCGATTTGAGTCAGATTTATTTACTTTTACTGAAAAATAAAATTAGTTCCAATGTCAAACTCCTGCTTCTTATACATTTTGTACTTTAGTAGAATTCATAAGGTAATGAAACTTCAGATTTAAAATAACTTAACAGTGTCTGAGAAAATTAGAGTATTACACAAGATCAATAAAAACAGGATCTTTTAAACAGAAATGTCATGCTTCTGAAAAATATTTTTATTTCTAAAGACAACACTTTTTAGGTTGGGGCTCCTTTTGCCTGAATTACTGCATCAACCTCGTTTCTGCTGAGGTATAATGAAAGCACAGGTTGATTTGATAGCAGCCTTCAGGTCATCTGCAATGTTGGCTCTGGTGTCTCTTATCTTCCTCTTGACAATACACTATAGATTCTCCATGGGGTTCTGGTCAGGCCAGTTTGCTGGTCAACAAAGCACAGTAACATTAGGATCATTGAACCAAGTTTTGGTACTTTTGGCAGTGTGGGCTGCAGAAAACTGAAGTCACCATCTGCATAGAGCTTGTTAACAGAGGGAAGCATAAAGTGCTCTAAGACGTTCTGGTAGATGGCTGCTTTGACTGCGGACTGCAGGAACCCAGTGGACTAGAACCAGAAGAGGACATAGCTCTCCAAATCATCACTTCATTCTGGATTTCAAGAAATATGGTTTCTGTGCCTCTCCACTCTTCCTGTAGGCCAGTGGTGTCCAAAGTCGATCCTCAAGCGCTGGTTTCCTACATGTTTTAAAAATGTCACCCTATGTCAACACACCAGAGTCAAATGGTTGGTTCATTACCAGGCCTCTGGGGAACTTCAAGACATGTTGAGGAGGTAATTTAGCCATTTAAATCTGCTGTATTGGAACCAGGACACATCTAAAACCTGAAGGACACTGGCCCTTGAGGACTGGAATTGGAAAACCCTGCTCTGACCTTGATTTCCAAATGAAATATAAATTTTACTTCATCTTAAAAGAGAGCTTTGGACCACTGAGCAACATTCCATTTCTCTTTGTCCATAGCCCAGGTAAGATGCTGGTAGCCCATGGGTAGGGTTTGTTTGTGTGTTGTGTATCTTGATGTGCTGACTCCAGCCTCAGTCTACTCATTGTAAAGATCCACATAAATTCTTGAAAGGTCTCATTCACTCATTTTTTTCAATAAATTTGTTGTGGCCTCCAATATGAATGAATGCCTTGTGAGCGTTTTATGTGGAATAAATGCTCTGGCGTTCCTGTTTCAGGAGGTTACAGTTTGTTGGAGGATTGGGTGTCGACGAAACACCAGGATCACAAGTCTTACTCATTATTATTCACAATATGCAAATGTTTCACCTCTGATTGGCTAACAGCAATCCGACTCTTATGCTGCCTTCAGACAAACAATTAACCTAACTTACTTAGCTGGCGGTGTTCCAAGACCACTTCCAGCTGTTTTTTCCTCAGCTCCGCTTTCTTGGTTAAAAAAATGCAACGCTGATGTGCTATGTCCACAAATATACCAAGCCCTATTCTGCCATACTGTGGAGTTGCTAACAGTTATCTTGGTTGCTAACAGTCAGCTTCGGCTTCTAGCTTCTACTAGCAGAGACGTGCTCTGCTCTCTCCAAAATCAACCTTCCGGTGGGCGGTCGCAAGCCAAGGTTGGCAAGACCATGAATACTAATTTTCCCTGTGACGTAGAAGGGACTGGCTTTTTCTGAATTGCTCGTTTTGCCATTTCTTTCTGTGGCCTATGCAGGCAATAGGAGTTGGAGAAATGTTTCACGTGCAGCAAGCATATGCAGCTCAGAGTGACCGATATCATTTCCCAAAGAAAATGTAATACACGGTTTATCAGCGGACGACACCTGGAATAAATTTTGCTTGACATTTCTCTCAAGGCTGTGGTGATCCCTGTTGCTGGTGCGCCGTTTCTTACCACACTATTTCACTTAAAGCACTAAGCTTCCTAAACAATAACCTTTTTGGCTTAACCTCCTTGTGTAGGGTGTCATTTACTGTATATCCCATGATCATGTCGCCTACTGAACCAGACTTAGAGACCATTTACAGAGGCCTTGAATACTTGAATCATCAGAAAACCTTTCCAGATGTTTTGAGCTAATTAGCTGATCAGGTTTTGGCACCATGACTTTCTAATTTCTGAGACACTTTATTTTGGGTTTTCATTATCTGTAAGCCATAATCATCAAAATTACAAGAAAAACATGGTTGAAATATTTTACTTTGAGTAATAAATCTGTATAATAAACATGCTTCATTTTGTGAAATTCAATTCAATTCAATTCAATTCAGTTTATTTATATAGCGCCAATTCACAACAGATGTCATCTCAAGGCACTTAACAAGAAGTCATTTCAATACATTTATACAAGCATTCCAATCAGTTAAAAAGTTTCCTATTTAAGGAATCCCAGCAGATTGCGTCAGTCATTGGCGTGAGGTTGGGCCCCGTTGATGCAGACTTTCCAACCACAGCAATCCTTCAGCAATCCCTCATACTGAGCAAGCATGTAGCGACGGTGGAGAGGAAAAACTCCCCTTTAACAGGAAGAAACCTCCAACAGAAGCAGGCTCAGTAGGAGCGGCCATCTGCCACGACCGTCTGGGGGTTTGAGAAGACAGAGCAGAAACACAGAAGGAACAGAAGATCTGATATAAGAGAACTTTCTATGTTACAGAAAGTAAAAAGTTAATAACAGGACACAGTGGATGTTCAGTTACTGGGGGGATCATCCCAGTCGATGCCCCCCGTCCAACAGGGCATTGCAGCCAGGCAGGATACCAGACCAGGTATATCTTCTATGGAGAGAAAAACACTGAGAGAAAACAAAGTTAACAGTCGAAATAACAGAATGTACTGTAATACAACTGGAGAGTAGTAGGAGAAAAGGAAGTAGCAGAGTGAAGAAAATTGCTAAGTCTGTCCTCCAGCAGTCTAAGCCTATAGCAGCATAACTACAGAGATAGCTCAGGATGACCTTAGCCACTCTAACTATAAGCTTTATCAAAAAGGAAAGTTTTAAGCCTGGGCTTAAAATTAAACAGAGTGTCTGCCTCACGGACTAAAGCTGGGAGCTGGTTCCACAGGAGAGGAGCCTGATAACTAAAAGATCTGCCTCCCATTCTACTTTTAGAAATCCTAGGAACTACAAGTAAACCTGCAGTCTGAGAGCGAAGGGCTCTGTTAGGAACATAAGGAACAATTAGATCTCTGATGTATGATGGAGCTTGATTATTAAGGGCTTTGTATGTAAGAAGAAGGATCTTAAATTCTATTCTGGATTTAACAGGGAGCCAATGAAGGGAAGCTAAAACAGGAGAAATGTGATCTCTCTTTTTAATATTCATCAAAACTCTTGCTGCCGCATTTTGGATCAACTGAAGGCTTTTAATGGCATTTTGTGGACTACCTGATAGTAAAGAATTACAGTAGTCCAGCCTTGAGGTAACAAATGCATGGACTAGTTTCTCAGCATCACTCCTGGACAGGATGTTTCTAATTTTAGCAATATTCGGAGGTGAAAGAAAGAAATCCTAGAAACCTGTTTAATATGGAATTTAAATTTCAAGCCTTGGTCAAAAATAACGCCGAGGTTCTTTACGTTATTACTGGGGGCCAATTTAATGCCATCCAGATGAAGTGATTGACTAATCAGTTTCTGTTTAAGAACTTCTGGTCCAAAGACAGCAACTTCTGTTTTGTCAGAATTTAAAAGCAAAAAGTTTAGGGTCATCCATGTTTTTATGTCTTCCAGACATGCCTGTAATCTACCTAACTGACTGGGTTCATCAGGATTTATGGATAAATATAGTTGTGTATCATCTGCATAGCTGTGGAAATGTATCCCATGTTGTCTAATGATTCTACAAATTGGGAGCATATATATGGTGAACAGAATTGGTCCAAGCACAGAACCCTGTGGAACTCCACAAGTAACTCTTGAGAGTGAAGAAGATTTATCATTTAGATGGAATCTATCAGACAAATATGATTTAAACCAGCCTAGTGATGTTCCTTTGATCCCTGCAACATGTTCAAACTTTTCTAAGAGAATATTATGATCGACTGTGTCAAAAGCAGCACTGAGATCTAACAAAACCAGAACAGACACCAGTCCATTATCTGAGGCCATGAGAATCTCATTAGTAACCTTCACCAGTGCTGTTTCAGAGCTATGATGAGCTCTAAAACCTGACTGAAACTCTTCAAACAGCTCGTTATTGTTTAAATGCTCACAGACTTGATTAGCAACTATTTTCTCAAGGACTTTGGATAAGAAAGGAAGGTTAGATATAGGTCTGTAATTCACCAAGTCATCTTGATCAAGGGAAGGTTTCTTGAGTAAAGGTTTAATTACAGCTATTTTAAATTCTTGTGGTACGTATCCGTTTACTAAGGATAGATTCATCATATCCAAAATGGGGCCAGGAACCAAATGGAACACTTCTTTAAATAATTTGGTTGGAATTGGGTCCAACATACAAGTTGAAGGTTTAGATGAGGCTAATATTTTTGATAATTCCGAAAGCTCGACTGAATCAAAACAGCCTAAGCACAACTGAGGATCTACAGTTCTTTCCGATACTGCCTCATTTACTGAGGAAGAAGTAATCATGTTTGGGAGGATGCCAATGATTTTATTTTTAATAGAATTAATTTTATTTACGAAGAATCCCATAAAATCATCACTGCTAAGAGCTGGGGGAATAGTTGGCTCAACAGAGCTATGACTCTGTGTAAGTTTGGCAACTGTACTAAAAAGAAACCTAGGATTGTTTTTATTCGCCTCTATTAATGATGAAAAATATGCTGTTCTAGCTTGTCGAAGGGTCTTTTTATACAGCAGTAGACTGTTATTCCAGGTTAAATAGGAATCCTCTAGGTGTGTAGAGCGCCATTTTCTCTCCAACTTCCTAGTATTCTGCTTTAAAGAATGCAACTCTGCGTTGAACCAAGGAGTCAGCCTTCTATGGCTAGCCACTTTCTTTTTTAAGGGGGCTACACTATCTAATGCCAAATGCAATGAGGACGTAACGGTGTGAACCAGATCATCAATTTCTGAAGGGTTAGAGATAGAATTGCTGCCATCCACTGTGTTACTCTGAGACACTGAGGAAAGTAAGAATGGAACAGATTCTTTAAAAATTGTTACAGCATTGTCTGATAAAGCTCTACTATAATGAAATTTTCTTTTAGATTTAAAATGGTCAGTTAAAGTAAATTCAAAAGTTATTAAGAAGTGGTCAGACAGGACCGGGTTATGTGGGTGGACTATTATTTCCTCACACTCAATACCGTATGTCAGTACAAGGTCCAAAGTGTGTTTGCCTGAGTGGGTCGATCCCTGTACTTTTTGAGTAAAGCCAATTGAGTCTAAAATAGCACTAAAGGCTGCATTTAGGCTATCACTTTCAGTATCCACATGAATATTAAAGTCCCCCACTATAATAACCCTATCAGTATTTAATACTAAATCAGATAAAAAATGTGAGATCTGATCCAAGAATTGAGAGTAAGGGCCTGGTGGACGATACAAAACCACAAACAAAAATGGTCTTAATGTTTTGCAACTAGGATGAGGAAAATTAAGGGTTAGATGTTCAAAAGAACTGTAGCTATCAATTGGTCTGGGACTAATTAGTAAATCAGAACGAAAAATGGTTGCAACTCCTCCTCCTCGCCCAGTATTTCTAGGAATGTGAAAATTTAAATGACTGGAAGGAGTTGACTCATTTATACTGACATAATCCTCCTGCTGCAACCAGGTTTCTGTGAGACAAAGGAAATCAATGTGATTATCACAAATCAAGTCATTTACTAACAAAGTCTTTGAGGAGAGAGATCTTATGTTTAATAAACCACATTTAATTGATTTTATAGATTTATGTAGAAATGAGTGACAAAAGATATTTAACTTTTTGTACCTGTATTTATTGAAGATTGTGATACACTGTAAACCCGGATAGTTAAATCTACTTAGAAACACCCAGGTAACTCATTGCCCTACCTTTTTTAAGCAATGAAGCAGTAGTTGAACAAGTGCAGTGGACTATGTTCAATGTACCTGTCCCCTAATGGAATGAAATGGAAGTTTTAAGTTGAATGTACTAATAAAAGAATACACACCTGATGCAAATAAGGAACGGGTACTGTTCGTGTGGAACTTCCATGTTTTAACCGGTAGTGTTTAAATAGTTGTGGCTTCTTTCCACTAATGAAACCACAATATTTACTCTTCCACTCCATCCTCAGCTAGCTTAAGACATATACTAAGAACAAATAACAGTTAACAATGTGAAGCTTCTGAAAATGACTATTTCAACCATGAAAAACATTGTAATTACTGTGGGTTTGGAATCAATAATGACACCAAAGTTTAAACTGCAGAAACACATTTCAACAAACGCACCCATGTCAATCCAACACACTTCCAGGTCACTCGTGGTACTAAAAACATACTGCTGAGCCCTCTGGGAAAGAAGGTCAAACTAGATGTTTGTCAGGCGCGAAAGGCAAACTTGATGATATTAAAGCTGCTGTACGAGTATTTGAAGGAGAGAGAGATTTTTTTTAATCCCACTACCAAGGCCCCTCCCAAAACATCCCTCCCGCTCCCTCTAGCCCCACCTCAACAATTGTGCACGTGCATCACCTGTGGTGTCACAGTAGGTCAAAGAGGAAAGCAGCAAGGGTTATCGAGCATCACCCGATTGTATTTTGTAATGGACATTTCAGAGGTGAGCAACTTCTCCATGACTAACTCCGTCTTCCAATATGGCAACTGTGAACAAGAGCGGCCTGTGTGGGTAGCCCCATCTTCACAGGCAATGCGTGTCTAAGTTTTAAAGATGTATAAAACATTGATACATAAATATATTCTCCGGATTGTAGCTTTAAGTTTTTTGAGCTCAAGCACATGATTAGAATACACTACTACCATTAAAAAGTACAGTTTACTGAGAATTAATGTAAAGAAATGACAGGTGTTTAAGTAATATGAACTTAGTTTGTTTCAGTAGATGCTACTTATTTAACTTAAAAACACTATTGCAATTAAAAAGGTAATGAAACATCCAGTTCAGAATTAACAACTAATGTTGACAAAGTAGGCAAATCTGGGTGATATGAACTAAACTTTTGGGTTTATAGTGTACGGTTCCTGTATACATCTTTAGGTATTATATTATAATAGCTATATTGTATGTTCCTCAAGCTTAATTCAAGTTAAATTTAGTTCAAAGCATGAACATATGGACCTAAATATAGGATATTCTTAATATTATCTCCATATTATGAAATAATCTGCCAATGACATGAATTAGATAGATAGATAGATAGATAGATAGATAGATAGATAGATAGATAGATAGATAGATAGATAGATAGATAGATAGATAGATAGATAGATAGATAGATAGATATTAACCTAGAGCTGAATTTCTTTATTCAGATTTCTCTGTTGCAGCTCAAATATCTTCAAGGAGTCATTTTATGCTCTAAATTCTGGGGGGAAAAGTGTCTTTAAATTGCTATTGAAGTTTTTAGTCTTAAAAGAATTCTCCAAAGACACCTCTTCTTTTATATGGAGATAGTCTACCTGTCTTTATTCCACTCGAGCCTCTGTCATCACAGCTGTCTGCCTTCTCCTCCCATCCTGGTCTCTCTATCCTCTTCCCCATCAGTTTCTCTGGCCTGTCAATTTTTTAAATAGGGTGAGGCAGCGCAGCATTGATGTTGATTTCATACATGTCACGCGACACAATTACTTTAATAGTGCCTTGAATAGATTTCATGGAGAGATGGTTGGATTTGTTTGAGAGACAGTTTAGAGACAAAAGGAGGCTGTCATCTCTGTTTGGCCTTCAGCTCCAGAGCTCCTATTAGCAGATGAGACATTTGACAGTCCTGCCGCGAATAAAGAGATGATTTCTTTACAACCTTTTTTCTCCAAAATCTTTTCTAGCTTCCCCCCCCCCTTATGTTAGTTCATTTTTTATTATATAAATTCCTTTTCATGTTTTTAGGCACTGTATATGTGATGTAGCTGGTAAAAAATCACAAGAATAATCGTGTATGAATGAAGATGAACAGGTGTGAAACAGTTGCTTCACGGTTGGAAAAAACTCTAAGAACAGAGGGATATAATGTTTGCTCAGACTGGTTTGATTTAAAGTGATCCTGAAATCGCTGAGGTCGGGTATTTTTTTTCTAGCTCATTATTCTAACAGTTCTTTTAAAAAATTATGTTTTTCTGCTTCATTGCATCTCATAACTTAAATCCTTGTAGCAATCAGCTATCTTGCTCTTTACTCTGTTTTAAATGAGTTTCGATTTTTGGTTGCGGATTTCATTTTTCAGAGACAACTTTTTAGGAGTACCATTGCAATAAATAATTCCTTCAATGATAACTGGTTGTGATGTGAAGTTTATGTCTGCTGCAAATGTGATATTAAAAGTAGGAACGTCCCGAACTGACCCCAGGTACCGGCTTGGGGTCTCGATCAGGACCTTTTTAAATGAGTCCCTGACAATTATTTACTGGTCAACTACTGTACATAAACTACTGCACATGAACTACTTCTTCATTAGCCACACCCCAGCAAACCGCCAGGAATCCTTAACAATCACTACACTTTTCACCCTTATCAACAGGGAAGTCAAACTGCAGTCCTCAAGGGTCGATATCCTGTAACACTTGGATATGTCCCAAATCCAACACACCTGAATCAGGTGACTAAATTATTTCCTCATGCAGCCAAGTTCTATAGAGTCCTGGTAATGAACTAATTATGTGATTCAGTTGTGGTGAGGCAGGGTAACATCTAACAGTTGGAGGACAAACCTTCGAAGGCCCTTGACACCTGTGCTCTACAGTGATGCTAACAGTAGCCGTTTTCAGACAGAAGCTCTGGAAAATTTGCGGACAATTCCATCCGGTCTTTAACCGGAGTTGTGTTTTCAAACACACCCCTTTTGTCCGGAACATTCCCTTTCGGCTGCTTTCACACAGCAAGAAATGTACCGGAGGATCGTGATGAATGTCTGGGGGGTGCAGGGTCTTGTATGTGCATATTATGTAAGCTTAGTGCGGCGGGCGTATGTCATTTCCCCAAACAAATGGAATATTGCAAAGATGGTAGACGAAACAGCAGATCTACTTGCAGGGCTCGTCTTTGTGATGTGTGCAATTTTGCGCACATGGAAACGCTTAAGAGACATCGATGAAGAAGCTGAAAGGAAAATAGTGACATTTATACGTCATCAATGTGTGCGCTCACAGCGTTCCCTGCCCCTTTCCCCCACTGCCCCACACCCCTCCAGCTTTCGCGGAACATTACCTGACAGTTTGAATGCAAACACCATACCGCGAAAAGTCAGCTCTTGTTACTAGGTCTTCGTCCGTAAAATTACTGGTAAAGGGTATCCGGACAAAGTCCGGAAGACTGCTTTCAGATTCACAAGCAAAACAGACGAAGTCCAGAAAGTTACCGTTGTTTGAAAGGGGCTAGTGAGACAGAGACTGTATTGGCTGGTGCAGTACCTAGTCTATGTGTCACGTGACGTGTTCAACAGGATCCGCTAAGATGTTCCTGAGAGAGAGCTTTGTAAAGAGGCTGAAATTTTTTTATATACTGAGTAAATACAAATATTTCCTCAACAAACATTCAAAGCAATGAGCTAGTATAGCTGGAGAACAGGAACTGCAGTGACTCAACTATTGCATCATATCAAAACAAAGACTTAACATGCTAACATTAGGCTAGCATTTCAGCAAAGACTTCAGCAGGAGAGAGGCGTGAGAAGACTGTAGCTGTATGTTTTAAGTCAGATTTATCTTTAGAAACAAATTATAAAGCTACTATATAATCATTTCAGATGCTCTGTTGTCAGAACATTTTGGTAGCTCATTTTAACCATATTAACCTGTATTAGAAAAGCATGTGTTGCACCGATACTTAGGTTTAGACTAAATACTTTTGCTGTCAGGAAAATCATTGAATTCCAATGACTTCCACAGCCACAGGTGTATAACATTGAGCAACGAGGCTTTCAAACAGCTTCTATAAATAGAATGAATCACTCTGATCATAGTGAAGTCCAGCGTGGTACCATGATAGAATGGCACCTGGGCGAGAAATATTCCACAGTCAGATGTTTATGGCATAATAAAAAAGTGGAAGTGAATGGAAATGAGAGCAACTTAGCCACTAAGTGGTAGAGCTCATAAAATCATAGAGGTGTGGGCATGTTGTGAGGTGATGTCGAACAACTTTATGAAATGGATTTTGATGGCCAAACAGCTGCATCCCGGGGTCAGATGCAATGTCGGAAAGGATGCGACCATTGCCACATCTACTTTCAAGCAATCCAATTATTACATCTAGATTTATAAGTTGCCAGGTGAACTACACTTGCCTAACTGGATTTATTAAAGTGTAAAACTTTGTGCTGAGGGGATGATAGTGTGGCGGCTGTTTTTCAGAAGTTTGCCGTGACCCCAGAAGGCCATTATTCCAGGCAAGCATTTGTGAAGTCAGACACTGATGTTGGACAATCAGAACCTTGGCTCTGAGGTTGAGGTCAGGACTCACACATCCATGTTTTCATTTGGATGTGCGAGTCCTGACCTCAACCTAAGAGCCAAGGTTGTGATAGCCCAACATCAGTGTCTGACTTTACAAATGCTTGCCTGGAAGAATGATCAAACATTTCAAAGAACACCCTTCTAAAAATGTGGAGACAGCCTTCACAGACAAGTTGAAGCTGTTGTAGCTGCAAAGAGGGGACCAATGCAATACCAAAGCCTTTGTATTAAGAATGGGATGTCAATAAGGGTGTAAAGGCAAGTAACCCCATAGTTTTGGCAATATAGTGTCACCCCAACATTAGTAAAGGAGAAGCTCACTATGTAGCATGTTCTGTGAGTCCAAGCGTTCCAGAACTTGTAGTTGGAGTGTAGACATGCTGTGCTGCTGCTTGGCTATCAGTCAGGATGTTGCTGACAGGCAGCCTGGAGGATTTTTTTTCTTTTGCTTTCACTGCCTGGCTTGCCAACCAAAACTGAGTCCCCGTGCTTCAGGGAGTTTCACAGTGGACTGTTTTTCTTGGACACTCCTGCCCACTCCGGTGCCGGGGGACGTCTGTGTGAGGATGAAGAAAGAAAAAGAAACAACCTCTGCTGACAGGATTAGAACAGTTGACTCATGTAACTCTACGCTACTACTGCAATCACTCTCTCATTCATCCTCTATTTCCGAAATGATAAGCAGGGAACAAGTTGTGGTGATTAGCAAGTTATGAATTGTCCTCTTTTTGTTCAGTATGTCACAGTTTTAACCGAGCATAGATCACTAAAGGGAAGCAGAAGGTCTACAGTGTTTCTGTAGCATTTGCTGTATTGTATTTTTTATTTCATATTTACAGCAGGCAGGGGAACTGAGAGAAGTATAGATTTAACGTGTTATATATAGACCAACCATAGAAACCTCAGCCTAATCAGCCACTATGTATTTTTAATTGCTCTGAGGTGAAAGATATCTCTCATCCATTATTAAAGGATACTCTAATGAGCCTTCTGTAATTCATATTTATTAGCATTATACCTTCAAACAACTGACCGTGTCTGTTGAATTCATTTGATGCCTTTTTAATGTCTGATCTTGGAGAAAGGTTTTAAACCAATTATAGTCATGCTGGTGCTATGATGGATGACTTTAAATGTGTCTGCAGGTGACAAAGGTTAGGGTCTGTCCTCCTTTTAGATCCCCTTTAATTACTCTCTTGTTCTGAAAACCAGATGCCCGGAGAGCCTTTCGCCTCTCAGCATTAACTCTGTTGGACCCAGCTGGGACAGTGAGCAGGAGAGGGCTCCACTGAATTAGCCTGACCCCATGTGTGCTAATCTTAGAGGTCGAGACCAAAACAATCGCTTACCTTTTTTTTTCGGGCAATCTGTCTTTTATTAAAAGTATTTAGCATTGAGTACATTGAAGTGGTAGTTCAGAATTTCTTTTAGAGGGGTTATGTGGAGAGGTTGTGAGCAGTTTGCACCTTATATGGATAAATAACTCTTAATTCCTTCACTTTTGTAAATAAATAAATAAATGAAATTGCTTCATTTTCATTGATTCTTATACTGTATCTTTCAGAATGAAGTTCTTTTAAAATGATAGAAACCCACTGCTGTCTATCCCACGGGTTAGCAACGTTTTCTGTTTAAAGAGCCACTTTTGCCCACGCAGCTAGAATACAAAAATTGTCAGGAGCAGCAAAAGAAGATGCATTTTTATAAACGTACTTAATAGGATGTCTTATCTGGAAACTAGCAACAAATTTTTCTATTTTCAGACAAAAAAAGAAGAATTATCAAGATTTCACAAAGCCAAAACCCCCCACATTGAATGGGGACAGCTTTCCATAAATGTGAAAATGAAGAAAAATAGTTGGCCCACCTGAAATATTACATAGTTTGAAGTTTAAAAAGCCCCCATTAAATTAATTTTCAAAGCTTCTTATTGCCATTTTAATAATGAACAATATACGTTTATTTTGTAAGAGCCACAGAGGAGGGGCAAAACAGTCATAAGTGGTTTTGGAGCTTCAGGTTGCAGACCCCTGGACTATCCATACTTGTACTGATAACTTCAGCTTCTGATAAAAAGTGAATCACTACAGATGAAGACATTAATGGAATTTTAAGTGGTAAGATCCTTACTGCTTATACCGTCGAAAAAAAGCTCCATGTGAAAGAAATCTTAAATCTTCCTTTAAAACGTGCCCACATCTCATTGTTTTCATAGAGTAATGTAAAAACCTGATATGTCATGCAAAATAACCTGTGCCATCTTATAGAAGAAACATCTGAAATCCTGTAACCACCATCATTGATAAACCTCAGCCTTTAAGAATTGTGCTTTACTGCAGCCTTATAAGCAGTGCTTCAAATACCCTTAGCAGACAGAAAATCATATATATTATATTTATTTAGTATAATTAATTTTGGTGAAATGGGAATGGTTAAATTTTTTGAAACCAAAGTAAATTGTGTACTCAAAAACATTTTAAGGAGTATTTTATGCTAATGCCTCACATTGTCTAGAAGACATGTTCTGACCCTACATATAAATATATCAAATGCTAAATAATTGAACCCGCTGGCATAAAAAAACTAAAAAAACTCAGTCTCAACACACAGAGAACACATTTAGCAGTTTAGTTACATTTAACAGAAAAAAAGACCCAAATGTTTTGCAACAATTATTAAAGTTATCTTCATCAAATGGCCAGTCATACTGTATCCAATTAGATTCATGTATGTATAAAGTAATGGGTTTGTAATAACTCTGCTGTGAAGGATTGGAGTCTGGCTTTGGATGTCATCAGCTTTAGGTGGGAAAATTCAGTATAAAAAAATCATAAAATACTGTATAATAATAATAATAATAATAATAATAATAAAACATTTTTTGGGCACTAGTCAGGGGTCGCGCTGATAGAATATTTTCTATATTTGACCGTAAAAAAAAAACGGTGACGAAAAATGCTGAAGGCTGTCCGTCATTTTGACAGATTTGTATTCACACCACTGACCACTCGGTGCAAATGCACAGACATTTTCAACTTTACCCACGGTGTACAGGTTACTAAACTCGGAAAACCTGGACACCGTACTCAATACATCTCGCTAACCGGGAGTTGACAGCGTAGAAAAGTTACTGAGGCTTTGGAGTGCGCAGCTCCCAAGAGCCCAGCGCATGCCACGAGATTTCCTCACGCTGAAGCGATAGTTTGCGGGTCAGGAAATGGCTCGTTCAGAGAGTCTCTCCAACTTCTGATTTAAAACTTTGGCTGAAGTGGTGCTAAATTCCAGAAGTCATCTGTCCGAGGCAAAAATCCAGAACCACATGACAATAACCTCTGCAGAAATCCCTCTATTTGATTATTATTCAACCAACCCACTGTCATCTGGACAAAGCAGGCAGCACTGTGAGGATCATGTTCTTTGATTTCTCTAGTGCATTTAACACAATTCAGCCTGATTTGCTTTGTCAGAAACTCCTGAAGACACAGGTGGAGCCCTCAACAATCGCCTGGATCAATGACTACCTGACCAACAGACCACAATTTGTGAGACTGAAGAATTGTGTGTCAAACCAGGTGGTCAGCAGCACAGGAGCACCACAGGGGACCGTACTCTCACCATTCCTTTTTACTCTGTACACCTCAGACTTCCAGTACAAATCAGAGACCTGTCATCTGCAGAAATACTCAGATGACTCTGCAATTGTCGGGTGTATCAGAGATGGACAAGAAGCTGAATACAGAGAGTTGGTGGACCGCTTTGTGACATGGTGTGGAAACTATCGTCTCACCTTGAATGTGAACAAAACAAAGGAGATGATTGTAGATTTCAGAAGAAACAGGGATAAGTCAAACACTGTTTCCATCATGGGAGAAGAAGTGGAGGTGGTTGAGGAGTATAAATACCTCGGAGTTCACCTTGACAACAGACTGGACTGGAGGCGCAACAGTGAAGCCGTCTACAAGAAGGGACAGAGCAGACTGTACTTCTTGAGGAAGCTTAGGTCCTTCAAGGTTTGCAGCAAGATGCTGCAGATCTTCTACAAGTCTGTTGTGGAGAGTGTAGTCTCTTCAGCCGTCATCTGTTGGGGTAGCAGCATCAGAGCCAGGGATTTAAAAAGGCTCAACAACCTGATAAAGAAGGCTGGTTCTGTTCTTGGGACAACTGTGGAAAATCTGGAGATGATAATGCAAAGAAGGATTCTTCATAAAATCAAAAAAATTATGGACAACCCTGAGCATCCTCTTCATGAGACAGTCACACAACAACAGTGCATCTTCTTTTGTGAAAAACATCAGATCGCGGCACAGGCTGAACACTTATGACTGACCGAAAGGCTCACTGATGCTAGCACTGATACCGCCACTGATGGTGGCATTGCCTTTTGAAACAGCCAAACATCTAGGACTATAGGCACGACTGCACATGGTGCGCATCCTCTGCAAACGGAACCGCCCATCACCACCATTTGAGAAAAATAGCAAAAGAAATTAAGAAGTTGAAGCATTCGGTGACAGAATCCACAAATCCATTGGAACAGGGTTAAAATGGTACGTTATGCTTTTAGCTGAAAGTAAGAGGAATGTGCATAGCTCGCAGAGAGCTCATATAATATATAATATATAATATATATAATACACCTGATGTTAGCAGCTAGCATTTGAGAGCCATGCTTATTTGGAATGACAGCATGTTTTAAATGTTTCACCCATTCTTTTCTATGAAAACATGATATTTTTAGGAGCTATATGTTTAAAACAGTACTAAATTAATAAACACCATGGGGGGGCAACTTGCATGTCCAGAATGAGGTGAATCTTGTTAAAGCCAAATAAAGTACGAGAAAAAGAAAAGCAACAGGATTACAGTACTCTGAATGCATTATTTACATGATAAAACTTAAATAAACACATTTTAAAATGAGCAGTGCAGTAAAATCTCATGCAAATTGAATCAGCTCACAGGTTGAATGAAAACCTAGAAGGAAGAGGCAGTGCGGTCACAGAGTGGCGAGAGTTTGGCGCTGGATGGAATATTTGTCTCTCCGGTGACCCCACTCCCATCCGTCATGGTTGGTAAACAGCCCTCTGACACGCGCTGACACTCCACCAGGACACCGATCATCCCCAGTGTGCCGAGATACGGGTGGGCTTCTGTGGACAAACACACACCGTCACCTCATACACATGAATCCAGCTTTGATATCAAATGTTTATGCCAATTATTAATATCTCTTTAGGATTTAAGTTTGGTTATGTCGTGTTATGCAAAGAAAAGGGGGTAAAGGTGGGGGTCTAAAAAGAAGTTGTAATTGTCAGAATAACAAGCACGCATGAAAGAAAAGATAAACGCAGACTTCCTCCTCAATGTGGGGTCAGTGTGGGGTGTGAGGTGGCTGGCAGTTTGTTGTCACATTCATGACAACGGTAAAGGGGGTCTTCCACCACCTGGCTTAAATTAGCACAGATATATACGTCCTGCAAAACACACACACACAAACACACACAGGAAAAAAAAAGAAAAAAAAGAGCCAGAGAGCGAGTCTGCATGCCACAAAGCAGTGGCAGCACAGAGTTTGAGCTGAGCAGTCGCCGAGCGGTCCGGTGTGTGACATGCATGGTTTAATGAGCAAAGCATCTGCTCTCCTTCTTGGCCTCTTGCAATAACAAAAGCTGATTTGAAAATCCGCTGCCTAAGGCCGGGGTTCACGGCTCATATGTAGCTCAATGCGCCGGAGCTCTGCGCCCTGGAAGCTCTTCCGAAGCTGGGTCCAAAACATGAACACTTCAGTGATGAATATAAGGAAAATTAGGCCCTCTATATGTTATATAATCCCTTCTCCAACTCCTTTTGGGTTTTATTTATCTTAAAGATTTGTGAAACTATTCTTTGTGGAAAAAAGGTACTTTTTTTCAATCGGTTGACTTGGTTCGTTTGGTGCAATTAGATCAACTCTTTAAACACTGTTTTTTTTTTTTTTACTTTACCTCTTTAACTGGATTTTGGTCTTCTTTTGTCATTTCTAATGTCTTTATAACGATCATCTGAAAGCTGAAAGCAGACCAGGCGGTAGGACTGTTTAGTCAGCTGCTGTTTTTACAGTAACGTTAACTGGAGTCATATTTCTGTGCTTGCAGGTTGAAATCAATCCTAAAGACTAATTTCCTGTGATTTGGCTATAATAATTAAGAAAAATAAAAAAAATAAAATAAAATGAACACAAAAGCTGCTCAATTATTGGTTATCTAACTCTGTCGCACTATTGTGTAGCCGTCTTTTGTTGATTGCAAATAAAGACATGATGCCATAGGAAAACAATGCTCCAGCATCGCCTTAGTGTGCATTTAACAATGTAGCGTATGCAACTTTATCCACACATAAGCCAGGCTGACACAAATGTTTGGAATTAAAAATAATCTGCCATGAAAGCCCCAACATGCCATTTATACTGCACCACTGCAACAAAACTGACAAAACTGTAACTCAAATATTGCAACCTAATAATAAAAAAATAAAATTACTGAATCACACTATGCCATGTAGATGAGATGCTTACCTCAGCTGCCAGGCAGGATGTTTGATGCTGAATGCTGAATTAATGGCTTCAGTTACGATTTTATTATTTTGGTTGATAATTTTCTGACCACCTGTGGGAAACACATAGTGAACTGAAATTTAATTCCTAGATGATCAGTTGATCCCTAAAGATTAAAATAAAGAAATGAATAAAATGAAATGCTAACGTCACAGTCAAAGTTATGTACCTAGACCCAAAGCAGCAGAACACTGTGAACTCCACACACTTGATCCAAATAAGCACACATTATTCAGAGTGGGAAGGCATCAAAAACAACACACATACTTTAATGTGACATGGCTTGATATTCCCTTTGTTTGCTTGCAATTTGGACTCATGCCACACCTGTTTTTCAACATGACAACATAGGAAACAGTGTGATAGTAGCTTTAGGTTTTATATATCTGCGGAACTTTAAACTTTGACAACAGCACATCCCCCTTCTGTTTTAGTACGGCAGATTTGTGCATATTTAAAGTAGTGTGTCACACAGAGGCACAGACCAAACAAAGGCAGCTCATGTTTCATGCATATATCTGCTCCATTTGCATGTGCTTTTTTTATTGAGGTCAGACAGTCAAATGATGATAGCGAAGGGACAGAGATTTATAGCCAACCACATGTTTGTATGTGCGTGTTTATGTGTGTTTACTTCATCTTGCGAGCTCCCAGCAGCACAGCAGCTGTGCGTTGCACCAACACATTTTGTGCAATGCTCCACTCTGGCCTGACAGACGCATGAGTAAATAGAAAGGCAAGGAAGAAAAAGGAAGTGTTAGAGGGAAGACAAAACACAAAACAGGTCTCTGGTTTATCCTCCTGCTTACCCAGAGTAGCGCTGGAGAAGATTTTAAGTCGGTCCGTTAAGCTGCTTTATTTGTCTTGACTCTGTCGGGTTACAATAGGTTTGTTTTGGCTATCAATAACTATGAACAATTACTTAGGGCAGTTATTAATACAAGTAGTAATTTAAGTCAAAATTACCACGTTGGATGCACCATCCTGACTGTCCAGGAAATAATGATAGCCAAATAGTTCAGTCTCAGTTAATGTTTATGATTACCTGCCTGATCAGGCTGAGGTAATTAAACAATAACAGATGAAGGAGTACGTTTCTGGCATTCTTCTAACAGCAGGTTACTACACATGTATATGGAATAACAACAAAAGACGCCTTTCCAAAATCCATCCATCCATTACCTGTACCCATCCATCCTATGCAGGGTTGCGGGGGGTGCTGGTGCCTATCTCCAGCGCTCACAGGGCGAGAGGCAGGGTACATCCTGGACAGGTCGCCAGTCCATCGCAAAGCAACACGGAGACACACAGGACAAACAAGCGCACGCACGCACGCACACACGCATGCGCACACACACACACACATATATACCTTAGGCCAATTTAGTTTTTGGACTGTGGCAGGTAGCCGGAGTACCCGGAGAGAACCCACGTATGCACAGGGAGAACATGCAAACTCCATGCAGAAAGACCCCAGGCTGGGATTCGAACCCAGGCTTGGGGCAACAGTGCTACCAGCTGTGCAGCCTGCCTTTCCAAAATACAAGAGTTTATTAAAAAGAATTCAGCTTTCCAGTCAACGTACTTTGTTCAACTATCTCACTAAGCTAGTAAAACACACAACTAAACTACTAAGTAAAAGAAGAATGAATAATAAAACTAACTACCAAACGTAAAACAGTAAAAATGTACCAAAATGCAAAGAAATAGAGACAATAACCAGTAAATTGATAGTGATGTTACAGTCCAGTATGAATATGTATGCTTAAAGACCAAAGCTTGTATCAAAGAGTTTGAAAGTGAGGTTGCCAACTTAACGACAAAGTCGCTAAGTTGACAACACTGGCTGATTCAGCCAGCAGCAGCTGCATGGGGTGCGGCTAGCCGTGGTTACGGTTGGCGGCTAGGTGTCGTGGGTGTGTGGCTTGTGGCGGTTGCAGCTAGCCCACGTTAGCTCAGAACGTCGGGCTGTCCTCTCAGCTCGGCTCAGCAGCTTTTTTCTCCGAGAGCAGGACAGGACCTCAGTCACAGAGAGAGGAGGTTTCTCTCTTTGGCGGAATCTGATCCACGATCAGCAGACTGTATATGTATTTTCGGATCCAAGGAGCTTCTTCCAGAAGCTTGCTCCAACCCTCGCCAGCAAAGGATGGATGTTCACGGCCCGCTGGTCTCTCTGATGCGTGTCTTTTGATGACTGATGGACAAAGAGAAAGAGAGGGGGTGGATCATGTGCTTCAAAAGGGGAGATGATGTCACATTCATGCAGGAAACTTCCTCCTCCTTTATGTTGAAACTGAAAGTAGGTTTAATGCAGTGCATTGTGGGATTATTAGTCCTTATGCCAAGAGGTCCATCTTTGTAGCCCAGTACTGCCATCATGGCACCAGACAAAATAGAAAAAAAACATTTTTTTCACTCTGCCTAGTATTTGCATCATGAAATGATTAACGCACCTCTTGTCAACCCATTAGCTGACTTAAAAAAATGCTTCCAAGCACTTTTCTCATGCATGTTCAAACTGAAAATTGATGAGCTGTACATTGCAATAGTTGCCAAAACAACTATTCCAAATCAGATTTTAATGTTCCCTCAGGGGTTGAATCTGAACACTGCAGAAGAGAGAGCGCAGACATGCAAGTTTGTGACATTTTAAATACAAATGTGTTAAGTGAATTTTAAATTGGTACAAACACTGGATAGACATTGAAGTGGATTTCTTGTTGCTTTTCTCTGAGCTAAGTTAGATGTTGAATGCTTCACAGCAGGAACTTTACTCCAGAGACAATGTCTTCTCTGCAGGTTCCGAAGCAGCTTAATGCCCCCCCACCTGAGCCTTCACACCCTCTGCAGTGTTTAAATCACGGCTCGTTATCAAGCTGTTAGTCCTCCTGATCCTTATCCACTCTAATAAACACCCCTCTGAATGTTTAGTCTGAGTGAAAATTTATCCATGTCGCTACAATGGTGTGAAAAAGTATTCCCTCCTTACAGATTTAGTCAATTACTTTTTTTAATCACATACATGTTTCAGATGACTGAAACATTTTTTTACTGGTGGTTCCTAGAGTTTATACAAGTAGAATCGGAGGCAGATCTATTAGTTATCAGGTTTCTCTCCTGTGGCAGCAGACACCCTGTCTACTTTTAGGACTGGGCTTAAAAGGTTATAGACTATTAAAGGTTATAGTTAGAGTGGCTTAGGTTATCCTGAGCTATCTCTGTTGTTATGCTGCTATAGGCTGCCGAATGACAGACTGCTCTCTTCTCTTCAAAGAACTTGCATTTGGGCTGGTGGTGGTTTTGCTTAAGTGTGACTCATTCCAGCAGGGGATTATCGGCTGAGATGCCACTAACTCGATGTTCTCTCTTTATGGATGAATCACTTGACTTTAGAAAGTCCCCCCGGATCCGTGCTTCTGTGTTGTTGATATGTATGCTCTGTCTTCTCAATCCCCCAGTCGGTGGCAGCAGATAGCCGCTCACGCTGAGAAAGGTTGGAGGTTTTTTGCCGTTAAAAGGTAGTCTTCATTTCCACTGTTGCCACATGCATTCTTAGTATGAGAGGTTTTGAATTTGTTCAAATGATTGGATTCCATTGACTACATATGTCTGTATATAAATTGGACATATTTGCTCTGGGAAGTGTTTCTTTTGTTATCCTCCTGGTTGAGTCATCGACACGGTCTTAAAGTAGTTGCATGGAGTTCTCTCTTTTGTTTTTATTAATGTTTTTATGACTGTGTATACGGCACAGCAAGACACTTTTCAATGTAAATGGATAATAAAGTTTGATCTTATCTTAACTACAGTAGATCAGCCAATCCTGGGAAGGTTCCCCACTATTCCGTGTCGTAAAGTCGAGCTCACCCTCTCCTTTGCCTTTTACCTTTCCCTATTTGACTTAAAACTTTTTCACATTCAGGCAACACTTCTCTTGATAAATGCTGTATTTTATCTTTGATGACAAGTCAGATATATAATCTAACAAAAGTGTTTTAAGATACTGTCACACTGTTTCTTACCCTGCCTCAGATGTTGGTATCTCCAAAGAGCAGTTTCTACATAGGTCTAAATTTGACAAAAAAGAGCCTTTTGCAAACCATGAAGTCCAAGTAAGTGAACATGTAACTTATGATGCACAAAGTAAGTTAGTTTTTCCATGACACCACTGTCTTGTCTTTCTGTTATGCCTAATGATCATCTAAACATTTAAAGATGAATGGTCAACACTGTCTGTGCAGTCTAGAGCCGCTTTCAGATTATAGTTCTGTGATAAACACATATCCACACACCACTCCCTATGGATCACTTTTGTCATTAACATCATTTAAGATCACAGGACTGCAGAACGTTTGCTTACTGATCATGCAACTGGTATTGTGGAAATAATACAGGGTGACCTCTGACTTAGCAGCATGTGAAACATGCATACAATAAGTGTAGAGCAGTGGTTGTCATTCCTGCTCCTCTGGGCCCACTGCCCTGTATGTCTTAGGTGTTTCCCTGCTGGTGGCAACCTGAGTTAAATGAATAGGTGATTAACAATGCTGGACTACAGCTGTGATTACTGGATCAAACATAGACCTCCAGCCATAAGGACGAAATAATCCCACAATGCATTTCAGTTTCAACATGAAAAGGGGGGACTTCATGGGAAATCATCACCCCTATTTAAGCACAAAGCTCCTCTCCGCTCATCCTCATTTTACCAGTGAGCCAGCGCCAGGCTCGCATCGGGAGAGAAATCAGCACTTTAAACTTCCATCCTTCGCTGGCGGGGGGGAGCGAGTTTCTGGAAGAAACTCATTGGATCCAAAAGACACAACAGCCTGCTGATCGCTGACACGCTGCTGCACGAACCAGGTGCTGCTCACCCGGAGCTGCCCGCGAAAAGGGACTGGTCAATGGGAGAAGATTGCTGAGCCGAGCAGAACCAAGCTGGACTAACCGGACGACCCGAGTTCTGGCTAACGGTGGCTAGCTAGCTCCGCACCCTGAAGCCTCACTGCTAGCCATGACCACATGCAGCTACTGCTAACTGACCAGCTAACAGCTGATTTCTCTGCTTTATCGCCGTTTTTTTCAGACAACGAAGCCAATGGAGATAAACAGTGTTGTCAAAGGTTCATGACTGATGTAGTCGTTTTAAATCATCCAACATGAGTTACTCTGTTCTGTCTGAGTTTCTTTATTCTTTGGTGCTAAGCTAAACAGAATGACCTGTTAGCTGCGCTACAAGTAACTTCCTGCATCATTGGTGAATAGAATAGAATAGAATAGAATAGAATAGAATAGAATAGAATAATCCTTTATTGTGCGAAAAAAGGGGAAATTCAGCTGTAACAGCAGCAAAGTGGCAGGTAATAGATTCACACAAGTATAAAAGTATAAAAACAGAACTTAAGAATTGAGAATAATATGTACATTAAGGACAAAATTACTGTGCAGTTATTAAAAATAAAGTGGCATACTCAGATTAGAATCTATAACTGGATGGGATAATTAAAAGAAATATAAAAACATGTAAGAATATTTACAGAATGTGCATGAGTAGTTGTCCATTAAAAAGTAAACTTATTATTTCCAAGAGTTACCAGACTATTAGCGGTCATAAAAATAAGGACTGCTATTCCCGGTATTCAAAATACAGACCAACTTTAAAATAGTTTAAACAACGAAAACTACTCGTATAAGTCATTTTTGAAACATCCTTCTTAGTATGTCAAAATGCTTAGATTAATCACTGCGGTGACCTACCTATAAAATAGAATCAGTTATTCAAAGGTTATTGGTTTCTATTGGTTTATTTGATGAAACATTACTTCCTCCAAATAATGTTTTGTCTTTGTCTTCATTTCTGCTTTGCATTGTAATTTTTTTAAACACAAACCAGAAGTTAATTAGTCTTAAACTAATCCCAATTAGATTAAAGCTAACTTAGCTTCACTCCCAAAACTTTTCAATACTAGCCCTGATCTTTAAGCATACATATTCATACTTAACTGTGACATCACAATTAATTTATTTGTTTTTGTTTCTACTTCTTTGCATAGTTGTCCATTTTACTGTTTTACTTTTGGTAGTTTATTATTCATTCTTCTTTTACTTAGTAGTTCAGTTGTGTGTTACTAGCTTAGTTAGTTTGATGATTAAAGCATTTTTGACTGGGAAGTTGAATCATTTTTGCTAATAAAGTCTTGTATTTTGGAAAGTTGTTTGTTATTTTTCCACATATATATGTAACTTGTTCAAAGAACGCCAAGAACTGAAGCACTGCACATCACTGGAACAGCACTGGTGAAGGTTATGTAGGTAATAATGAAGGTTAGGTAATGATATTCTCATGGCCTCAGATAATGGACTTGCGACTGTTCTGGGGTCTCATTTATAAAACATTGCGTAGAATCCCTACAAAAAGTGTTCGTACGACCAAAACAAAAAGTTTGCGTATGCCAAAAAGATTTCTAATTTATAAAACCATGCCTACGCACAGGTGTAAGCAATTTCCCCTTTATAAATCACAGTCTTCTTGGAAGTTTGCGCATGTGAATTTGGCTCATATCCCGCCCTGAACACGCCCAAATCTGGCTATAAAAGGTCAATGCAAAGCAGGACATGAATATTGATGCATATGAAGAAGAGGGGAAATATGGCAACAACAAAAAAAAACAAGAAGAGAAACTTTACGGAGATGGAAATTGAAGTGCTAGTGGGTGAAGTGGAGGCTAGAAGAGACATTGTATTTGGCGGACACAGCAGTGGTGTCACAAATAAAAGGAAGAACTGCAAGTGGCAGCATGTGGCGTCTGCAGTGCAGACTGTCAGTGCAACTGACAGGACGGTACCTGAAAAAAAAAAAAAAGTGGTCGGACCTCAAAGTCAAGGCAAAAAAAAAACTTGCCTCCCACCGCCAGAGTGGGTCTGCTACTGGAGGGGGTACGTGTACACCCGAGCTGACACCACTGGACAGGAAGATGGCAAGTATCATGGGAACATCAAGCGTGTACGGTATTGTGTCAGAGAAAGAGGGTGACACCGACCTGGCAGAAACGACAGATGAACCCGGTAAAGCACCTTTTGTATATATTTTATTACGTAGCTACGTTAACAAATTTGAGCATATTTTAAGCAGACAGACTAATATGCCGTGTCTTTTCAGCTCTTCCACAGTCGGTAGGTGGCGAGGATGAGGAGGCTGAGAAAGATGAGGTTGCCCAGCGTCCGGCTGCCCCCAGCACCAGTGCTGCCGGTGCCCATGGTGCATCCAGCAGTGGTCGGGTTCTGACTGAAGCTGTGATGCAGACACAGAGAGACACCATCAGCGCCATCAATTCCGTGACAAACGAGTTAAAGGAAATAAAGAGTGTGCTGTGCAACATAGTGACAGCCATTGGTACCTTAAATGATACAATAAAACATTTTAATAAATGAACCTTGTCGTTGTTATCCCAAACGCCGCATTACATCCTGGCGGATCCTTGCTCCCTGGGTGAAGGCTTCCTGTCGAGGAGGAGGCGGCTGTGGGTCGGGGTTCTCATGCTGGGGAGGGGGTAGGCCAGGAGGGAGGGGAATTCTGATTTTCAGTGCCATGTTATGAAGAATTCCACATGCCCTCACGATCTTGCAGACCTTTGTAGGGTGGTATAATAGCCTGCCACCCGGGGCATCCAATGACCACCACCTACATTTTAACAGGCCTATGGCACGCTCCACGACTGAGCGCGCACGCGTGTGACAGGAGTTGTAGCGCATTTCCTCTGCTGTCTGTGGGTCTGGGAACGGGGTCAGAAGCCAGCTCCTGAGAGGGTGATAACACGTTTAATTCAGGCGTCAACAACCAGCATTTCTAATGACGGTGAGGACTTACCGAGCAGCCAGCCATCACGCACAGCGCCTGCCAGCAGTCTGTTCCCTACACTGCTGTGTGTCAAGATAAAGGAGTCGTGTGTTGACCCAGGCCATCGTGCCACCATATTAGTGATCATCATGTGTGAATCACATATGATTTGCACATTAATACTGTGTACATGTTTCCGATGGACGAAAACAAATTCATCCTTGGACGGGGCCCTTATAGCAATATGGTTGCAGTCAATTGCACCGATTATGTTTGGGAAACCGGACATTGCTGCAAATTGCATCTTCATTTCTGCCTGCTCCCTCACAGTATATGGAAACGTGATGTATTGCCTGCTCATTTTAATGATCCCATCCAAGACTGCAGGCATGATTGCGCTCAGGTACGGCTGTTATATCCCAGACCTAGTAAATAAATATAACATTTTTGAAGGCATTATTTCCAAAAAGGGACTTTGGGCAGAATAGTAAGAATCATGTCACTCAGACACATACCTGTCAGCTAATTCCCACTGGTAACAACCAGTTGAAAGAAACCCCAGAGTGGTGAGCACCTGCAGCTGGACCGGAATGGCACGGTTCTGCCTGGACGGTCTCTCCAAAACTGGGCCCAATTCAGCACAGAGATCCAAGAGCACAGCTCTAGGGAATCTGAATCTACTTATTAGCCAGTCATCATCATGGGCAAGGAGGTCCGCATGATCCCTGAACACGTGTTCTCTCCTAATCCTTTCATTTGCAAAATCTTCTAGCAACTCCAGTGCATCCATCTCAAATATTATGCTTGAAAGTAGTTGGGGTATTTCTATTGGCAGCAATTAGACTGATTGCTTCCTTCCTTGGCACAATGAACGTGCCAATCAATGATATATGGTACAGATGATTCAATTTATTAATTGGCATACAGTCCCGGCCCTTTTATCTGAGTTTAGGGTTTTGAGATAAATTTTATTTATTTATTTTAATATTGAAAAATGTTTTTAGAAGAGCTATAGCTCACTGCAAAGCTACAATATAGATATCATTGCTGGTTTGGATGTTTATAATAACATGAATCCATAATTAATGTTTGGTGTGAGGTGAAATGATATGTGTGAGAGGAGTAATATGCAGTCTGGCTGCAGTTCACCACCTCACCAACTGCGTCGTCGATTGCCCCCGTCTCCAAAATGTCCATAAGCACGGGTCAGAGTTGGCGTACAGGTGCGCACATTTTCCCGTCAAGTCTGTTTTTTATAAATCACAACTTTTGCTTTGAAAGTGGCGTACTGTCGCTACATGCTTGCTGAGTATGAGGGATCGCTGTGGTTGGAGCCTGCATCAACGGGACACAACTGCCAGTCAATGACTCCATGCAATCTGCTGGGATTCCTTAAATAGGAAACTAACTTAAACTTTAAACTTGGAATGTTTGTATGATTGCATTGAAATGAGTTTTCTTGTAAAGTGCCTTGAGAGGAAATCTGTTGTTCAGGTCCTCTAATTCCAGTCTACTCAACATCCCTAGAACTGGAACCAAACATGGAGAAGCAGCTTTCAGTTTCTATGCTCCTCTAATCTGGAACGAACTTCCAGACAACTGCAAAGTGCTGAAACACTGAGTTCTTTTAAATAAAATGTATCTGTTTAGAGCTGCCTTTGAGTATTGTTTGCATGTATCATGTTTTGTGTGTGCTTCTTTCTTTATTGCTGTTTTTACTTTATATGCATTGTCTGTGTTTTACTGCTATTTTTATTTCATGACTTAATCATGTAAAGCACCTTCAATTACGTTGTTGTTGAAAGTGTGCTATACAAATAATGTTGCCTTGCCTATATAAACTGAATTGAATTGAACTTATTCCTTCATCTATTTTTTTAATTACTTCATCAGGCAGGTAATCATAAACATTAACTGAGACTGAACTATTTGGCTATTATAATTTTCCTGCATCCCACGATGGTGCCCCAAACATGGTAAATTTGACATAACATTTTTAAAATTATGAATAATGGATCTAAGCAATTATTCATAATTATTCATAGCCAAAACATACCTATTGTGTCACAACAACAGGCTTAAGGAGATATTTAAATGGGTGGCAATGACACATCTAAAACATGATGAACAATGGACCATGATGACCAGGATTAAGAAACATTGGTGTAAAACATCTGTACATCACACACGTCCTGCAATACCATCTTACCCTTTAAGCTCATTGTTGCTACAGCTCTGTGACTACTTCAAGAGGCGAGGGAGAGATGGGCCATGAAAGTAAGGAAATAATTCAACTTTGCTGCTGTGCCTGCTGCTTCGAACATTCTGCATACAAAGGTTGGTGAATCTTCATCAATGCCGACAGAGAGTCTGCATAGGTAGCATGAGGTCAGGTAACAATATTATTGGGATGTTGCTGTGACATTTCTTTACTAGCACTTACATAATGTGCAGGATGTATGCTATCATTAAGTTGCTACCGAATATTTTAACATGTGATAAAGATTGGCAGCTTAGCTGGAGATAAGGTCAAATTTGCTGTGGTACCAGGTGTGCAGAAAGGCAAAGCTGGAAGTTTTTTTTTTGACATAAGGCAGTGTATCTCTAAGCACCTTAGAGATGCAAAGCAGATAATCAGCAATGAGTTGTACTAGTTGCCTTTCAGGCAAGCATCTTGATTTAAAATGCTAATTTCATTAAGAAAGTCGCAATAGGGCCCAAACAAAACCAAAGGCGCTTAAGATGTTTCTGAGAGCTGATTGTTAGCTATAACAGATGTCTTCCTACATTGCAGACAGTATGTTGAATTAAACTGAATATATAAAATGAATTACCTCTAAAAGCCACAAATAGAAAAATATGGGACCAAAATACCAATAAATAGGAACAAACTTGAGAAACTGCTAAACTGATCTTGTAGGCTTAACAAATCTGACAAGGACACCCTGCACGACACTGTAATGGTAAATGGACTGAACCTATATAGCGCTTTTCTAGTCATACTGACCACTTAAAGTGCTTTACACTGACCACTAGGGTTGTGTATTGGTAAAAATCTGTATCTGTGATATGCATCACAATACAGGGGAGACGATACGATACAATGAGATATGTTGCAATACTATGAAGACACTATATTGTGATTTCCAAAACTGAATTTACTGTAGAAAAACTGTCACAGCATTCTAAACACTCCAACCTGTTTCATACTTAACACATCCAGTATTATTACTAGATCTAGTTGATACATTGGAACGGAGAATGTGAAGACTGGCTGTCTTCAAACTACCACACATACTTTTAATATGACTTAAAAAATTACTGTCATCATTAATGGTTTCATTCAAATAAAAAAAAAAAGCTTTTGAATATCGATACAATATAATGACATAAAATATCACAATATATTGGTGTGTTGATATTTTCTTCCTAGCCTACTGGCCCCCACTGGCCACATTCACCCATTCGCACTCACAAATGTGCACATATTTATACACCGATACACAGATTGGTAGGTAACTTGGGTTTAAGTGCCTTGCCCAGGGGCATATCGACATGTGACAGGCGGATGCTGGAATCATACCTACAACCCTCCGATTACAAGCCAACTACAATACTCACTAGCCCCTTTCAAACAGGCAATGAAAAACGGTAATTTTCCGGACTTTGTCTGTTTTGCTTTTGTGTCTGAAAGCAATCTTCCGGACTTTGTCTGGATGCCCTTTACCGGTAATTTTACGGATGAAGACCTAGTAACAAGAGGAGACTTTTCACGTTATGGTGTTTGCATTCAGACTGTTAAGTAAAGTTTCGCGAAAGCTGGAGGGGTGTGGGGCGGTGGGGAAAAGGCGAGAGTGGCTGGGAACGCTGTGAGCGCACACATTGATGACGTATAAATGTCACTATTTTCCTTTCAGCTTCTTCGTCAATGTCTTTTAAAGGAGTCATGACCTGTAATTTTCACTTTTCCATGAGAAAAAATGTATGTTATGATTGCCTAACGATTATTGCCCGGAAAGCCGATATTTAAAAGTGAAGCGTTTGTTTACTCCTGGATTCGTCAACCAGCCCACGTGCACACACACTCAAATACGTGGATTTAATTTCTGGCCGACTTGACGTCAAGTCGGCGCAGGATATACCATATATAGACATTGCAGACCTACCTATGCTGCAGGAAGCCCGCCCTCCCTCTCTCCCCTCTCCCCCTCGCTCCTCTCCCCCTCATATTCAGTCGAGCGCCGCCATTACTGAATTCTAGTGATGGGAATTCCAGCTTTTTTTGGAAAGCCAGTTCTTTTGGCTTGACTCCCCTTAAAGAGCTGTCTCTTTCGGCTCCTCAGATTTTCTGTTGCTTAAAGCCTATTTATTACCAAAATTAATGCAAAACGATGTGGAATGAAAAAATAAAAAAACGGCTCCCAATGACGAGCCGGCTCCCATCGTTCACTTCAAACAGTTAGCTCTTAGAGACGGTTCGTTTGCGACTGACACATCACCAATTCGAAGTACAAACTCCACCGTGAAAGATGCAGAAAGTTTCTTCATGCAATGATGCATGAAGAAGACATATTCGTGTCAGCCTTTTATTTTAATCAGCTAAATCAGCTAAAACCATTTCTGCCAGAAACGTAGTGCACCCTTGAGTTGCTCTGTTTTTGACTGCCAGAATCAACATGGAAATATTTTTTCTATTTTTTTCACGTCGGAATCCTTTACAAATTTGGGACAATATCAGGTGAAGTTGGCATCGAAGCTCGATTTGGAAAAAGGGGCCATTCCAACAATCAGAGACTTGCCTGCAATTGAAATGGTAAGGCTGTGTTTTTATTTCTCTGCTGTGTGTAACAAACAGCAGCTAACTGCTAATGTGGTTATTGTATGCTAGCGAGAGTAGTAGATATGGGTTAGCTATGCTGAAGCGTTACCTGCGGTGTCAACCCCCCTCCTTTCTGCCACCAATCAACACATCCCTCATTTGCATTACTACAATGCCCGTCCACGAGAGCCAAAATATCGCATCAGATCTCGCGAGACAATAATGCCTTCAGAAATAAGGGTCAGAGGAGCTCTGTGTTGATTTTTTTTCACTTTTTTTCAACTTTTCTTTTTTAGAAGGGCTTGAAAGACTATGATAGTGCGTGGGTATCCAAGATAATACTAGGTTATGACTCCTTTAAGCGTTTCTATGTGCCCAAAATTGCACACATCACAAAGACGAGCCCTGCGAGTAGATCTGCTGTTTCGTCTACCATCTTTGCAATAATCCATTTGTTTGGGGAAATGACATGTACGCCCGCCGCACTAAGTTTACGTAATATCCACATACAACCCCCCACTCCCCTGCACACCCCACAGACATTCATCATGATCCTCCGGTACATTTCTTGCTGTGGGAAAGCAGTCGAAAGGCAATGTTCCGGACAAAAGGGGTGTGTTTGAAAACACAACTCCGGTTAAAGACCGGATGGAATTGTCTGCAAATATTCCAGAACTTCTGTCTGAAAACGGCTACTGAGGCACAGTCGCCCTCACAGTCGTAACACTTGAATTCTCTTAATAAACATCCATTTATTGAACAACAGTAAGTGATGTTAATGAGTGACTATTTGTACCTCAGGAAGACAATGAATCAGCAAACACTAACTGTCTAAGATAAAAGGGTTCTCAAAGAGTGGGAACTAGCAGAATGGAGCAGCAGTGTCACTCTCACCTATAAAACCACTGCTCGAATACACTGTCTTGCCTGTCGTTATCTCTACATGAAGAGGGGATGGGTGGTCTGGGAAAGGGAGGGGAGGGCGATAAAGCACAGAGATCTTGTTGACAGGTAGTTGCGCGATGGCCAGACTCTGTCTGACAGGGCTGCCACAGAAGTGCTGTTGACGTGTCTTGTTCTTTGAAGAGACAGCTGGACTCCCATGTTGCGGTCGTCAGTGCAGGAAGTAAGTGAGCATCTCTTGTGGTGCCACAACGCGCTACAGGAACTACTTGACATGTTGTGACATAGAACATTGTCTTCTTTTGGACTGACTCAGCAACACTTTGAATCACAGTTGGGGGAAATAACATGCCCTGCGATTTTTACGAACTGTCAAACGTGGAAAAAAGTAGGATTAATGTTATGAGAAAACATTATGGGCTCCATATGGAGCCTACTCTCTGATCCCTTAATCATGTTCCAAACATCTGCTTTGGGACTACTGTTTGGTCTGTAATTACTGTAAATTCTTAAGACTATGAGACCTTTACTGCTGAAGCATTTCTTTATCATGAAGCTGCATTGCTGAACAGCCTCACTTTTTCCTTAATGGACTGCCTCATCTGTGTGCCTTGTCTCTGTGCAGGCCGACCTTGATGGCATGGCTGGCTGGCTCCTGCAGCACTGACAAAGAGTTGGAGGTTTTTGTTAGGCCCAGGAGCTGAAACCCAATAGTGACTCCGTATTAGCAGGCAATGAGTGAAACAATCATCAGTAGCATTTCAGTGAAGCAATGGAGCTTTAACACCTACTGTAACACCCGGCGCTGCTTCCTGCCCTGGATTACACCAAGGCCTTTAGCATACATTAGATGACAACACACGTAAATGCAGAGACTTTGTTTTTCCCCCTGATGCTTTCCATTTCCCACCCACTCAAATTCACACCTGGCTTATCCAAACTAAGGTCTACGTCCTGCTCACATGCACCTACACATACAATGACACACAAGCAATTTCATATCCCACTTAATACATACTTGTTATAATCTGTTTGTAAGTGTCGTTAATGGACAAGCAGCAGAACACCCCCCCAAAGCACTCGCACTACAACACATGCACAAACACAAGCTCGCTGATGGAAAGTCCCTGCTATGTCCTGGCCTCATTTTAGTAATTACTGTGTGGAAGGTGTAATGGTAGCCTACAGATACACACATTCACACGCATACATGTCCAAGGACCTCTCAGTGTAATCAGACACATTTAGCCACACTGCTCCTCTGTACATGATCAAGGCTACAGTGCTTTAAATGTTCCACATTTGGCCATGTTACAGTTTCACACTTTATTGTGCTTGTATGGTTTTTATGTGACAAATTAACACACAATATTGAAACTGAAGGTAAATGTGGTTTTCTATTTTTTCTACCAATAAAATCTGAAAAGTTCAACCCCCCCCCCTCAGCTATGCCTTACTGAAAGCCCAGTAATTGAGTATCTGTGGCAGTACTTGAAAACTCGTGTTCACAAACACTCTTCATCCAAAATAACTGAGCTTGAGCTAATTTTCAAAGAAGAATGAGCAAAAACCTTAGTCTATGGATGGTCAAAGCCATTAGAGACTGCAAAAGACTCGTACCTGGAATTGCACCCTTTGGTGGCTCTAAAAACATAGGGAGGCTGAATGCATGCCACACTTGCATGGTTACAACACATTCTTAAAAATTCAAGGAATTGAAGGAATTTGATTTAAATATATATGGGGCTGCACACAGTGACGCAGTTGGTAGCAAGAAGGCCCGGGTTCAAATCCCGGCCTGGGGTCTTTCTGCATAGAGTTTGCATGTACTCCAGCTTCCTCACACAGTTCACAAACATGACCGTTAGTTGAATTGGTCTCTCTAAATTACCCTTAGGTATGAGTGTGTGTGTGCATGGTTGTTTGTCTCTGTGTTGCCCTGCGAAAATATGGAAAATACCCTAAAATCTCAGTAAGTTACATGATAGCTGGTGGTTGTGAGATGACAAAATGTGAACCTGTTAAAGGCATATGAATATTTTTTTTGCCAGGCCCTGTACATATTGGATTAGTGTGTTGGTATTTTACTCCCTCCTTTCCATAGTCGGTGTGTCAGAAACCCATTTACAAACACACACACACACACACATATATACCACCTGTCAAACAGCCAGTCCTATCTGTTGTCAGCATGTCTTGGCCTGTCATACCAGCCTGTCGTCTGCAGCCTGTGTCCCAGAATGCTGACAGATAAGCAGGGTGTGTATTTCTGCGTGTATGTGGCTGAGTGTGTGCCAGTCAAGCGTCAGTGTGCACTTTTTAAAACTCATCCACCTTTAAGGGGTTCCCACGTTCTGCTGGGTTAATCTCTGCTCCTCTCCTTCTGAACCGGACAGCTATCTCTGTGCAGACAACACACACATAGGCAGACATCCCCACCGCTGTCAGGCGCCTACAAACACAGCCGCATGGTTCCAAATCTGATCAACAAGACACACTGTAAGATGACACAGTGTAGAAATAGTTATAACAGAGAGACAAGATGCTAAACCATGACATCAGTTTGCTGCAGTGCTTGATGGGAATAACTGAGCATGAAATAAGGCTCTACAAGTGAAACGATTACTTATCAAAGGGCACTCTGGTTTTATTTCATTATTCCTCTTTCACAACATGCTTTTTGATGTTGGTTTTGGGTTTATAAAAATACAGAGACGTCTCAGCTTTACATAATCCCAAAAATATATTCATTTCCAACTACACAGAAGTACTCACAAACTCGGTTTTATAGCCTTTCTTGTTAAAAAAGAGAAGTGAATAACCAAAAAGGGGAGTGGTGAAAAATATTTCATCATTCTTTCTCTTTGTCGTAAAAATTAGATGTTGCGTATCAAAAAATGTAATCACCACATAATTTTTTTTTCACTTTGAATTATTGATTTTAGTTTTTTCACATAAGAAAGTGTTTGTCACCACAAAACAGAGGCAGGAAAAAGATGCCACTTTGAAAATGTATGGTGGACCACAAGGGTCAACAAAATGCAAAAGCTCAGAGAAGGGACACCAACATTTTTTTTCCTGCATTCACAGGCCAGAGAAGCACAGACAAGAAAAAATAAGTGCACTGTCTTTCCATTCCAGGGATTTATCTATTTGGTCTTTTTAAGGTTCTGAAAATATTTTAAAATGAGTTATTCTTTCATAAACTTAAGCAGTTGCTTTTCTTCAAACAGGAAAGGTCCATAAGGCATTTCCTGCACAATTTAAAGTCCTTGATTCTACAGTGAGAAAGATTCTTCATACATGAGAATTTTTGAAGAAAGTTGCCAATTTTCCTAGAAGTGGCAAAGAAACTCCAAAGAAAAATCCCAAGTCAGTTAGCAAGTTTAACACGTTTATGAAAGGACAATTAGAAACCTAAGTGTTTAAGGATTCTAACAACTTCTGAAACAATGTCATTTGGATAGATAAGACCCAAGTAGACACCATTTTTAGCTAAAACCAAACACGACATATCATCTGATGCAACTCTGTCAACTGTGCACCGTACAGTTATAATGTCGGACATGAACTACCAGTATACCAAAGTGCTGTAAAATCACCTATGAGGACATAGCTGTCTAACATCTGAACCAGATTGAGTCACAAACAGCAGCAAATCTCCAACAGACTGGCTAAAAAGGAAGAATTAATATGTTGCATTGTCTCAGTCAAGTTGAAGTTGCTAGTTCGGTCTGATTGAAATGCTGTGACATAACCTTCAGAGAGTTGTCTTGAAATGAATTCCCTCAGTGAAATGCAAGAAGGAAGAGTGGTTTAAAATTCCAGCACACCAATGTAAGAGAGCAATAAATTAATACAGAAATTTACTTACAGTGTTAAATATCAGACCCTACTAAAATACAGATAATTTGTGTTAGGCCCTAAAACATAAAATCTTCTAATTAATGGAGGCAGGGTTCTCTTTCAGGCACAAAATATTATTAGCCACTGTGGCTAATTGTCAGCAAATTCAATTAGTCACATGTAAGATTGGTTAGCTACGACCTGAATACAGCGTTGGATAAACTAAGAAATTACCATGGCTTAAACTGAACTCAAACATAATACAGAGCTTAAAAAGCTGTTTAGAGCTGCCTTTGAGTAATCTATTCATGTATCATATGTTTTGTGTACTCTTTTTGCTCTATTGCTGTTTTAACTTTATATGCTCTGCTGTGTTTTACTGCTATTTTTATTTTACCCCTTAATCATGTAAAGCACCTTGAATTACCTTGTTGTTGAAAGTGTGCTATACATATAAAATTGCCTTGCCTAATGAGGAACTTTGAAAACAAATTCTGCTGATTAAAACAAACAGTGGTGTAGTGCTGGTTGTAAAGGCAAAGTGATTATTTGACTGTGCTTCTCACTCTGTTTAGCTATCAGGCAACCAGGTCCTGCTTGTCACTGGCCAGCAGTGTTCTCCAGAAGCCAGGAACAGTGTTACACAGATCCTTATTCCCTGATGTCACTGAGAAGAAGACACACAGTAACAAGTGTGGCTCACAAGCCACACTTGTTACTGGCCCAATCTTTGTTAATCTAAGTACAAGTACTTTAAAACCCAAATTGTATATTTTCTAAAGAACTAGGGCCTTAAATAAGTGTAGATATGAATAACACTTTCTATTTCTTTAAAACTCTATTCTCCAGACAAAAAACTATATATAAATCAGCATAATTGAGAAGTTGAATTCACATTTTAGAAAACATTGGGGGAAAACCTGGAACAATAGTTATATTAGTGTTACTATTTGCACTCATACAGATATCATTATAATTCTTTGTTTTTCCAACCATAAACAGAAATATCCTGCATGTATTTTTTTATTCAACTTTGGGTTAATCCTCAATGCTGCCTCTGCCTGATATGGAAAAATATGAAACAACACAGTTTGTGGATGTTTTAGTTAAGTTTAATAAAAAAATAAAAAAAGGAAGAAAATTAAACTATAACCAATTTTTTCCTGCTAAAACTAAAGGGTCAATGTGTTGTTGCAGTTCCACCTTTTCTTTCAGCAGCCGCCGTGTTTTAAGCAGTTATTAAACCACTACTAAAGAAGAAGAATCTGGACAACACGTTAATGCAGAACTACAGGCCAATCTCTAATCTTCCATTCATCAGTGAGATTATTGAAAAAGCTGTGTTTCAGCAGTTAAATAGCTTCATAACAATGACAAACCGTTTTGATGTTTTTCAGTCTGGTTTCCATGCTCACCACAGCACCTAAACTGCCCTTGTCAAAGTATTCAATGACATCCGCATATATACAGACTGTGGAAGAACCACAGTGCTGGTTCTGTTGGACCTCAGTGCAGCATTTGTCACTGTTGATCATGATATATTATTGGAACGACTGGAGAGCTGGGTCGGACTCTCTGGTACACTACTTGGCTGGTTTGAGTCTTACCTAAAGAATAGGGACTTCTATGTTTCAATAGGAAACTTTTCATCAGAACGAACAGAAATCACATGTGGGGTGCCCCAGGGCTCCATCTTAGGGCCCCTTCTATTTAATATCTACATGCTCCCACTAGGCAAGATTATAGCAACCAATAACATTAGCTACCATAACTACGCGGATGACACTCAGCTTTACATTACAATGTCACCAGGTGAATCTTAACCCATTCAAACCCTAAATCAATGCATTGATCAAATAAATGGATGGATGTGCCATAACTTTCTCCAGCTGAATAGAAACAAAACTGAAGTGATTATTTTTGGACCCAAAGAGGAACGATCAAGAGTCACCACACAGCTTCAGTTAATACAGCTAGGAACTACTGATCAGGCAAGAAACCTAGGTTTAGTAATGGACTCAGACTTGAACCTCCAGGGTCACATAAAGGCAATAACAAGGTCAGCATTCTATCACCTGAAGAACATTTCTAGGATTAAACGACTGATGTCGCAACAGGACCTCGAAAAACTCATCCATGCGTTTATCTTTAGTTGGATTGATTACTGCAACAGAGTCTTCACAGGTCTCCTTAAAAAGTCAATCAGACAGCTGCAGCTGATCCAGAACGCTGCTGGTTGCGTCCTCACTAGAACCAGGAAAGTAGAGCACATCACTCCAGTTCTAAAGTCCTTACACTGGTATGTAGCTCAGAGAATAGACTTCAAAATACTCCTACTAGTTTATAAATCATTACATGGCTTAGCACCAAAATATGTTGAAGGCCTGTTGTCACAGTACCAACCACCCAGACCACTCAGGTCCTCCAACTCTAGCTTACTAAACATCCCTAGACTCAGAACTAAACATGGAAAAGCAGCTTTCAGTTTCTATGCTCCTCTAATCTGGAACAGACTTCCTGACGAGTGTAGAGCTGCTGAAACTCTGAACTGCTTTAAATCCAGACTAAAAACCCATCTGTTTAGAATTGCCTTCGAGTAAATGCTTGATGTCATATGTATGAAATGTGTTCATGCTCTCTTGCTTTATTGATCTTTCTCTTGCTATTTAGTGTGTTATGTGTAATGTCTGTTTCTTGTACTTTTAATTTCCAATGTTATATTCCATGTCTGTTTTTTTTTTTTTTTTTTTTTTCAATCACCAAATCATGTAAAGCACCTTGAGTTGCCCTGCTGTTGAAAGTGTGCTATACAAATAAAATTGTCTTGCCTTGCCTTAAGCATTCACTGCTCACTAATTGGCTGGATGGTGGTCTGACACATGTGCAGATCAGTCTGCCATCCCTAATCTAAACTGTAGCATTTACGTGAGCTACAAATTACAAATTAAAAGTTCATAATCAATTTAAATGTGAACATATTAAAACTAGCAACATAAACAGGCAGGGAACATTAGGTTTTATAAAAAAAATAACTTTAACTCATAAGGCAGAGTTTTTCCGTAGCACTTTATGTGGATGAACAACAAACACCTTACCCAACTGATACATGTAGCCTGTGGAGAAACATCACGAGGTGGCTCAGTTTGTCAGAACTCCGATCTGAACCTCTTAGCAGTTTCGGTAATTCATGTTAATGGGCTAGCAGCAGTTCATTACACATGAATTTTTAAATGCAGTAATATCACAATCAATCATTCGCCACTGTGGTGAATTTCATCCAAACTGAGGTCGCCGCAGAGCCATGCATGATCCCTGCAGAGGGTGTACTGTCTTCTTACTATTACAGTAAAGAAGCACAGGGAAGCACTTTGTTTTGGGTAATATTAAGCAATAGGTAATTTTACATACTAATATTAACATCCTAAATGGGATGGAATTTGGTTTCAGAAACTTCTAATATCTATTTATATACAATGTATTGCATCGCTTTTAGCATAGCCTCCATCTTTACCTGAGCAGTTAGAATATAGCTTTCCAAGTTCACCTCATTACCTTATGAGCAGAGCGTGTAACAGGCAGTGTTAATCAGCAACAGAAAGACTCTGCTGGTAAAATTATGGGGAGATATTTAAAGTGTGTGCGGCAGAAAAAATGACACATCCAGAGACAAGGGGAGAGTCGTTATTTCGTCTAATAAATAATATAAAATTCTTGTTCTTTGTGTGATGTGTTTAAAAAAAAGACAAGCAGTGTGCACTATTCTTCGAGGAAATACACATGATGGCTTTATTTCACAACCATCCTAATTAAAAATTGATTAAACCTAATTTAATGAGGTAGGACAACTCTTTTTACAAAGCCTGATGATAGAGTGTGTCTACAGAAAGATGCATTATGAATTTTCAGAGGACAGTCATGATCACTTAACACAATTTTACAACATATTTTCTTGGTCACAGCACTGGCTGATGGGGCTCAGAGTAGCGTAGAGGTAGTGTGTCAGAACTACGCTGAGACTTTAAATAGTCTGAGGGTTTTTTATTTAAGCAGGAGGGTAAGCTCCCAGCTGCAGAATCTGGAAAAGGCTGAAGTAGGAGGCAGGTCCGACTTGGCAGGATGCGAGGAAGACAGTACCGATCCGGAAGAACCTTAGCCGATGTGGAGACGATGACCAAGGAGGAGTTCAGGACTGGAAGACCAGATGACTGAACGAAGACGTGTTGAGTGAGAGTTTCTTAAATCTGGAACCTCAGCCAATGGTTGGAAAGTAGCACAGGTAGATGTGAGTGGAGTGGATGACTTCCTGACATTGGGGTTCTTGATCCTCGATGCAGCTGTCCAGAGTTCCACTCCAGACCTAAGCATGTTGGCTATATATCTTCCCCATTCTCTATCTGCCCCATTTCCTGTTTGAACAACTGTTAAAAAGGCCAACAGTGCAGCAAAATCACAAAAGGAATGTAAATGAGTTGGCACAGGGAGTGACAGTCAACTGACCGCTGTTGGCTTGTAGTCCCAGAGTTGAGTTGGCACACAGACGTGAAGCAGAGAAGGCACGGTAAGGTAGGAATGAAGATGATGTCATTCCCAACTCTGTGATGAGTGATTCATTTACAGTGGCAAAAATATTGTGTGATGTGTCCTGGTGACCCAATGAGGGCTAACGTTTTGAGAGATATCTCTAACCTGCGTGTCGAAATCTCCCAAATTTCTTCAGTATGTAGAACACATGACCACAATCCTATTAGGTGGAAATAGATTAAATATATGCTTTGATATAAACCATTTTATAGCAGCTCTGGCTGGATTTTAGGGTTTTTGTATTGCTGGAATGTGAACCTCAGCCCCAGTCTTAAATCTCTTAAAGCCCCAAGCAAGTTTTCTCCAGACCTGAGACAGGTTTTCCCTTTTGTTTAGCTCCACCATGCAGCTTTACAGCTTAGTAATATAACCGCTGATGCCAAACTGAACACTGGACACTAGCCTTCATGCTAGCGGAGGCAGCTACAGAAGCTAAGAAGCACAAGAAGCAGAACAAGGCAGTGCAATCCTTCTACCAGCAAATGCATGTTAATTTGCAAAGGGTATAGAGGGATTATTTGTTTATCAACTCAGCTGATGTGCGCAGAACTTGGCGGCATTGAGAGCCTTTTGCTGGTTCCTGTTAACATTGTTATTACTGTATTTGCAGTTATCTTGCAGGTGCACTGTTGGCTACCTATGTTAGCTTGCTTGTTAGCCAAGGCTTACCTGATATGAAGTGATCGCTGCAGATTGTTGCATTTTTAATCATTGTTCCAGTTGCTCCTTCTAATAGCTTGCAACCAAAGATGTCTTTTTTTTGCCTTGAAAGGGGTGCAAGTCGATGAGATTCTATTCAATTCAATTCAGTTTATTTATATAGCGCCGATTCACAACATGTCATCTCAAAGCACTTTATAAGAAAAGTCATTTTAATAAAATCATACAAGCATTCCAATTAGTTGAAAGTTTTAGTTAGTTTCCTATTTAAGGAATCCCAGCAGATTGCATCGAGTCATTGACTTGAGGTTGCGTCCCGTTGGTGCAGACTTCCAACCACAGCAATCCCTCAGCAATCCCTCATTCTGAGCAAGTATGTAGTGACAGTGGAGAGGAAAAACTCCCCATTAACAGGAGGAAACCTCCAACATAACCAGGCTCAGTACAAACGTCCATCTGCCATGACCGTCTGGGGGTTTCAGAAGACAGAGCAGAGAAACAGAAAGAACAGAAGATCTGATATAAGAATACTTTCTATATTAAAGAAAGTAAAAAGTTGATAGCAGGACACGGGGGATGTTTAGCCACCGAGACCATGATCCCAGTGAATGCCCCTGTCCAACAGGGCATTGTAGCCAAGCAGGATACCAGACCAGGTATATCTTCTATGGAGAGAAAAGCACGGAGAGAAAACAGAGTTAACAGTCGAAATAACAGCATATAATACAACTGGAGAGTAGTAGAAAAGAAAGTAGCAGAGTGAAGAAAATTGGTAAGTCTGTCCTCCAGCAGTCTAAGCCTATAGCAGCATAACTACAGCGATAGCTCAGGATGACCTTAGCCACTCTAACTATAAGTTTTACCAAAAAGGAAAGTTTTAAGCCTGGCCTTAAAAGTAAACAGAGTGTCTGCCTCACGGACTAAAGCTGGGAGCTGGTTCCACAGGAGAGGAGCCTGATAACTAAAAGATCTGCCTCCCATTCTACTTTTAGAAATCCTAGGAACTACAAGTAAACCTGCAGTCTCAGAGCGAAATGCTCTGTTGGGAAAATATGAAACAATTAGATCTCTGATGTATGACGGAGCTTGATTATTAAGGGCTTTGTATGTAAGAAGAAGGATCTTAAATTGATTGAAGGCTTTTAATTACATTTAGTGGATTTCCCGATAGTAAAGAATTACAGTAGTCCAGCCTTGAGGTAACAAATGCATGGACTAGTTTCTCAGCATCACTCCTGCACGGATTTGTTTCTAATTTTAGCAATATTCTGGAGGTGAAAGAAGGAAATCCTAGAAACCTGTTTAATATGGGATTTAAACATCATGTCTTGGCCAAAAATAACATAGAAGTTTCCTTACATTATTATTGCTTTTTATCAAAGCAATTTTGCCTCAACAGCACAAGACATGATCGAGTCTCTTTCTGCTGACGAAACGCGCAGTAGAGCAGGAAGTGACATAGACCGATGAAACGTTTAGCATTCTACTTTTAGGAATCCTAGGAACTACAAGTAAACCTGCAGTCTGAGAGTGAAGTGCTCTGTTAGGAACATATGGGACAATCAGATCTATGATGTATGATGGAGAATGATTATTAAGAGCTTTATATGTAAGAAGGACGAAGGAAGAAGAAGAAGAAGAAGGCTTCCTCACTCCTGTCTGCACCTTCACTTGTTCTTCTTGTGTATTTGAGGAAAATCAAGTATTAATTTTCGGTAAATCATTGCCGGTAATAAGTGGCCATTTACAGCTCTGCTGCTGTCCTGCAGACTGGTAACCCATTGACTCAGACAGTGACTGGCCCCCCTTATCTGTAATTGGCAAAAATGTTGTCTTTGTTCGTTGGTCGGATTGTAGGATTGACAGCTCTACATACACAGGTTTAATAGAAAATGGCTAGTCCAAATAAAGAAAACAGAACCCCAAATAAAATAAACAGAAAACTTGGCTTTTAGTGCAGGGCAGGCACAGCTGAGTCCATGCAGGCTGGCCCCCAATGCCCGAGTATGCCGCCGGGAGGGACTGCCCCACAGCATGGCTGCCACGCCGTACTTCATATTGGGATTGCATGTTCAGGGTGATGTTCAATGTGTGTGTCTTTTGCCACACACAGTGTAATCCAAAAATATTTTCATTTTGGTCCCATCTGACCACAGCACCATTCTTCCACAGTGTTTGCTGTGTGCCAGAGATGGGTGTGGTAAACTATAAATGGGACATTCTAAGGCAGGGGTTTTTCAAATACATTTTAAAGAAGTCCAGTCAGGGGAAATATCTTGAGGCCAAGTCCAGAAGATCATAATTTCTTACAATTTAGTGTGATATCTATCAAAGTAGCTTATTCGTTTTACTCATTGATCTGCCTATCAAATCAATTAAATTCTTTCTAATTCAAATACTTTTTGACAACATTTAATGTGTACAAAGTGCCGAAAATGTTATTTCTTTTATGTAATGTCTCATTTAATTAATAAAAGTAGGATAACAGATCAATAAGAAAATAAATAAAACATGGCAACTGTCCATGTTCACAGATTATTAACTTAAGAAAACAATAAATGGAGGAAAAGCTTGAAATTTTATTTCACATGTGCACTCTACCATCTCAAACAATTTCAAAGTGTTTAAATCCTAACACATGGACATATTTAGGGTATTGCTTTCTTGTTTTCTACTCTGTGGGAAAAGTGAGCTCTTACTTGTCCTGCCAGAAATTTAAACCTGGGGTTGAATGGAGTCAAGCTCATTCTCATGCATGTGTGGGTGGAGGTGCTCATTGGTGAGCCTAGAAGGATATTTGGTTTTGAGAATCTTCATTGTGGGGAAAGGTGGTTCACAGTTTTTTGTGGATCCAAACATGGTAAAGATCAGCGGGATCTTTCTTCAGACCTGATAAAGCTGTCTCAGGAACTATTTGGACGCTGGAGCCAGAACGTGCAAGGGTAGGGGAGGGGGGGAAGGGGAGTCATCTACTTATTAGGTGACCTCTAAAGGGCATTTGATGCGTTGCATTTTATTTAGGGGTATCATAGTAAAGCTGACAGAAAATCCAATGTGTATCCAATGTGTTTGTATGTATAACAATTATGCACTAATTACTGTTGGTCTGTCCCAGAATTTCCTATATGAAACACATAAAGTTCAAGCAGTATGAATACTTTTGCAAGGCACTGGTATGTATATTTTATATTTACGTATTTGAATACAATCATAATATAAAAGATTTATCCTACTGATGATGTAATATTGATGGGTAAAAAAGATTTGACAGCCCAGGGGAATCACACACGGATGCTTTGGAACACAGTCAGACTAAACCAGCGAGCCTGCAGAAATGGAGGAGAAGGCTATATGGTGCTCTGAGGTGGGTGGTACTCCTCAGCGGCTCTCAGTTATAAAAGTCCAGCGTGATTTGAAAAGGCTCCATTGTGGTTTCATTCTGTTTCTCCACGAGGGCAGCATTCCTACCAAATTGGACAAAAGAATTTTAATGGGGCGGCTAATGGACTGTGATTAGATAGGAGAGGGAGAGAGAGAGAAATAGGTGGACCTAGCGGGGAGCGGGCAGGGTGGGGTGGAAATACTACGACGATGGGGATGGTACTGGGCCGGGGGGTCTTGGGTTTCATCTATCCAGGGAGAGAAGGGGCGATGGGCCAGGAGATTATTCCATTTACCTGCAACCTTTAAGGGGGAACTGGAGAGGGGGACAGGTAGCTTTATTGCGGAGTTTAGGTTGTGAGGGGGACACAAGGGACACCACTCCAAAGGTATATCCATACATATAGTGGTGGGATTGATGGGATCCCACATGCTTTTAGCTGAGTGGATTCAGTGTTGTTGAAGTGGCCTAATGCAACACTTACTCTGTTTTGTGCAGATCCGTGCAGCATATACACTCACACATGGAGATGGTAATAGCAGAGTTCCTTTTAGAGTCTTATTTTCTTTCATTTGGTTAAAATGTAGTTTCTGGTCAATGTTTTAAAAAGTAGCGCAAGCAGAGCTATGGGCAGTTTCTGTCACCTCTCTGTAAGAGGTGTCTCTGGAATAGTACCGCAGCAGTGGCTAGAACACAGGAATGTAGTGTTTCCGAGAAGTGACCTAATACCTTTCGCCATGTGGTATAGATGGTCACTGTAAAGCCTAGTTTACACTTCTCCGTCAGCGGAGCGCATCATCCGGAGAAGTATAAAAGGGAAACGTCTCCATCGATACGTGTGCGTGTAACTTGCTGACGGAGAAGTATAAACTAGGCTTTACTTGGACCACGATTCAGACAGACAGGTTACTGGGTCGTTGCTGAGGTTAAGGGATGCGGATCATATTTATATTGATCTATCGGCTGAAAAGGATACAAGTCAGTGGCTACACATGATTAGCAAGCCCTTGTTTATTGCGCATTGTTTGATAGTAGGTATGGAATATGTTGCAAATCAGACAATATCAGCACTATCTTATGACAAAATGTCACATTATATTGTTTATTACAGACGGTGCTCCTGAAGAGGATGACCAACAGTTAGGTTAAAAGAAATTGCTATCTGAACTGGCCAAGAGAACTCTTGGATTTAACAGTCATCTTTGACCATGACAGAGCATTGGTGATACAATATGTTTTACACATTTTTGTAACAGGTTTGTATTGTCAGGCTATAGTAAAATCCAGACCTGTGTTATATGTAATACATATATGCATAAAATAATATGTATGATTTTCGTTCAATTGTTTTAAGCCTTGCCATCAGAATGCTGGTAGAATCAAGGACCAAAATTCAAAGATGGCTTTCACCACCGGTCAAAATGACAAACCATGCTATATATTTGAAATATTAAGCAATAATGAATAATAATACACATAAAATAAATAAAAATGATCTATCAGCGCATAAGGTGGGTTGTACCAAGACCTCAAAATTACAGATATACCTAAAAACCTATTGGAATATTTGTTATTTTGCCAAATATAGATCCTGTGAGTTAGCATATTGGAGCAAATGTTGAATATTTCTGCACAGTGTTGCAGTTGGATGGATGTATTTTTTTTTATTAAGTCAAAAAAAAGCCTTAATAGGATTCATTTTAAACACCTTTAACATCGGAAAGCAAGTTCCATACTAATATACGTTAGCTGCAGAATGCAAAGAATGCCACCTTCACCAACCAGGAGCTAAGAACGTCATTATATTTTGTCATAAGCAGGAATGCTAACAACATTTTTGTTAGCTGTTGCGATGTTTTACAGACAAAAACAAAAGAATACACACAAAATTGAATCCCAACTCATTGACTACAAGCTAGCATTGTAATTATAGCACAGCTAGCTGCTATAGGAGGTTAGTCCGATGGGGATTTCATAGATTGATGAAAATGTCTGGGTTTTCATCGTTTTTCAGGGGACCAATGAGCATAGAATACATCCACCTTTCTCTAATCTGGCGTCCTCCCTGAGCTGCTGCCTAGTGGCTGGTTCTGATCCGTTTATTGACAGAACAGACAGTGGGCTGCCCTGCGATGACTGTTTACAAGATATCAGAGTGCAAGTGTAGCTTTATAGACGAAGAGAGCTTGGATAGCTGGCATATGTGTTTCTTTCTGTGACAAAAGTAGCAAAGATCCTGTAGGTCACATGGACACAAAACTATAATAATGCTGTGCAAAGTGAGAGTTCATCTATCCATTCACTGATAGAGGATAGAAATGAAAACCAAAGACTGCAGTATGCACTGTTTTTGTCTTTTTGAGACTGCTGGTTTGTACTTTTATCATTAAATTGAAAATAAAATAATACTTATATTTTTCAGAATATTATGTAGGATTTTTATGTATATATTTATTTTTCTGTCCAGTATGACTTAAAACGTAAACGATTATCGTTACTGGTAAACTTTCCAATTCGGAAGACTAATTAATTCTATTACTCATTTCCAGAGATTTATAAAGTAATTTTTGTGAAAGCCTATCTTAAGTTTGTTAGTTAACTATTCATTATAACCTCAAAGAGAATGCACACTTATGTTAAAATCAAAGGTCTTAGCCCAATCCTGAAAGTCTTTCAGGACTGGGTTAAGTTTAGTCTTTTTTGGAAATGAAACTATGGTCACCCTAATAAAACATCCTTGTAATATTGACTCCCAAGCCTGGAACAGACTTGAACAGCTGTCTAGGCAGTCTGGAGATGACTGAAAATGGAGACAGCTATCACCATTACTACTGACTCTCCTTAATTTTACCTGTTTGATCTAATTATTTTTCTGGCTGATTTTTGACCCCCTCATCAGCCCCTTTGTATTTACAAAGACAGAGTTTGCTTTATGACATATTGAACAAAATTCTAAAATTCTACAGTTTGTTTCTGGTTTAGTTTTTTTTAACAAATAAAAGAGTCAAGAATAAAATATTTTAAAGTCATTAACTGTGTATGATTTCAATTTCTTCACATTATGTCTCTATTTCTCCTTTTCTTAACAAAACAGTGTGAGCTGCATTGTCCCTGAATAAAAGGACATTCCTGTTTCAGAGTAACAGCTCTGTTCCGTATGCATCTGTTTTTTTCCCCCAGTTCCTCCTGAGTGAAATGACTTAAAGTATCCTGCCGTCACAACGGCGCACACAGCACCACAGACGGCAGACACATACTCAGCTCTTACCTCCGTGCAGATAAAGCTCCGCGCTTTACCTAAACATACACATATATGCACTGTCATTCCCTTTCAAATTGGATAGAGACACTGCCATGCAATATTTACATAAGTAATAACAGGCGGTTGCTTTGGGGGCCAGCGGCTCCTATCTCACAGCACAGTCGGTAATTGCTATTTTTGAAAAGAGGCTACTTGTGTGTGTGGTAAAACATGACAGTGTATGTGAAGGCAGGCATCAGCAGAATGAGAAGCACAGTCAGTGTTGAATTTGGGATTTTTTTACTTATGTGTGTGCACATGTTTGCTGTCTCACCAAATTCTTCTTCTTCTTCTTCTTCTTCTTCTTCTTCTTCTTCTTCTTCTTCTTCTTCTTCTTCTTCTTCTTCTTCTTCTTCTTCTTCTTCTTCTTCTTCTTCTTCTTCTCTTTGATTTGCAGCACATGCCTGAATGACTGTTTGTGTTATTTTGTGTCCAGTGGGAGACAGCGGCATGTCTATGTAGGCTGCAACTCTTCAGTCTGATGTTTCGCGCTGACTTGGCGCAGCTTGTTATCAGCACACGCTATCCCATGCTGGAAGTGTGCTGCTGTGTGTTTTAGACGGTTGCTGTGACTGGATATCGCCGGCTCCCTCGTTTGTTCTTTTTTGTATGTGTTTGAATATGCTTATTTCAAGCAAATATGTGTGCAGCTGTCATTTGCACGGGATGACTTTGTCTCTTAGTGAATATGTTTATTTTAAATGAGTTGAGGGCTTTTTTTAAAACTCAGTATGTCTTTTTTCAGCAGGAACTGTGCCCTAAATATATCATTTTCCCAGTTTTTGGTTTTCCAAACAAAGGAGACTAATTGTCTTATCCAAAAGATTCACTTTCTGATGCCAACAGCTTTACATGTACGTATATCATGTACAAAACGTATATATACAGCGGGGCAAAAAGGTATTTGGCAGCCACCTATTGTGCAAGTTGTCCCACTTAAAAAGATGAGAGAGGTCTGTAATTTTTATCATAGCTACACGTCAACTGTAAGAGACAGAATATAAAAGAATCATCATGGGTATCACATTGTATTATTTTTAAAGATTTTTTTTGTATAATGGTGCAGAAAATAAGTATTTATTGTGACCTACAACCAAGCATGAATTATGGCCTGTTCTTCTATAAGAATCTCTTCTAACCTCCACTTGTCACCTATATTAACGACACCTGTTTGAACTCGCTATCTGTATAAAAGACACCTGTTCACAGCTTAAAAAAGTCAGACTCCAACCTTCACCATTGCCAAGACCATAGAGCTGTCCAAAGACACCAGGGACAAGATTGTATATCTGCATAAGACTGGGATGAGCCAATCTACAATAGGCAAGCAGCTTGTTGGGAAGAGATCAGCTGTTGGAGCAATTATTAGAAAATTGAATAATTAAAAGATCTTTGACAATCTCCCTCAACCTGGGGCTCTATGGAAGATCTCACCATGTGGGGTACACATGATCTTGAGAACGGTGAGGAAACAACTCAAAACTACACAGGGGGAATTGGTCAATGGCCTGAAGGGAGCTGAGACCACAGTAACAATGGTTACTATTAGGTAATGCCACTCGCTGTGTTTGGAGGGGGAAGAATGCCAAACACACCATCTTGTCAATGAAGGAGTGGCTACGTAAAAAGCATTTCAAGGTTCTGGAGAGGCCTAGCCAGGCTTTCGACCTCAATCCAATAGAGAATCTGTGGAGGGAGTTGAAATTCTGTGTTGACCAGCAACAGCCACAAAACATCCCAGCTCTAGAGAAAATCTGCATGGAAGAATGGGCCAAAATAGCAGCTACAGTGTGTGCAAACCTGGTCAAGACCTACAGGAAACATTTGACCTGTGTCATTGCCAACCAAGGTTACATTACACAGAATTGAGGTGAACTTTTGTCATTGACTTGTGTCAAATACTTATTTTCTGCACCATTATACAAATAAATTATTTAAAAATTATATAATGTGATATCCTGGAATTTTTTTAACATTCTGTCTCTTACAGTTGAAGTGTCCCTATGATAAAAATAACAGAACTCTCTCATATTTTTAAATGGGACAACTCACACAATCGGTGGCTGCTAAATACTTTTTTGCCCTACTGTATTTAATGTGATTGGCCAACATGAAGTAGAGCTTAAGTGTGAAATGGATGCATCATTTTAGAAAAGGTTTTACAGTTAAATATCATGGCATAGGTTTGCCCCCTTTACTGTAATACCCTGAAAAATCATCCAATACAACCAATTACCTTCAGAAGTTACCTAATTAGTAAATGGAGTTGGCCTGTGATCAAATAATATGGAATGGCAGTTTTTGGACAGGGTCTGTATGGCTTTCTTGGAAGAGGAACAAGAAGAAAGCCATACAAAGTCTCATTGTACTTTGCATCAAGTCTTGTAGGGTAGAAGAAGACCCCAATCCCCGGGTCCTGGACCGGTACCGGGCCTTGTATCATCTGGTACTGGGCCACGTAGAAAGAATAAATGACTTACAGTGTTTCCGTTTTATTTATTTATTTATTTTATTTTGAAAAAGGATTTCTCTCCAATACATCCAGCTATAACTCACTCTTGACACATCTCATGACGCTTGCTTCAGTCATGTGATACGTCACCACTAAAAACAAACCCGCAAGCTAGCAAAATGGTTTAAAAAAGAGGTCTCTGAAAAGTATCTTTGAGAAAAGGAAAAGGTCCAGTGACGAGACAGAAGAAGAGTCTATGATTTCCAAGAAAAGAAAGGTACATTTGTTGGTGCCATGTTACTAAACGCTAATAAAGTTACGAGCAACACACTGGATTTACAATTTTTATCATTATATTTAAAAATCACCCAGTTTTTTATGCTGGCTGTTTCTTTTTATTTTGGCGGGAAAAAAATGTTTGGGGACCACTGCTGTAGGTGACAAAGAAAACATGTGGAAGAAAGAGCTCTATTTAGACAAGACCTATAGTTCATCAACCTGAAAACCCTACAACTCTGAACACACCATTCCTATGTGATGGTGTGTTTGTTGAAACACAGTGGTAGCAGGACCATGCTGCATTGATGCCTTTTTTCAGAAGGGATAAGGAAGATTGTTGAAACTGATGGATGGATCTATATTAATCCTGGAGAGATCTAATTAGAAAATGCTTAAGACTTGAGACTGGCCAAGAGGCTTACCTTCCAACAGGAGAACAACCCTAAACATACATCCAGAGATACACTTGAATCAGAGCATTTTCATGATCCAGTCAAAGTCCACACCTGAGAATCACTTGCAAACAGTGTTAATTTTGTTGACGAAATATATTTGCCCAGAGGTGGTTAAAGAAGCATGCGCGGGAATTGCGAGATCTCGCGATAAAAGCCAGTAATAAATGCAGAAGTCAGAAGAAAATTCTTCATTCCATGGAAGACGAACAGAAAAGAACAGTTATTCTCTGTTATTCTGTGTCAAGATATTTTGGACAACATATGTATAAATATACGCGGGTTTATTTTAATATAGCTATGCATACAAAAAATTCTAGTCCGTCTTTATTGATGTATTTTGAAAAACACCCGGAAATGCGGTTGTTTTATATCCTGTTGGTGCTTATTGATTTGTGTAGATTTACTGCGGACTTGCTCCGGCGTCGGGCAAAAATAGAATCGATCCTATTCTTGCCAGATGGCGAAACGGCTGTGGAAATCCTCTCATTGATGACAATGGGAGCGTTTTGCTGCGGAGTGCGTGGCGGAGCAGTGCGCATGCAGAGGAAATTGGGGGTGAGACGATTACTAAATCGATCGACATTTTTGTTTACAAATTAAAGATGAGAGGAAAATTAACAATGACGAAAATCCAACCAGGAGACGGGAAAGATGTGAGGAACAGACAAAAGAACCACTCAACAAATGGAACAGGTGGGAGTAGCTGAGAAGAGAACCAATCAGTCTCCCTTGACTAAACCTAAAAGTTGTTTTAGTCAATAGACTAAGACTAAAACTACATACATTTTTTGTTAAAATAAACACTGGTTGCAAGACTTGAAAATTACAGATGTTTTCCATCCAGTCTATCTGAACTTAACATTTTTGCTAAGAAGATTTGGCAAATAGTCACTGTCTAAATGGAATGTAAATCCCAAAAGACTTGCAGATGCAATTGTGGTTTTGACTTGATACAAATGAACGCAGCACTTTTCAGATTTTTGTTTGTGAAAAAAAAACATGTTTCCTTTCCCCTTCATATTTAATGTATCATAAAATCACAATAAAATATCTAAAAACTTCAGGTTGAAACATGAGGAAGCATGTATCAGTAGTTTGACAGGATACTTAACATGAGTGTAATCCTCTGTGCTCTTACAGCATCTCCTCTTTTGAGCAATTTAACAAGCTTACGTGTCATTGTGCACCCGCAGGACACCATAGCAACCAATCCACGTTTCTGTGATTACCATGCTCTGCTCTACCTCACACTCACCTGCTATCATTTGCACATCATCCAAAAACAGACAGCGTCTTTGTGGACGAGCAGCAGGAAAGGCGCTGTAATGGCGACAGGCGGTGGAGTGTCTTGAGTGCGGCCCGTTTGTTTGGTGTAAGAACGATAATCCTGCTGTTTGTTCGTGTGGTTGTGAATGACATTTGGTGTCTTAAGGTGCGTTGATAATCAGAGACTGATCTGTGCGCGATTGAACTCTTACTACCTTAATTCCACGTCGCAAAGTTTTGGCAAGTCGATCTGTCAGCTGTCACAATGAGGAAGTGGGCCACCTTGCTGCTTTTACTCTGGTTCACTGTGGGACCCCTGCTCGCGTTTGAAGCGAATCCTGGCAGCAAAATACTGCAGTACCACCGTGATGATCTATTACTCTTAAGGGATGTGGATTATCCAGTACAAGCGGGTCTACAGGACTGGGCCGAGATTGTACCGGGCCAGCGTGGAGGCGGCAGGGTGACGAACAGGGCTGCCCGAAGAAGGCGGGGAAGGAGGGGTAGTCCACCACTACCCTCTATTCTGCTCGCAAATGTTCAATCTCTGCGCAATAAACTGGACGAGCTGCACGCCAACGTCTCGTGCCAGTGGGCTTATAAGGACTCAGGTCTGATCTGCGTAACGGAGACCTGGCTGGATGGCACCATCGCAGACTCACAGCTCTCCCTTAGCGGCTTCGGGATGCCTGTGCGTCTGGATCAGGACACCGCGAGCAGCAAGAAGAAGCATGGGGGCGGGGTCTGTGTGTACATCAACCAGGCGTGGAGCAGAACGGCCACTGTCACAGACTCTTATTGTACAGCTGACGTGGAATTACTCGCTCTGACTTTCAGGCCCAAATATCTCCCCCATGAGTTCGGCCAGCTCGCGCTAGTGCTAGTGTACATCCCTCCTTCTGGCAATGTGACGCGCGCATCAGAGACCATTGCGTCTTGTGTTCAGAGACTAGAGATTGCTTCCCCAGACTCTCCTGTGTTTGTACTCGGAGATTTTAATGGTTGTAGACTGAATAAAACGCTCCCCACTTACCACCAATACGTTAGCTGTGCCACTAGGGGCGATAAGACAATCGACCTCTGTTATGGCAACGTCAAGGATGCGTATAGAGCTTATAAGAAACCACCACTTAGTACTGCAGACCATAATGTTATCCATCTAATCCCAGTTTACCGCACCAAAATGCAGAGGGAGGGAGTAGTTAAGAAGCAGGTCCAACAGTGGGACAGTGAAGTGCAGATGACTCTCCAGGGGTGCTTTGACTGCACACAATGGGAGGTGCTTATTGAGGGTAACACACTAGAGGAGGCCACAGATGTTGTAACATCATACATCACCTTTTGTGTAGAGATGCTGGTTCCAACAAAAAACGTTAAAGTGTTTTCAAACAATAAGCCCTGGATAACTAAATAACTGAAAACAACCCTGAATAAAAAGAAAATATCATTTAATTCAGGAAACAAGCTAGAAGGTAAATTAATTCAAAACAGACTGAACAGAGAAATTAAAATTGCCAAGAGAACTTATAAAGACAGGGTGGAGAGACTTTTTAACAATGGAAGGCCAGAGAGGCATGGAAGGGCGTTAAAACCCTGACCGGGCTTCCGTCCAAATCCACCTCATCTGGGCTTTCTGCTGAGGTGTGTGCCCGTATGGCGGAGGATCTTAACATCTTTTATTGCAGGCATGACCAGTGTGATTACACACAGGAGAGAGAGACGCTCTCTGCAGAGCTTGTCTCCAGGTCCCAGTCCACTGAGGACCTGCAGCTGCCGCCTGTGGATGTGGAGCGCGCACTGAAGCAGACTAAACCCAACAAGGCTCCTGGACCGGATCAGATCTGTGGGCGTGTGCTGAAGGGCTGCTGTAGTCAGCTGGCTGGTGTTTTCTGCTCCCTGTTCAACCGTTCTCTGGCGGAGCACTCCATCCCCTCCATCTGGAAGTCCTCCATCATCTGTCCAGTGGCGAAGAAGTGCAACCCAAGCACCAACAACGATTACCGACCGGTGGCTCTGACATCACTGGTCATGAAGAGCTTCGAAAGACTCGTCATGGCCCAGCTGCAGGCCGATGTGGGTATATACTCTGATCCACTGCAATTTGCCTACCAGCCAAGGAGAGGGGTGGATGATGCTGTGCTCACTCTGGTACATGGTGTCATCACCCACCTGGAAAAGCCCAAGTCCCATGTCAGCCTGGTCTTTGTGGATTTCTCAAGTGCATTTAACACTGTGCAGTCACACCTTATGGGGCGTAAGCTGCTGCAGATGAATGCCAACCCCCACCTCATCCTCTGGGTCCTTTCCTTCCTCACAGGGAGGGATCAGAGGGTCCGAGTGAACGGCCAACTCAGTGCTGTCAGAAGAATATCCACTGGTTCTCCCCAAGGTTCAGTCATCTCTCCACTTCTCTTCACTCTGTACACAAGTGACTGCAGGAGCATCACCCCAGGTATAACCTATATCAAGTATTCAGACGACACAGTCATCATGGACACTACAAATACACACGGATTACTGCAAACTGAACTGGATTCATTCTCACGGTGGTGTAGGGAGAACTGTCTGGATCTAAATGTATCCAAGACCAAAGAAATGACCATTAATTTCCAATATGGCCACCACAGCTCTCCCTCACTCACAGTTAACAACGGGATAATTGAAAAGTTGCATATAGCCCCTTTAAAGCAGGCGTAATATACTTAAGGTTACTTAATTTGTATTTTTCAACTGAATTGGATTGAGCTTGACGATTTACTTGATTATTGGCTATAAAATCATAAACAAGTTGTGAATAATTAATTAACTTTGATGTACTAAGCCTTTTTTGGCAGATTTTCTAGATGATGAAAACCTTTGTACCGAGTTATGATGTATAACACTCATTCACAGGAGTTTCTACCATTCCTTTTGGAGAGACCTTTCACTTCACTAAAATGATATAAACATGCAGCATGCACAAACTGCTATTTTTTAGCTAAAACCTAGATATTTTTTAAGATATTGACTTCAGGGCAATCTTAAAACCCTTCACTTGTACCTCTTGAGGCTGTTTATATTGGCATTTGATGTGTTTTAGATGATTCTGCTATTGCAGAAGCCCCACAGTCAGAATTTGTGCAAACTTTGTTGCTTGCTCCCTGGATTCTCTTGGATTTTTTGGGGGATCTGCACAGTTTTCAAATTGTACCACAACCACGATTTCACTCAGGACTTCTTTTCAAAGCTGTCTTCTACAGTTCTGTAGCTGCTCATTTGAAAATCTAATTTAATATATTTCAAAATATTCATTTTTACTCTGTTTTGAATATCAGAAAGAGAAGATCAGCTGGAAGTCATATTTATGGAGATGTAGCTGCACCAACTCCCACTCCAGGGCTTGTCTTTTTAAACATTTTTAGGAACAACTCTCATGTTAACTACCTCTTCCTAAATACATGATAAATTGAGATAAATGACTGACAGTGTTTAGCTGTGTTCCTATTGTCTATTTGTCTCACTGATGGTTGACATCAATTCAGTTCTTCTTCAGAGAGCAAGGCAGCTGTCTGAAGGAGCTCACAGCTGCACATTTTAATTTACTAAGTTTTAAATGTATAACACTTAGCCTTGTGTAATGATACCGGTGATGAACCAGTAACAAAAAAAAAAAGCTACCAATTATGAACTGACACTTTGTTAGAAGTGAAAGATTTAAAAATCCTTAGGGAGCTCTAACATATGCATGAAGTTTCTTTTGTGATATACAGGATGCAGAGTTGTGCAAGTCCATCCTCAACAAGAAGTTCGAAGTTGAGTTCACAAATGGTGAAACTGAGGTAATTAATGTCTGTAGTTCACCTTTTAATTTATCAGTCTCAATATGAACTACAGGTAGTTCTTGTTCGTTTGTTACAGTTTATTGGAAAATAGTATGCCGTAATTTTCGGATTATTGAGCGCACCTGAGTATGAGCTGCAGATCTTCATGTTGCAACATAAGATATTTACATATAAAAACGGTAAATGGAAGATTTGTCTTAGTTCCCTCCGCCAGGAGGTAATGTTTTCTTGCCCATCTGTCTGTTTGCCTGTCTCTCTGTTGGCAACATAACGTTATGGACAGATTTCAATGAAATATTGAGGAAATGTCGGCAATAGGACCAGCAACAAGTGATTACATTTTGGGGCTGATCGGACGTGAAACGCGTATCCACCCACGGACCAGAGGTGTTAACCTCCACTCCTCTGCGTGTCAGAGAGCTCACAGACAGCTCCCCTGGCGTTAGCAGCCCCAAATCTCCACTCTTTGCTGGAAGAGCACAGCCATGCGTCTTATTAACAGACATTTTATTGGAAAGGTACCGAAAGTTAGAATTACTGGCCCTGGCAAAGGTCTGCGCTCTCTGAGTGCTTTTCTAGGTTTTCATTTAAGACATGATTTTTTTTCAATCTTTGCCTGGACATTGGCATTATCAGGGGCATTTCCAGCCTTTAAGGAGTACCTAGGCTTAGCCCAGACAAGATGTGATGTTTTTGGAAAAAAAGAAAAAAAGTGTTAAAATTGATTATAGACTGCATGCATTTCACAACAGTGTAATGTGTCACCTAATATCCAATGGCTTAGAATGTTATATCTAATGTTCAATTTAATGTTTAATGTTTTGTGTCTTGGAAAATTACATCTGGAAACAGCAAAACCAAACAATAATTCTGTTTGCTCAATCTTTCTTCACTTGCTTCTGTTGATCTCCCTTTTCTCTTTACTTGAATGTCCCTTTGTTTTTCCAATTTGTCTTTGCTTTTTCCATCTCTCTCCTTCCACCTGTGAACTCCCCAATCTTTTTCTCCCCAATTTAGCATTAGATTCCTCACAAACACCATGGACATCATTATGGGTATCATTCCTACACTATTCACCCATCCCTATTCATCCTTTCCTTAATAGTTTGCTACCAACAGGACAGCAAGAATTATGAAAAATTATGAAAATTATGCATAAATCATTGTTTGGCTTTGTGAATCACTTCATTTTACAAAGATAAATTCTTACCCTTGGCCGCTCTCTAGAAACAGTTAAGGAGTTTTAACAGTTTTTTTAATAAGGCGTTAATACACGCCTTAATTTTGATACTGATTGCTTGCCATAACTGACTGTAACCGTTCAGTGGTGAGCCTGTGGCTGGTGAGTGAAACAACAGACTGAAAACATTCGGGGCTGAAGTCGGCAGACAATGCCACTGGGCAGTATGGCACCAACACAACACGAAGGTAACATGTCTGGTCAGAAAATACAACACTCCACCAACACGACATGCAGTTACATGCCTGGTTAGAAAATAAAACATACTTTAACCTACCAGAAAAGTAATTGGTCACTATCTTCATCTTCATCTTCCTCACTAAAGCCACTCAAATCGTCTTCTTCAGTGTCTTTATGTCCTCTGAAAGCTTTTGCCATCTTTTTACACTGACTCAGTTCTTCCCGCTGCCTCCTCCAACGTCTCATCATCGATTCATTGATGTCAAGCTGACGTTCATAACTCTATTTCCTTCTTTGACAGCCAGCTCCATTGCCTTTAACTTCAAACCTGCATCATATGCATTTCTTAGTGTGTTTATCATGATGAAGGGATGTGCATGAAAACTACCTGTAGTGTCTCATTCGACGAATAATCTTTCCCCACATGTCAGTCTCACTATTACGCTTTCTGCTATAGTGCCGCCCTGAGGCCATTAGCCAGTAAAAACATCTATAAATTAGCCGCATTGTTGTATAGGACGCAGGGTCCAAAGCGTGTGAAAAAACTTGCAGCGTATAGTCCGAAAATTACGGTAGGTAATCATGTGCCAGAATAGACAGTTATTATTTTGTGATGGCTTTTACCATCTTATTCACATTTAATAGATTCTCTTTGTTCACATTAACTGTCTTTTTAATTTGCCAAAATCCCAATAAAGTAGTTCTCATTAATGTATTTTTCTGCTTTAGTTGTTAGAAAGCAAAATGATTCTGAAATTTAGACTGAAGTGTGGTCGAGTAACTCCAGTTGGATAAGCACATCTGGAAGGCTAGCTCTGTTCTAGGACGCCCCCTGGATCCAGCACAAGTGGTGGGAGACAAAAGGACTCTGTCCAAATTAACATTACTGATGGACAGAGTCTCTCACCCCATGCATGAAGATGTTGCTGAGCTGCAGAGCTCCTTCAGTGACAGACTGCTGCATTCGCACTGTAATACTGAATGCTACAGGAGATCCCTCCTACCCATAGCCATCAGCTTCTACAGCAACTTTTTGAAGAAAATTGTGTATTACGAGTTACGGCAACATTAACCTCCCTCTGGAAGAAATAAGGTAGTATTTTTGAAATTGAATTAAATTTTTTACTTTTGAATTGAATTGTCTTTAACTGCTACTCTAATGTCAGTGTTCATCTTTCATCAAAATCTAAACCTGCCAGACGAGAAAACTGTCAGTCAAGCAACATCTCTTTTGCTGGTTTGGTTCTACTTACCTGTAAGATGAATGGAGGCGACTGTTAGAAGTGACAGAATACATTTTAGCTATTCCACTGCTCCTCTCTCTTGCACCTGCAAAACCACCATGTCTTGCTCCCTGCCTGCAGCAGGCTCTGCATAGTAACAACAAAACCATAGTGTAGAAACAACTTTTCACAATCTGTCAGTTTTAAAAAGCTACCAGTTGTTCCTGAAAGGTTTGGTTTGTTACAGCTTTTGTTCACTTCCAAACAAGGTGCTGTCTAATAACTCCACGGTGGAGTCGCACTCAGTTCAAAGTACTTCTCTGAAGACGAACACTCATTTGAACACATTATGTCAACACTGAATGTCCATTAATGTCACACGAGATTATTTAAAAATATTTTTTTTAGTTAAAAACATATACTCATTGTTGCGGACACACAGCCATTGGTTGGCACTAACCCACATTCTAGCTCCGACAGGAGAAGAAGAGGACCAGAGGTTATATAAGGCATCGCCACAGATTTTCACGCCCTCTCCAGTTCTGCCGTTCAGCCAAACAGCGCCAGGAGAGATCCCATCCTTCCTTCGCTGGCGAGGGAAAAGACGCGAGTTCCGGGAGGAACTCACTCCAACGACGACAATACTGCTGATCAATCAGGTGAATCAAACCCAGTGTTTTGAGATAAACCCCACTGTTCCGCCCTGAGCCCTGCTTTCTGAACAGATGCTGCCGTATGAAGCGAGCTGCTAACAAGCTACTGAATGCCGCAGAACTGCGTCGAGACTGGAGCGTTACCCCACCGCGACAAAACCTGGGACAATGATATCTTGAACCTGCAGAGAAGGTACTGTGTCGGTAAACTGAGGTGCAGCTGATCGCTGTTTAGCAAGCCGAAGAGGACGAAACGACGTTCCAAGCTAATGCTACCCGCGATTCGACAGCTATATTCCTCCCACTGCTAACGGACCGTAGCTGTGGCTAGCCTGCGGGCTAACGTTGTGTTAGCTTCGCCAATCATCCACGGAGCAACCTGGAGAACTTTAACTGTTCAATAAGGTCTGTCTGGGCAGAGGCGAGATTAGGTTAGTTTAAACAAGATTTAAGGGTTGTTTGTTTCACTGTGATTTGTTACTTTGTGTAAGATTTCATTTATTGTTCGGGTACAAACCGGCCGGTCGGCCTGGAGGTTTAAACAGTGATTTTCGAGGTTTCCGATGGAAAGTCGTTTTATATCCTGCAACTTGAGTTACTCAATCCGACAGTTTTTTGTTGTTTGATGTTTAATAAATGATCCAGAGCAACTTTAAGCAGCTCCACGTGAGTTAGCTGTAAGCTACATGTTCTAGTGAACCACGTGGGCCCGCCATTGACGGCATTTTATTCATGAACTATAAAGACTGCCGTTAATGCTATTCAAAATAGAGATCGACTTTAAAACGGATAGTTTAAACACTAAACTAATCTTTTAAGTCAGTTTTGAGACCTCATTCTTGGTAAGTCAAAATACAAAATTTGATCGACATAATTGGTACTGCCGTTAACGTCAACATAAAATCTAAATATTAAATTAGATCAATCACTGCGGTGACCGATCCATGAAATAGAATCAATTATCTAAAGGTTATTGATTTCTAATTCAGCAAATGGTTTAATGAAACATTGCTTCTTCCAAACAATGTTTTTCTTCACTTCTGCTTTGCATTGTGAAGTGGTGGTTTGAAAACAATCCAGAATCTGCTGATTAGTCTTAAACTAATCGCAATTAGTTTAGAACTAACTTAGCTTCATTCCCAACACTGTTCAATACAAGCCTTGGTTTTTGAGCAAACATATTAATTCTGAACTGTGACATCATTATCAATTTATTGTCGTTTCTATTTCTGTGTATTTTTATCACTTTTACTGTTTTACTTCTGAGTGTGAGTTTTATTATCGTTATTCTTTTCTTAGTAGTTTAGTTGTGTGTTACTAGTTTGGTGAGTTTGTTGATTAAAGTATGTTAACTGAAAGTGAATTCTTTTTGTAATAAACTCTTGTATTTTGGAAAACCGTTGTTGTTATTTCACCTACATGTGTAGTAACTTGCTGTTCAGGTACGCCAAGAACTTATTCCTTCATATATTGTTTAATTACCTCAGTCTTATCAGTCAGATAATCATAAACATAAACTGAGACTGAAGAATTTGGCTATTGATATTCCTGGAATCCAGGTGGGGCCCTAAATGTGGTAATTATTACATAAAATTATTAATCTGATTAATAATTGCCCTAAGCAATTATTTATAATTATTCATAGCCAAAACCTACCTATCTGTGGCACAACATCATGATAATACAAACAGTCTTTCCAAACAGCAGGGCAAAAAAATGCCATAGTGCTGTACTTACTGTAACCAACCAAGTAACGTTTTTAATCCTCACCTGGCCCTTTAAATGGATCAGTCTGTGCAATAAAAATGCAGATTTAAACATCACACCAATTACGGACTGTCTTGTATGTGTCGCCATGTAAGATGAGTCAATCTTCAGATTGATTTACTGGCCAGCTGCCAGTTTTGCATGTTACTTGCTACAGCACAGAACTACAGTATATAATGCACCACAATATGCCTTTTTTACAGCTGAAAACAGAAAAAAATGTGTCAATTATTTTTCTTCATGGGGATTGCAACGGTTAATATGACTTTTAATCAGTAGATAATGTAATCTATCCCTAATACCTGATATATGAATAAGGCTGTAAATTATTTGTGAACGTTATATAAAAGCATGAACCACAGCTCTTCACATCGCATCTTCCTTTTATACAGCCATTTGTCGGAGTGTCAGCTGAGGTGTCCAAACGTTAAGTTGCAGATCTTACTGGGCAGAAATGGACTACTGGTCTGAAAAAACAATAATCACATTTGGAGTTCCTCGTGGCTCCATTGTAAAGCCACTTTTATTTACTAATCTACACTGAGGTGAGATTATGGAGCATTATATCCCTTCTAATATGTTTCATGATGACACACAACTTTGTAGTTCTGTCACTTTATGAGCACAAACCTTCACAGCCACTGAGCTAATAGGCGCATGCTATCAAATAGTGGATATGTGGTAATTTCCAACGGGCGATTACAGAAAAGACAGGAGTCATTGTTTTAGGTTCAAAAAAATCATGGATCAGTACTTAACTAGACTCAATGAGGCTAAAAGCCACAGCACATTCCAGAAACCATGGTCTCATTAGAGATTCAGTGTTAGGAGTCTGGTGAGGACAGATCCTGAAAAAAATCAATGCTGTTCTAGACTGGCCCAGACCTGACACCTGTAAACAACTTCTACGCTTCCTTGGTTTAGCCAACTTCTACCAACGCTTCATCAGAAATTACAGTCAGAGCGTTGTCCCCCTCACTTCTCTCACTTCATCCTAAGTTCCTTTTATCTGGTCGGACGAAGCAGAGAAAGCTATACTCAAAACCCAATTCTCTGATGCCCCCATCTTGGTCCAACGCAGTCGGGAACAACAATTAATTCTTGAAGATGATGCCTCCGACACAGGACTTGGCGCTGTCCTATCTCAACGTTCACCTTCTGATAACAAACTTCATCCCTGTGCCTTTTTTTCTTCGCCTTCTCACCCCTACAGAAAGCGGAAACGACGTGGGGGACCGAGAACTTCTTGCCATTAACCTGTTAACTCCTTTCTGTGCTCCTGCTAAGGTTTTTCCTCATCACAAACACCTCGTGACCAGTTCTCAAGCTTTTCAGTATGCCTCACCTGAGTTCATCTAAGCAATTACACTTCATTCAAGATTCTATCTCATCTCTGGATTTCTTCCCTAGAGTTCAGCTCTCTTTCGTTTTCTAGTGCAGTGTTCGCGGTTCCCGGGTACTTCATCATCATCTTCACATTTTCATTGATTTAATAAAAACCTTAAAACTTTTACAACTGGTCTCGATTGTGGATTTCTGCATGTGTATCAAGAAGCTTAACACCTCAGACCTAGACCAACACTGAAATAAAGTCTTTCACCAATCAAACCAAAAACCATCCCAAAAAAACATTACCAGACTAAAAGTTTTCCTGACATTTCATGAAACAATTAAACTAGAGAATGCTGCTATTTTCAGTAGGTTATATTTTTGTAATGGTGTCTTTATCTGTGTCTAATGTCAATCCTGTCAACACCAAGAAAAGAGATTACAGTATACCATACCAGACCTGAAATCACTGCACTGGTTCCCTGTTTTGGTCACATATTTCAAAGTTGATTGTTAGGTATGAAGTATCTCAACTACACTTAACCCCACTGCACCAGGTGAAACATTACTAGTTTTTTTTACACCAAAACATTTTAATGTTTCTTTTTATCTGAAAATGTGTTCTTGCTTTGCATGTAAGCTGACTTTAACAGTTTTCCTTTATTTTGATGTAACACTTTTCAAATGTCCTATGTATATGAATGGTGCAATCCAAGTAAGCTTTGCCTTGCCTTGTTTTCCCATTAATACCCACTGCCTGCTCTACCTGTTCATCAATCCGTTAGGAGTTGTCTTTTTTACCCCACACAGGAATGGAACGTGTGCACTTTCAGCATTTTAAATATCACATACAGACATTTAACAGGTGCACATTTTTTACTTGCATGAATGTTCTTTAACCCCTACCTAAGCTTCAGCTTCTTGTCTTTCTCTAAATGTGATGCACAAAAGCACCCGACTCGAAACTGTTAAATAACTCAGAGACACCTACATTATCCCCCTCGCAATGCTCATACTCTTTTGCAGCTCCCAAATGCAATTTCATTGCAGTCCTTCACCTATAATGTCTAAGGTGATTTGTTGCTGATGTTGGGGCTTTAAGCACTGACTGCACTGCCATGCACATCTAAATGGAAAAGCAGAATAATGTGGCTGAAATGATAGTTCTGGATTATCACCCAGCCCCATAAGTTACAAAAATGATTCTCCATCAACAAAACAGAAAGACAAGAGGGCTTTCCTGGTGTTACAAACAAGACACGGCAAGTTGTACAGCGCATACCTCAGTCACACCTTGGAAATAAAGATTTCTGTGAAATGTGCTTTTCAGTTCCACCCAGTATTTATTAAAGTCTTTCTGGTGAAAGGAATGGGACCCAGACATGCTCTGATCAGAGATGTTATATTGCAGCAGAAATGCTCTGTAGGAACACATATATCCTGCTGTCACTTCACAAACCACTGGCATTTCTCACAACAACGATTCAGGACCGGAACATGAAGGGTAGCAAATAACACAGCGACTCAACAGCGGTCCACTTTAAAAACCCTCAGGTAAATTTGAAATGACACAAAGGATATCCTGCTGTTTGGTTGCTTTTCCACATCCACATAGAGAGCCTCCACCTGCTGAGCTAGTCTGCCGGACCTGCCGTGTGCTATTGATTGAAACGCCGCTACCAGGGAGTAAAGACCTGGGTTGCAAGGCAACGAATAGGTCACCAAACAGTGAGCAACCTGGCATGGAGCTTAAAGGGGATACTGCATGCTGGAAAGACAGATGAATTTCAAAGAATGCAATGCAGAAGAGTTCTTTGTCAGGGGTTGTTTGTTCATTTGTTTCAGTAAGACATTTGCCAGTATGCAAAACTGTTCAGTGCTTAGTTTACCGGCCCTTCAACGAGTCATCAACTTGACAGTCCACTGTCAAGCTAAAGATGTGTTCAAATGCTAATGAATTCACAATGAGCTCTACACAAACAGCCCAACTATATTTTAAATGCCAAATCAAATTATAATAAAGTAATAACTCGCCTATGAAAGAATTTAAGTCAGATGTTTCTATCACCGCCACGGCCACAGGTGTCAGAAATCCAGCCCCATGGCATACGAACTGCTCCTACAAATTTTGTTAAAGAATGGGTCACATTCAAGAGCTTAAAAAATTCCAGCGTGGCACCACATACTGTATATATATATATATATACGATTGGCCAGTATAGTTGGCCTGCACATACAATCAGAAAGTGGAGTTAGCAGATGCTGAGGGGCAGACTGTGCAGAGGTCACCGACTTTTTTGTTTGGATTCACTGCAAACCTTCAAACCTTCTGTGGCTTTCCGATTATCTCAAGCACAGCGTGCAAAGGACTTCATGGAATGGATTTTCATTATCGAGCTGCTGCATCCAAAGCCTCACAGTTGCCAGCAGAATGACACTAGCCTGACTACATTGTGTCAAATGTTGAGCTTGGTGCAAAGGGGATTATAGTGTGGGCCTGATTTGGTTTTTAACAATTTTCTAGTTAGTTTTTTATTTGTAAACACAACAATTCACAACAGATCCACAGGGAAATAAACAGAATTTGCATTACGGATGAAAAAACCCCAAAGGGGTTCCTATAAATCTCACTACAGTTCACTTAATGGTTCCGTTTGAGTTTATGCAGTTGAAATTGTGAGTGACAAAGAAATTAAAGAAAGAAAGAAAAGAAAAGAAATGGTAGATGGACTGAACTTATATAGTGCCTTTCTAGTCATACTGACCAGTCAAAGCACTTTACAGTGGAGCCACATTCACCCATTGGTACTCACAGACGAGCACACATTTATACACTGAAACACAGATCGGTAGGCAAATTGGGGTTAAGTGCCTTGCCCAGGGGCACATTGACAGTTGGAAGCTGGAATCAAACCTACAACCCTCCAATTACAAGTCAACTACTCTACCTAGTGAGCCACAGTTGCCTTGAACAAAACAAACAAAACCCAAGGGCAACACTGCAAGTTCTCCTTTATTTTTGTAGTTAACTAGCAACTGCAGCCTGCCAGTATGAGAAATAACAATTAGAAGGGAAAACATGAAACTAATCATAAGGTTAAAGGTTAAATAAATGAGAACAAGAGAGATGCACCAAAAATATAGCAAACCAAAGTACAAACAATTCTCATAACTATGATAAAATGTTTTCTGAGTCTATCTTTAAAATTTTAGAGAGATGGACTAAGCTGCAAAATGGATAAGTATTGCATAGTTGGGCCCCTCTGTTGTGGTTTCAAAATTTCCAATGTTTATTATTAAAATAGTATTACAATACTTGTTGAATATAAGGTTTTAAAAGGATCCAAAGATAAAGGCGGTGAGTACCCGTAGTTAGTTTTATCAATAAAAGCACAGGTTATATATATTTATATATAAAGCGGATTGGATCTTAAGTTCTTGAAATAAAGGAATTTCCACCACGGTGGACAATAAAGTTCTATTTTATTCTATTCTATTTTATTCTATTGTATTCTACAAAAATGTATTTGCCGTACAGATAATCTATGAATATAAGAAGGATGGTTAGCTTCCCATTACATTGTTAGTTCTTAGTTCTAGTGTAGCAGGAACCTTTAATACTAAGACAACTTAATGCTCCCAATGTTGTGGGAACCATTCACGTGTGAACAATATGACCACCAGTGCAAGTTTCATGAAATGGTAAATGGTGTATTTGGTGTTCACAGGGCGACAGAGGCTTAGGTGGTAGGAATTTGTCCCATAACCAGTGGGTTGCTGGTTCGAATCCCTGCTCCATCCATTTCCACCATTGTGTCCTTGAGCAAAAAACTTCACTTGCCTTGCCTGGAGGTGATAAGAGGAACCAATGGTGTCTATGTTTGGCAGCCTCGCTTCTGTCAGTGTGCCCCAGGTCAGCTGTGGCTACTATGTAGCTTACCATCATCAGTGTTTGAATTACTGAATTTAGTGAAAAACACTGGGGTCTTCTGGACTAGTTAAAGCGCTATACAATGCGTACAGTCCAGCTACAGATTTATTTGTCATATATAATCTTTCAAAATATGTCAAAATGCAGTTCAACTGACTTTTTCACTTTCTTTCCACCCTGATTGGCTGCAAAAAACCAACATAGCATGGTCAACACCCCAGAGATGTTTATAAGCTTGATAAGAAATACTTATGTGATTATGTGAAGCATTGATCTGGAATAGACTCTTTCAGAACACACTCTGAGACCCCTTTCTGTGTTTTCTAAAAGAAAACTGCAAAGAGGCTGGATGAAGTAAATTTGCTGCTTACTATCCCTCTGAGATGCTAAGTGACGAAGCCAAAGCAATGGCAGTTTTCACATTCGGTGTTTCAACCAAATAATCATGCCGTTGAGCAAAAACCCAAATGCAAAGTGTAACACAACACTTATTTAAATTGACAACTAATACTAGATACTTTTTAGGTGTAAATCTACTGTATTGATTGCAATTCAGATAAAAGTCCTCTTGAGCACAGCAACCTAAAATTCCAGCAAGGAAATGTTGAAGTGACTTGGAGAAAAGCAGTTGAAGGAGAGGAAAGGCCAAATATAAGTGGTTTACATGCCCTAAAAGGGTTATTTTTGAAAAGATTAGACATATAGATACATAACGGTTCATGATGTCTAACAAATTAGAAAATGTATACAGTTTTTCAGGATTAAGGGAGCGTGAGTGCACTGTAGTAAGACACATAACCTGAAAATGTGCAAGTCATATTCGCCACCAAGCAATGTTGGTAATCATGAATTAGGTTTTCCAGCAACATTTAAGAGCTTTTAAAGGGATTCTTCTGTTTTAAATATCAGTTATATATCTGTTTTGTTAAAGCGAAATGTATTCATAAGCTAACCGTGGTAAGCCAGTGTTAGATACTCGCATATTCTAAAACTCTGTGACAAATAAAAAGTAAAAGCATAAAAAAAGTATATTTTAGTGCTACATTTACATATATCAGCATTTTCTCTGTTTTGAAACAACGACCATTAGGTATAAAGAAGCTGAACTGGTTTACTACACAACTAATGAAAACTGTTATTAAAAGTGTCCCCTACCCTAACAGAAAATAAGACATTTCCTTCAAAAGCCACCTGCAATGAATTGTTGATGCTTAAAAAAGTAGTAGTAGTCAGTAGTCTGCCTTTAGAAATTTTCAGACTAAGACAGTTTGGGTTTGCTCTGTTTCAAAAAAACAAAAAACAAACTAGAGACAAAGAGCCTTAAGGAGAGAACAAGGATGACAACATAATGGCTGCTGTTGTTAGCCTTTTTTTGTTTAACTGTGAATAGGATTACTGCCAAGGTTTTACTCAAATCTACCTGGATTAAAATAATAAGAAATTGGATTATTTAACCAGTGGATTGGAGCAAAAGAAATAAAACCAAATATCACAACATGCTGACGTCTCTGTTGGCTGTCTGGATAACACAGTGGAGTTGTGATCCTTGCAAGTGTTGTTAATTGTGAATAGTTGGTGCTGGAGTAACACAGAACAGCTGTGCTTATGAAGCGTACATGATGATCTCATGTATCCATGTATCTGTATAAGCAATAATTCCAGCTCACTGGATTTTTATCACACTCCTGACATTTTCGGACCAGAGCGACACTCCTCCTTCTTCTTTGATCTCTTCTCTGGTTTTCACTTCTGGACTCCTCACTCCCACTCACTTGGATGTCTGGGGATTCTCAGTCCCTGATTGCAGGGCCCGAAGGAACACTGCATGAGGCTGGGGATTTGAAGGCGTTGGGAAGGGCCAGTAGCCTGGGGGCGGGGGGTTAGTGACCAGCAGGAGGGACCAAAGAAATCGCAGCTGGAACAAAAGCCCAAACAGTAGTTAGGTAGGTGGAGAAAATAACAGCGGTCGGGGTGGGGGCAACAACCAATGGTGGACGCAAGACTGTTGAGTGTGTTGTCAGGAAGCAGCTGATAATTCCATTTCCTTTCCAACTGAAACTTGCAGAATTTTTTGTTTTGCAATAATAGCAAAAGCACACAGAGAAAGTTTATAAAATATTATGCAGAAAACATTTCTTAGAATTGAAAACATTGTCAAGCAACATTGTTTACCATTATTCTTGACTCAGAAAGATCATAACTTTTGTCTGATCCACTTTTTTTTGCTGTAGCTATTTAGATACTTTTATCTTATATCTCATCTGGTTCTTTTGTTTACTACTTCAGCTTTACCTCATCCTTTAGTTTTTAGGTTTAGAAGTAATTTATGTTTTTCAGTCTGCCTGATCTTTGCTCTTCAGCAAAGCCTTGTAAAGTAAATTTTGGAAAAGTAAAATTAGTCACATGCACCTGCTCTCTTGCATTAAGATGTTCCGTCTTAGGACAAGTTCGTGCTGGCCAGATGTTTGAGGGCATACTGACTTTGTCCAGCAAGCGCGACAGTAAGATCCCCATTCTAAAGGTGATTTAGAATGGGGATCCAAAAGGGCAAAAGAAAGAGGAGAAATAGCTTATCAAACCATGAGCAGAGGAAGGGAGACAAGGATGCTTGTTTTGCAATAAAAAGCTGCGGCTAGTCAAAGAGGGACTAAACTCTAAGTGGACTTCTACTGTCTTAAAGACGCCTAATCTCAAAAAGCAATTTTTATAAATCCTAATTTGTGGTTAATCTTGAAGAAGGTGAAAATTTATAACACAAATGAAGGTTGGAGGGGGTCAGTCACACGTGGTCTTCTTGAAAGAAACTTGTACTGAATAATTACAACATAGCAGAAAAATAGAAAGATGTGAAAATCAAAAATAATCTAGTGTTTGAATGAAGATTACTTTATTCATTTTTACAGTGCTTTAATTTTCTGTCTGGTAGTTAGTTTGAGCTGGCAGTTTACATGTTCCATTCATTCTCAGTACTGGTTTCACACAAGAAGATTGTTGGTTAGCACTGTTTCTATTGTAAGTAATCGTCAGCTTTAGAATAAATGAGAATAAAAAACATGACAAAAGTTAAAATAATATAGCTTTAACACAAACTGCTCAAAACCTTTTGAGATTGGAGTTGTTTTAAGAAGCGGAAATGCACAAGGGTTTTTTGCTCCTCTCAGACTAACTGTTAGCTTTGGCCTCCTAGACCAACTGATCTGGGTTTATATTAAATCAAGATGCCAAGACAGCAGCTAAGATAATATGGCTTACAGCCTGAACATTACGTCAAAACCGTGGAACTGTCCCTTTAAGAGTTGTTCTCATTTTAGACGAAAATTTTTATTAACAAAGCCGGTAACTTCCAAACATATGATTTCAGATCCGACTGGCACATGACTGTGTGTGCGTGTGTGTGTAACTCGTGTTACAGCTTTGGAGTTGGTGTAGATGATTGGCACACAATGCAGATGTGTGGGCAGCAGATGCCATCTGGAGAAAGAGGAGTGGGTTTGTAAAAGGAGGGAAACGGGAGGAGGGAGGTGCCCCTCTAGAAAGAAAGAAAAAGCTGTGGGTCTGACAGAGGAATAAAAGGAAACGATGGGAGTGTAATCAATCAAAAACACTCCGACTCAAATAACGGGAGACAAGAGACACCACCCTCCCACTGCCGCCCTGTCCCGACCACCATCGCCGGCTGTCGTCAACAGTTGAGGCTTTGCTACCATTGATTGAACCAGATCAAAAGCCTCCCTTTGGTTGCCCCCGCTGCTTGTTCTTGTTGCCAGGCTCGTCTTCAAGGGGAAAACGAGTGGAAGTACTTTCTATCTGCATGTGATGATTCGGATCAGTTTTGGCTAAACTCATCGAGGCGCCAGATGCTCCGCTTGTTTCATTAAAAAGTGGACAACGGGCAACCTCAGAAGAGCAATTCACTCACAAAGAGATGACACCACATCCCAGAAGACACACACCTCCATTGATTAAGCCTCATACTTAGACTAAACACTGTATGTTAGGTGTGTCTGTGAAAAGCAAACAAAGCCCCATTTTAATCCATTTCAGTTAAGGCTGCTTTATAAGGATTATTTTAATTCTCTCTGTGAGAAAACTCCCAGAATGTAATAAAGTGTTTGGACTTGAATTTGGGATTAAAAGGGATGAAAAATGGAAAGCCTGCGATCCGCCAAGTATGCACTTGTCTTGCAAATGTAGATGCCTTTTTGGGGAATGTTATCACGTCACCGTAAAATGGAAGGAAAATGATCCATGATTTTAAACCTTTTCAGAAAAAATGGTTTTGTATTCATTTTTGCATTCAGCTGCCTTTCAACTGACACCCTGAAATAAAATCCATTCTAAGCCATTCCATTCGGAAGTCACCTATTGAGTTTAGGTTAATCACAGCATAAATCCATCTGTTCGGTCTGTGCTTTCTCAGAGAACGTTAGTGAAAAAGCAGCATCATGAAGACCAAAGAACAAAGCAAAGAGGTCAGGGAGAAAGTTTCTGAGAGGTTTAAAGCATGGTTGAGTTATAAAACACTATCCAAAGCTTTAAACATCTCATGGAGCACTGTGCAATCCATTTATGAAAATGGCACAGCTGTAAACCTTGGAAGACAAGGCCATCAACTAAACTAGGGCTGAGCAAGCAGAAAGTTAATGAGGGAAGCCAACAGCTGTGCCATGGTAGCTCTGGAGGAGCTGCAGATATACTCAGTTAATAGTGGTTCTGTTTCCAGGACCACTATTAACTGTTCTTGAGAGTTTAAATGAAGGCAACTGGACTTTTCTTGTTGTCTTCTTGAAAACGTTTAGTCTCTCATCCAAAAGGCTTCTTCAGTGCCTCTTGGATGAGAGATGAAACACCCATCTCCAGCTGTCATGGGACGAGAGGCAGGGTACACCCTGGACAGGTCGCCAGTCGATCACAGGGCAACACAGAGACACACAGGACAAACAACCATGCACACACACATATAAGGGTTATTTAGAGAGCCAGAGTACCCGGAGAGAACCCACACATGCAGAGAGAGAACATGCAAACTCCATGCAGAAAGACCCCAGGCTGGGATTTGAACCCAGGACCTTCTTGCTGCAAGGCAACAGTTCTACCAACTGTGCCACTGTGCAGCGATACCAGTGTAACTATTAACTATTAATCACTTAACAATCTGGCCATTATGGAAGAGTGGCAAAAACAAAATCATCTGTTTGCAGTTTGCGAACATTACCAACACTGCTCTGTATGGTGGCAATCTAATCAAGACTTGACATTTAAATCCCATATTAAACAGGTTTCTAGGATTTCTTTCTTTCACCTCCGGAATATTGCTAAAATTAGAAACATCCTGTCCAGGAGTGATTCTGAGAAACTAGTCCATGCATTTGTTACCTCAAGACTGGACTACTGTAATTCTTTACTATCAGGTACTCCACTAAATGCCATTAAAAGCCTTCAGTTGATCCACAATTCTGCAGTAAGGGTTCTGATGAATATAAAAAAGAGAGATCACATTTCTCCTGTTTTAGCTTCCCTTCATTGACTCCCTGTTAAATCCAGAATAGAATTTAAGATCCTTCTTCTTACATACAAAGCCCTAAATAATCAAGCTCCATCATACATCAGAGATCTAATTGTTCCTCATGTTCCCAACAGAGCACTTTGCTCTGAGACTGCAGGTTTACTTGTAGTTCCTAGGATTTCTAAAAGTAGAATGAGATCTTGGCAGATCTTTTAGTTATCAGGCTCCTCTCCTGTGGAACCAGCTCCCAGCTTTAGTCCGTGAGGCAGACACTCTGTTTACTTTTAAGGCCAGGCTTAAAACTTTCCTTTTTGATAAAGCTTATAGTTAGGGTGGCTTAGGTCATCCTGAGCTATCTCTGTAGTTATGCTGCTATAGGCTTAGACTGCTGGAGGACAGACTGACCACTTTTCTTCGCTCTGCTACTTTTCTCTTCTACTACTCTCCAGTTGCATTATTTGCTGGTCTTTCGACTGTTAACTTTGTTTTCTCTCGGTGTTTTTCTCTCCATAGAAGATGTACCTGGTCTGGTATCCTGCTTGGCTGCAATGCCCTGTTGGACGGGGGGCATCGACTGGGATGATCCTCCCTGTCACTGAGCATCCCCTGTGCCCTGTTATTAACTCTTTACTTTCTTTAATATAGAAAGTACTCTTACATCAGTTCTTTTGTTCCTTCTGTGTTTCTGCTCTGTCTTCTCAAACCCCCAGACGGTCGTGGCAGATGGCCGCTCCTACTGAGCCTGGTTCTGCTGGAGTTTTCTTCCTGTTAAAGGGGAGTTTTTCCTCTCCACTGTCGCCACATGCTTGCTCAATATGAGAGATTGCTGTGGTCGGAAGTCTGCATCAATGGGATGCAACTGCCAGTCAATGACTCCGTGCAATCTGCTGGGATTCCTTACACAGAAAACTGGCTAAACCTTAAAACTGATTGGAATGGTTGTATTGAAATGACTTTCTTGTAAAGTGCCTTGAGATGACTGTTGTGAATCGGGGCTATATAAATAAATGAATTGAATTGAATCAACAGTACCCTGTGCATACCATTCCCAAGATGAAACATGGCGGAGGCAGCATCATGTTTTGGGGGTGTATTTCTTCAGTGGAGACAGAAAAGCTAGGATGGGAAGATGGATGTAGCTACATACAGGACAATCTTAGAAGGAAACCTGTTAGAGGATGCAGAATACTTGAAACCAGGGTGGATGTTCCCCTTCCGACAGGACAACAACCCTAAGACTCTGTGCTAAAGTGGGGTGGTTAAGATCAAAATGTAGACATGTGCTACCATGACCCTGCTCCCCATTCAATCTGAATCAGGTGTAGCTATTTTGCAAAGAACAATGTCCAAAGATGTGCAAAGCTGGTAAATACTTGCTGCTGTAGCTGCAGAAAAAGATGAAAGGGGTTAAATGAAAAATGTATCCTTTTCATTCAAAACTATGCACTACTCTGCATTAGTTTATCATATAAAGCCCCAATAAAACAAACAAAAGTTTGTGTATGTAATATGTCAAAAGTAAAAAAATATGAAGTTGCATGAACATTTTTCCAAGTTGCTGTAAATGCTCTTGTTTCAGATATACATTTCCCAACAAAGACACATTAAACTTTTATATGACTCCAGTCACTAGAAAAGAGAAGCATTCAACATGCTCAGCTTTTGCCTTTAGTAGTTAACTATGGCATTCAGGCTGCTGACTACAAACAAAGCTGCTTGGAGTCCAAACGTCTACAGCTCCATTTAACTCTGAAGATCTTTGACTGATCTGAGGTATTAAATTATGTTTTGACTGCCATCTTTACAGTGAACAAGCAGCCAAACAACTGATATGGATACAATCATTTGCCCATGGATACTCAGGTGTGGCGCATGTTTCCCTGCTGAATCACCATGTCTGTAATCTATAAAAAGCCACATTCCAATTAAACAGAGACACAATATTCAGAAGGTGCCAGTTGTGGGTTTGCAGATCCTTCCTGTGCTCACCGGCAGCTGTGTGTGCTGATGCGGAACGCCCTGACCTGCCCACACAGAGACAATCTCCTCTGCAGATCATTGAGAGGTTGCCTGCCAACGGCGGCAACGCCGCCCTTCTCATGGGAGCGACGGGCGACCTGTGTGGGAGGACATAAAAGTGAGGGAGCACCCTGAAGTAAACCCAGACCTGGACACAGCTGGCCTATTCGCAAACATGAACAAAGTGGCTTTTGTTTGACGGAAAATGCAGAGGTAGCATCAGTGTCTGAACACTATAATACCAGGTCGGCTTTTCCAACTTTATTGGAGAGTAGAATTAAGGAATCAGATCATTCCTGGGTTTCAAATATCAAAAAGTTTCAGAGAAATGTACTAACTGGCAAAAGTACATTTAAAGTTCAAATCTTGTTGAATGACAACTTTTTATCCACATGAGTGTATTTTATGCACATGATAAAAAAAAAGCTGGCAAGCTGATTGCCAAATGCCAAAGAGGACATCGCTGTTTTAATCAGATGAATCCCTCAGATTAAACAATTGGCAGAATTTTTATAATATTTTTGCCCCATTGCATAACATTTTTTACATAGTTTGTTTGATCTTACTCTTTACACTGCTAAAGCGCCCTACCTTTTGGTACAATGAATCAAAAACTCTATTTTAAATTGCTCTCCAATTTGTTTGCACATTAATACCAAAAAACCTGCTACTTTGTGATTTAATTTCTGTGAATTTAACCAATAAATATTAGCAGCTACAAAAACAAAACAAAACATTTTAGCCAACTTCCAACAAAATGTTGAAATTATTAGAATTTCTTCAACTAAAATTGTTCAATTCTAGCTAAGATTATTTTGCATGTGGTTTTTGTTCCCATTTCAAAAAAGAAAGATACAATTAAGAATTTGTTTGTGAATATAGCATAAAACTAAAATACTGAAAAATGTCAAATGTATGAGGCGGATGTAACTTTAATTGGCTGTGACTTCCTCATGGTGAAGAAGTTCAGGTTTTTAATAAGTTTGATATCAGCGTTGGCGTGACAGTTAAAGTAAATTAGTAAACTTAAAACTTTAAGTAAACTTTCATTTTGCTCCAATTGAGAAACTCTCTGAATCAAAAGTCTTATGTTAGTCCTTAGTTTTTACCAAGTTAATCTACATCCTCGGGGCATAATTTTATGATTACCTGCCAAATTGGTCTCCATTTGCCAACAGATTGGTTGAAAAACGGATTTCACCTGACCACTGAAGGCTTGCTGTGTTGTCTGGCAACAAGATGCTGGCAGCAAATCCTTTAAGTCCTGTACGTTGTGAGTTGGGGCCTCCATGGAGAGGACTTGTTTATTCACAGATGCCTGATTGGATGCCTTTTTATCCTGCCAAAGGAGGCCACAGCCGTCAGGGAATCCTATTTCCATTAAAAGGAATCTAGGTACTGGATGAGGAAGAACTCGGAGCAACACCTCAAACACACTGGCTCCTTGTGTGCCATCATAGAAACAGAATAATCACGCAAGATGTCAGGAAGAGGATTGTGGACCTCCATCCTTGTGTACAATTTCCAGATGCTTGAAGGTGTCATCTCTTCAAACAATTATGCACATTTAGGTTACAACTACAATGAGAAATTCTAGCCATGATGCCATCCAGGAAGGGGACGGGTTCTGTATCCCAGAAATTAAAGTGTTTTGGTTTTTACCTGTTTCACTTTCTTCAGATTTTAGTACTTTAGCATTGTTTTAGCAGTTTTTTTTCTTTTTTGTATGTTTTTTGTACACTTCCAAGCGATGCGTTTAATCTGAAAACTAAAATTATGCAAAGATCATGTATATAGGGTAAAAATGAGGATAGCAGCGGAGTTTTAAAAGCTGAAATTGTAGGATTATTTATCTCAATATACACTGAAACCTCTGAAAAGCTGTGACCCAAATTCACAAAAAAATGTATTTCAGCTTTGTAAAGAAATAAAAAAAACTATTTTTTTTCTCTTTAGATACTTAAAAGCATAAAGAGACCAGTAGGTTAGTTGAATAAATCAAACACAGTTCTCTTGGACCAAAACGTCAGCAGTAAGCCCTGGCTATGTTATTAACAGCAATGAGGGAAATATATATATATATATATATATATATATATATATATATATATATATATATATATATATATATATATATATATATATATATATATATATATATTGGGTATGCTTACTCGACGTTAGCCTCAGAAGTTCTTAAAGTTGCCACCGATACTATTTAATAAAAGCTTGTTTTTTGAGGTTCTGATGCCAGTGGAGATTGAAATGGACAATAAACAATAGACAACAGAAACTTGTTGAAAGTAACATATCTAGAATTGCCTTACATTGTCTGACTTAATATTTGGTTATTTACCTATTATAAAAAAAATATTGTGTTATTCTTTACGGACCTAAAACAGAAAAGAAAAGACTGTGGGAAAATATATTTGTTGTTTATGTGAGGAAATATCAGCTGCATATCCCACCCACTAATACAGGTCCTTCTCAAAAAATTAGCATATTGTGATAAAGTTCATTCTTTTCCATAATGTAACGATAAAAATCAAACTTTCATATATTTTAGATTCATTGCACACCAACTGAAATATTTCAGGTCTTTTATTGTTTTAAAACTGATGATTTTGGCATACAGCTCATGAAAACCCAAAATTCCTATCTCAAAACCATCAACTATTGGAGGTCCTGATGTTATCCCTAATTGGTGTATTGATTCATTGTGCCATCCCATATAAATATATCATTCCTACTATTCTCTGTTAAGATGCTGAAACATTTCATCGAAATGTTCAGATAGGATTTGTTACCGAAATAAAACAGTTTATGTTTCTTATTTTCTATTCTATCATTTAAATGTGTTGAAGAATTTTCAGCCTTTTCTGCGATTTCTTTTTACTTATAGTGCACAAAGAGACAACGGGACAATAATCCATACAAGTTTACCACCGATCTCAGCAGCTCGTGTCAATTTTTTACAAAGTGCATTACCACGCAAATCAAAGGGAAGGTCACGCTCCTGCTTGTTCTTTAATCCGATTCTAGAGGCAGAACAGGTGTCGATGTGTCCGCTAGGTGGCGACCTCGGGCTGATGAGGTTCACCTCGGCCTGCAGACATGCAGGATCAGCAGCACAGTGTGACTGCTGATGAGCGCAGAGGACAAGAACAGACGCACTACTCCTCACCCATGCACCGACTGCTTTATGGGAAGATTTGCTCGTGTACAGTAAGACATGAAGTGGGGGGAGCGCGCCATGTTAAACTCGATAAAACTGCTTACAGTTTATTATTCGGTATACTTACAAAATCATTATCTTATGTGTGTATTTTAAAGCGCCCTGCAGGTAGCTTGCAGTGAATTCTATGAGGATGCTGATGAGACTTAAATAGGGAGGGGTCGGGGGGGGCAGTTAATGACTATTTTCACCCCGCTTCCTTGTCCCCCCCAAGTTTCCTCCTTGAATTTACTGGGTGCGCGTCAGAGCGCACAGACCCGCCTCCTGCCTGTGGAGCGCTCGGTGCGTCTCTCTCCTGCTGTCCGCTTCAAGCCCATATTCCGCTTGGGGAAAGGAAGAGGACGAGAGAGAGGGAGTGTGTGCAAGTGTGTGTGTGAGAGAGAGAGAGAGAGAGAGAGAGGGAGAGAGAGAGGGAGAGAGAGAGCGGGACCAGAGAGAGCAGAAACGCGAGAAAAAGAAGAGAGGAAAATAAAGCGGAGCCGCGTCGCAAATGGCACTCATGGCAGGGATTTTGTTCACGGTCACCGTTCTTATTACTGGGATTTCTACGTTCGTTTCCTCGGCACGGATATACCCTCCAAATGAAGGTAAGAAGACTGCAGCGGACTTTAGACTTCATCCACCCTCCCAGCTCCGCACCGTCCCCGTGTGTGTGTGTTTGCGCCGCGGAGACCTTCTCACTCCTTGGCCCCTTGTTGCGTTTGCACGGGGGCCCCCTCTAAGAGTTTAACAAAGGAAAACACAGCGACGGTCACTTTTTTTCTTCTTCCAGGATTCCGTGGATAAGGTTTGCCCAAATGCGCATTGCTCGTTTTGCTCTCGGATGCATGAAGTCCCTGGGTGCATGAACAAATCTTACTTGTGGCCCCGATTCAGGCTGTTTTGTTAAGACGCGAAAGAAAAACTGAGCTAATTTCGAGCCAAATGCGCTTAAATGTTGCCAGGTTAATAATAACATCCGAAACAAAAGATAAGTGCAGAAAGTCCAGAATGAGACAGGCGAAGCTGCAGTGCCAGAACTGATCGCTCCTTCTGTCACTTTGTGTTGTGGTGGAAGACGGTGGATTCTATTTCTAAATCAAATTCTAAAAGTTGAATTGCACAACTATGCGCGTAAGGTACCCACAAAAATATAGAATTGCCTATTTAGTTACTAAATATAAAAAAAACAAAAAAAAAAAACAGTTACATATTTTAGCCTGATCACGAGGTTAATTTAAATCGATGGAATAAAAGGAGTGCAACATATTTCCACCAAGAGCGCAGAGGCTTTCGACTTCAACTTTGTCCTGACCGGCCTGAACAACATTCCCTTCGGCTGCGCAGCATCTCCCCCCCCCCCAACAAAATGTTTCTTATTCTGCAGGCAGAGAAAGATTTAAAATAAACCCAGCTGAAAGCAGCCTCCTGTGTGTCCCTATCGCTGGAGCAAAGTTGCGTGTGACCCAAACAGACGCGCGATTCCTCATTTAGTCCTATTTCAGTTTAATGTGTGAAAAGTAATTAGATTTTCAAATGACTATTCCAGAGATTTAAACCCATACTTACATGTTTGGTATGTAAGTAAAATATTTTCTTAGTGCAGCAGATCAGACATTTTACGCACAGTACTCGTGCAGTAATTTTCTTTGAAAACATTTAATTTAACATCCTAAATTAAGTGATTGTGTTACGTTTTGATTATAATTTTTTTTATTATTCTCGGCTATTCATGTCTGCATTCTCAACATTTCCCAGGTTATTATCAGAGCTCAAGTGAAACATGTTTAAAAAAACACTTTGGAACCCATTTATCAATCGCTACAAATCATTTTCCTCAACGAAAATCAATCAACGGCCCTCGCGGCGGGGGAATTACGCAGAACACAACACACGCAGGGACAACAGCAAATCCAGTTTTAATTCCCTCCCCGCATTGACATTCCTCCTGTGAGGATATTTTTCAGTTTGACTGTTATTTCCGTTCCTTAGGAAATAAAATTAGGAAGCTATTTTTCTCCCTTTTTTGGATCATGTATGCTGGTGTTGTGTGGACAGTCTGAAAGCTTGGATGCCTAAACATCTCCCATTCTTGTTTTCCAGTCACGTTATTGGACTCCAGGGCCGTACAGGGGGAGCTGGGATGGGTCGCCAACCCGACAGAAGGAGGGGTAGGTATCGCAAAAAAAGAAGAAAAAAAGTGTTCCACAGAGAGGAGATGAGATATCCATTATTTGCAGGAGATTTGGGGGGGTTGAACCATCAGATAAATACACAGTCCTCCCTGATAAGAGTTTTTCCTGGTGAGACCATTTCAGGAGTATCTATGTAGGGGATTTATTTTGCCATCCGTCCAACCTGTTAGGATATTGGACCTATGGTGAGGAGGCAGGGGCCATTTGAGATTCTCACGTATGATAACCTTGAGTAAAAATACCACAGTATTAAAACTAAGAAACAATAAGAAAAAAATCGCATCGCAGGATCTAATTGCAGAAAAGCCTCAGGGATTCATAGTACTGCAAACAATAATCCTACATTGTTGACTGGTTATTTATCTGTAGCATTTACCTATTGTAATTTATGATTTTAATACATAAACGTCAGGAAAACTTGCAGAATAACCAGGCCCTTCTGTACTTAAGAGAGTAACACAAGTCTAACAAGCAAATATTAAGTGATTATTTAGTCAGGCTATCTGCTCTGGTACCCCACCTACAGTATGCTTTTGGTTGTTTACATATAGCAACTTTGTAAGAGTAAACATGACTGCTTGGGTTCTTCATGGCAAAATTTCCACATGGCTGCATTTATGTTTCTTGTAAGCGAGGGAAAAGTGTAGCTGTCTTATTTCAGCCAGCTGACAGGCAGTGCACAGCAACAGGTGGAACAGGGGGAGCTTTGTGCTACCCCTATGCTCCAGGCAGCTGGAACAAAACTCCCTCTGGCAATTTTTCCGGCATCTCATTAAAAGGACTTCAGTGACGGAAAATTTGAGTGGATTTGAAAAGGTAACTTTTAAAACTTGGCATACCTTGAGACAGTGACTGGGCCGTGCCTTGGGTTGAGATCATTGCTTTCAAGGTACACCAAAATATTGATAAAACAAAATTTGATACTTTGTTTTACATGTGGAGACACTTCAGAACACCTGGAGGGGCCCATGACGTTCCAGAATCTACTTTGAGAACCCCCACCCCCCCATGCCAGAAAACCCTGCTCCCCTTTCTGCTCGTTCCCCTCGCCTCTAACCACTCCGTAATGGTCAGATGCAGGGCCTGATACTCCAGCGGGCGTCAGGTTTCCTGAATAGACGTTGGATTGAATCGGTCTTTGTGGAGAAACTTTATATCCCTGTCCACCATTCAGTCGAGGAGGGAGGGCAAGAGGAAGAGAGAAAGAGAGAGAGAGAGAGGGGGGACTTGGCAGCTTAGAGAGGGTCCTCTAGAATGGATGAATAAGACGGAAAGTGCCGTGGGCTTCAGCCACAGCTCCGGCTACAAACCATAGAGGAAAAGAGTCGACTAAATGCGTGATACCACTCTTAACTGCCTCTGATATTAGATATCAGGGCACAAATAAAGGTTGGACACATTCACTGGTTTTAAAAGGGGGAAAATTGGATAATATGTTGAATACCTGCTTTCATTAAAGGAAGACTTATCACTACTGAATTTTTGTGTATTTACACAAATAAAAAAGGCAAACACAAGTGTATAGAAAACTATGCAAATTTAGAACAATTTGGCTAGTCACTGAATCGAAAATAATCGGCGCAGATGTTGGATGCAATGCTTTCGAGCCTTCCCAAACGATCTTGCGCTGCGCTCAGGTCCTGCTATCGGCCATTTTATCGCAAACCGGTGATTGACAGGGTCCTGGCAGCTCCTGCGAGCCTGCGTTCCCCGTCTCATTATGACCAATTGATCTCATTCTGCCTCTTTCCTGCTATCAGGAAAGGGGCAGCCTTATCTCAGCGGCGCTAGATTTCCACAACAAAAGGGGGGGGTGGGGGGTGGGGGGGGTTTGGGGTGCGAAGGGACAGGAGCGGAGTGGAACAGAGCAGCATGGAATGATAGACGTTTTTTCAAATCATACAGCTGCAGCTGTATTTAGTATTATCCCTTCCTCCTCATGGGAAATAAGGTTTTAATCCAGAGTGTTTATGATTAGCCATTGAGTCATATCTGCCAGCATCGCCCATATCTCACACCATTTCTATTCGTTTTTGTATGATTTTCTAAATGGCCATGGCTACGCCAGCAAAAGAGTCGTCTGCTTCTGTTTACTCAGTCAAAGACTCTTTTTAAAACACACAGTTAAAAAACTTGAGGGAAGCATACTGCTTTGAGCCTCTCAAGACGAGGCCCATATTTGCTCAACGGTGCTCTGTTGAGATGGGGAACTTTATCGTAAGTAAAACAAACATTCCCCTTTGGCAAAAATAAGCCAAATTCACACAGGGTAAAATAATCCATTTGCCTCACGTCAGTGCCTCCCTTCTCTTTATGAGTTCATGCTAACCTCAGTGAACATGTGCGTCTTGGTCTCCAGGTCCCCCTCGATTATGCAGACGCAGAGCAGGCCCGGGCACATTAGATCGTTAGCACTTCTTCAAAGACTTTCTGGATCTGTGCAATGCTGTGATGGCGCTCTTTCCTTTATTCCTACTCTAATGTCCTGTTACATCCTCCTCAATGTTTGTGGGTGTGCTGGAAGTGGATTTTTTTCTATATCACTCCCAAAGTAATTGTACTGAAGATTGCTGAGGCATAAAACTCATTACACACTTTTCCTTTCTGATTCTTCTGTGGCAGCGCAGAATAAAAGTGGCGTTGAGATTCTATATTAAGGGCTAACAAGTCTATTAGATATCATTCATAAAACATGCATTAAGTTTAACAGTCAGCTCAAATATTGACGAAAACAGTCAAATGCTCCTTTGGGGTTAAATTACCTCACAATCATGTTCAGTATTGCACAGCCTGTTATGATTATGATATATTTTTCAGATGTTCTTAATCCTTTACAGGTTTTTCTTACTACTTGTTTCCTTATTGTTTGTGGCATACAGCTTAAGTTACAAGATCCATCAAGTTTAATTACATTCTTGTAACATTTTTTTCTCTGGCCCTATCCCCAGTGGGAGGAAGTGAGCATTATGGACGAAAAGAACATCCCCATCCGTACATACCAGGTGTGCAATGTCATGGAGCCAAATCAGAACAACTGGCTCCGTACTGACTGGATCCCCCGTGGAGGTGCCCAGCGTGTCTACATCGAGATCAAGTTCACCCTGCGGGACTGCAACAGCTTGCCGGGGGTCATGGGAACCTGCAAGGAAACCTTCAACCTTTACTACTACGAGTCCAACAATGACAAAGAGCGCTACATCCGCGAGAACCAGTTCACCAAGATAGACACCATTGCCGCAGATGAAAGCTTCACTCAGGTGGATATCGGGGATCGCATCATGAAGTTGAACACGGAAGTTCGTGATGTGGGCGCCCTGACACGGAAGGGCTTCTATTTGGCGTTCCAGGATGTTGGAGCATGCATTGCTCTTGTTTCCGTCAGGGTCTTCTACAAGAAATGCCCTTTATCCGTCCGAAACCTGGCCCAGTTTCCTGATACCATCACTGGTGCTGACACTTCTTCACTGGTGGAAGTCCGTGGCTCATGTGTGGATAATTCAGAAGAAAAGGAGGTTCCTAAGATGTACTGTGGAGCTGACGGAGAGTGGTTGGTGCCCATAGGGAACTGCTTGTGTAACCCTGGATATGAGGAACGCAATTCAGAATGCCAAGGTAAACAACTGACATTTGTCCTTCCTTTCTAACTGTTTTCTTTTACCTTATCTAAATTTTTACATCAGCCAACCCCTTAAAATCCTGATCACACTCATCCTTTGGTACTGTACAATGTACCCTTCCCCCCATCTGCAATTCTTTGTTTTTATTCCCTTTGTTTTGTCTCTTTGTCCTATGTTTTCTTCTCTCGATTTGCCCACCGTGCACTGTGTTAGATATTTTTATCTCCTCGCTCACTGGCTTTCTCCAGTCTTTTCATGGTGTTCTTGGGTGATAGAGGCAATGATCACTGTAAGTGGAGTAATTAGCAGGCCCACTGGGAGGTGTTGTGCAAAGGGTTGTATCCCAGGAGGATTGGTGAAACTGGGAGTGGAGCGTAGAGCTCCAACTGGTTCACTCCGCTGCTGCGTCTTTCACCCCCACCTGTTCTTTCTCTTGCTCCCATTTGAGCCTGAAAAGGAGATAGACAGCTTTGGGGAGAGTGCGAAAGAGTGGAGAAAGGCTTTACTATTCCAAGCATGTTTGGGAGGAGTGAAAAAACTGTGGTGGGGCTGAGATGGTACTGCTTGTTTGGAGCCTTATGTGGACAATTATTCTAAAATCACATTGTTGCAGTTTTACACCTTGCGCTTCAAAAAAGATTAAAAGGTAATTTTAGGGTCCTCTCTCCTGCTTTGTTTTTCAGTTCTGTAATTTCTTAGTATTTGCTATACCTTCTGTCTGCTTCACTGTGCTCACCATGAAATGAAACTCACGAGGCACAGCACTATTTTTGTGGATCTTGTTGAGTGATTTACCAGTCTGACCCAGGGTTGTAAGCTATCCAGAAGGGCAGCTGCCAGTTTCGCTTCCCTAGTTTATTGGTAGACACCTCCAACAAGATCATCACCATCACATACAAAAACCAGTGGGCCGCAGCAGCGAGGGGTCAGAGGCTGGGCACGGGTGATTAACAGGGGGGACGGACCACTACATTTCTCCTAATTTATGAGGGAGCCTTTATCTTGGAGGACTAATTGCATGACAAACAGGTTTGGTGATTTAGGGGTGCCAGTGGCGGATTGGGGGGAGGGAGGGGTAAAGGGGTTCAAGTAGTCACACATGGGATTTTATTTTTTTGTATATGTGGCCAAAAAAGGGCTTTACCGTTACTGGTTTCAGATGGTTTTTATTCCTGAAGTTAGCTTTTAGAAAATGGAGTAAGAAAGAAATTAAAACATTGCTAGTTGAGATGCTGACATAATTCTGTTTTGGCAGACTGTAATGTAGTTTATGATCATATGGTCTAACATTTGAAAAAGAATAAGGTCCTTGATCCTATTCACTTAACTGTATCTTATAGTGACTTTCAAAGTTGAAGTAATCTCCTTATCACTGTAATTCCTGTTGAGATAAGTAGCTGCTACAGAAGGCTGTATGGATACGCAGCTATAGATTTTATGGGACTAATGCATTCTTGTCATATTTTGCCAGCCCTATTCTGACACCGCTGTTTTTTAAGCCAATGTATCCATTTAGCGCTCATTTCACTGCAGCTCCTTGATTGTGTTTAAGTTAACAATGCCAGCCACTCCATTACCTTTTAGCTTCAGTTACACTGTTTATGTTTTAACATTTCACTTTCAGTCGCACTTTGGATGACGTGCCTCGAGTGCAACCTGAGCGAATGAACTCTTCTGACTCCGGGGTTAAAAGGTGCTGCCCACTATTGGTCCTCGAGTGCAATGATGAGCTGGTTAATATTCCCACGAGTGACAGGCTCTATGGGAGAAGGGCTCCCCTCCTCTAAGGACATGTTGACCAAGAAGCTCAGATAGAAGCTAGTTTTGGGGGCAGGGTGGTTTTCAAGGCCAAGAAGAGAGTTTTGCTTTTTTGATGTGTGTGTTTTGTGATTTGAAACAATTTTAACAAAACAGTGTGTCAGTCTGCACTTAAACTGGATAGGTGTGCACCCCTATCCTCAAAGGTGTTCTGTGCTATGCACGGCACAGTTGTAAGAAGGTGTGCGTTTGTGGGCTTGTGTGTCTTTTCTCTTCCTGTGTATGCATGGGGTTACAAGGGCACCTTGGCCCCTGGTTCCCAGCCTAAGATGAATAGGATCTCCTCCATCATTGTTTGGGTGGCAGGAGAGCCGACTGAGGAGGGTGATGTTTGGGGAGAAAAGGGAGCCGAGGGGGAGCTTATGGGCCACAGAAGACTTGTATTCTCCTCCCCTGGTTGAGGTCAGGGGTCGCCCCCTTCTGCATCCATCTTACTGCTGTGTCTGACAGGGTCGTGGATCCAGGATTGATTAAGACGTCAGGATTTTGACAGCTGTGTCGGTAGAGTTTGTATGTGCGTCTGTACTCGAAGTAGACCTGGGGTGACTATGGTGTACCCCCAGTGCCAAGGCAAGAGGGCCAACCAAGAGAAACTGAGGGCCGAGCCCCCCCCTTGCTCTAAGGAGAGTGCTCTTTCTGTTTGTGTTTGAGATCCCTTTCCCTGTTAACTACCAATCGCCCCTACCCCCATATGCTCTGTAGGGATGGTGGAGGTCATGGAGGACTCTCGCTCCTCATCTGGTGAGGGGGTCTTTACGGTTGGAGGTGCTGCAGTGTTGATGAGGTGGTGGGAGGAAGAGATTAGTACGGATTTTATATGTCATTACAAAGACATGATTATTGCCTCTAAAGCAGTTTTGACAGTGAAAATAAAACTTTTATCCAATAGCAGGCCACAAACGGCAGGTATTTGGGCTTCTATTAAAATCGGCAGATATGAAATTATGATTTATTTGCCTTCATGTTGTATAGGTTGGTGTATGTTGAGGAAGCAGCCTTTTTGAGGTGTCAGCAGTGTCTTGTGACACTGCAGATTGCTTGCCCGCTGAACTGTGAACAGGTTCCCAGCATCTCAGTCAACACACAGCATGTCTTTTGTTTCCTTTGTGAGATCCTTGTTGACAAATGCATTCCCATTCCTCTTCATTATGTGTACTTAATTTTTTTTTGCTGGATTTTACACCTAACTCGTTTGGTCAGAATACGAGTCCCCATGAAAACAGTGTCATGTTTGTATGACAGACGTGGCGACTAATTGCGCTCACAAGACAACATACATAATACTGGTTTCAAAAGAACATGACCGGGGTATTTTACTACTATTTTTTAATCAACTTAAAATTATTCAGTCCAGGTCTGACCAGTTCATTTTTGTGGTTTTTATGCTAGTCTCAATCTGTGGTGGTCCTTATGCCGAAAAGCATTGTACATTTTTTATATGTTTTTAAATTTCATGAATAAAATCAATGTTTCACAACTGTAGTATACGTAATTTAGATTTGAAATATAGATGATCAAATACCCTCCCACCTAATGATTAAAAACGGGAAATTGGTGTTTAAGACCAGTTGTCAGCCTTAGGGTTTAGGCTATCTTTAGGATTGTTAGCAGCTAATGGCATTTTTTACACTGTTTACAAACCGTTCATGTCTTACCTGTCAGTCTGTCACTGTTTCCTTTTTTCTGTAGAACCCAAAATGCTGTCACACAAACAATTTAGACGTGATTGAAATTTTGTCAATTCTAACGGAAGTGAGTGTTGCCATCCAGCAGTCAGGATGTCTTTCTTAGTACCTTGTGTCAAAACAACAAGACAACTCAAAAATTACTTCCCTTCTTGCTTCAAAATGAAAGTCTAAACATGGATGAAGAAGGTCAGACGTAAAGCGCTCGTCTTAATATCTGGGGCTTACAATGATAGTTTTCCCTGATGCAACAATTACAGAGTCCTTTGCAAGACAGTCTTGAGTGAAATATAAGATGTTGTGGAATGAGATCTCTTTACAATCTTTTTTCTACTATTTTTGGGTTTTGAATCTGTGGAACATGGAAAAGGGCTCTACTGTAAAAAAAAAAAAAGAAGTCAAATGTCATCCTTGAGTTTTTGTGTAGTAAACCAAAACAACGACATGATTATCCCACCACTAATCTAACCATCATCTCCAAGTGCTTCTTTATGGACATGCGGCACTTCTTCTCTATTTTGGGCGTATTTTCGTAACAGCGCCCGCAAGCATGCCTTGCATAGATACTTTAACGTTTTGGTGCTGTAAGTGAAGGGCTTTCTGGAATCATTGTGGCGTTTACTGGGTAAGAAATAAAGATTGTTCTGAAAGAATTCTGTTTTTGGGTCGTATTAGATTTGTAGGTTTGATCCTTATTGACAGTCGATTGGTCAGCAGTGGGGGTCAAACAGCTGTGAGTTGTTCCAATACAGAAAAGGGACGATGAAAGCATGCAGACGATTTAGACCTTTGGAAAGCACAATAAAATGTAACGGCCTATTTGAAAACCCAATAAGGAGAAGCTGAAGAAGAATTTGAACAGCCGAGTTGATTCGTTTTACAGAACTGGTTAAAAGCCTGCATGCTTGGCTCAGACCGTTTACTGTACTTGTGCTTGATTTCATGCAGTTAAAAAAGGATATGGTCTGGAAGATAGTTTCTATTGATCGTTGAGGCTGGATATGACATTGATCTATAGTCTCTTACTAAAGAATAATCCAAACCTGAGCTTTAGTCAAAGGATAATTGAAATCTTAGATTCAAGTTTCCTGGTAAAGTTTCTTTTTTCGGGCTAAATGTATCTCAATATTCATTTACCACAAGTTTTACATAAATGCTACAGTTCACTTTCTGAATCCATTATTTCACTTTTTCATTTATCTTGTCTGTTTTACCTGCATGATTGAGTGGATAAAAGCTTAAACTCAGACTGGGTTGCAGTGTGGCATAAGAGCTTTTCCTCACCTGATGTACCCCCCAGCCCCCCCTCCACACCTCATTCCCGCACTATTCCCAGCAGTCTCTGCTGAGCTGGAAACCCTCATTGGTGCTGGATTAAGAGGTTTTAAGGATGAAGTTTCTCTCCTCATTGTGAGAGTGTGTATCTGGGTCTCCCATTCTCTCCCACCCTCTGTTGACAGTTTTAAATATGCGCTTGGGAGCTGCATTCTAAATTCACCACGTAATTCTATTTAGCCAGCCGGTCCCCGATGGCTTTAAATACACAGACCCACTCTCCCTCTCCCATTTCACCCCGTATTCCTCCCCCTCATCCTCTGCATATGCACAAATTAGATATTTGCATCTTCTTTTACGCTGGCTTAGACGCTTACTTGTTCTCTTTCTCTTCCATGTCATGAAATTTCCCTTTGCTTCAGTGAGGCGTTATCTGCATTTATCTTTCTTTTACATCTCTTCCACTTTTTATAGTCCTTTATTTTTTCTGCCAAGCTCCTGTTGGTAATTTTCACCTATTGACACTGCCTTTATTCTAGCACCTTTCCTTTTTTTCCCCTGCCTCTGCGCCGGCCGTCGAAGTGGTTAGTGTTTGTCAGCCTGTCTGTGGTGGCGGCAGCAGGAAGTGGGCTGAATAATGAGATTATACCTTCGGCGGCGGGGGTGGAGGGGGTAGCACACGGAACATCATCACCCGTCATTCTTCTCTCAGACGTGCATTCACAAGTGACACTTGTGAGTGCTCACTCTAACTCCAATTATAAACGCTCAGGCTCATGCAGAGAAAGAGGGAAATCAATGTTCCCGCTCACACACATGCACAGCCTTAATACTTCAGTATCCTGCTATGCACATGTGCAAAATGACATGGTAAGCAGTAAACTCGGAGTAAACTAACACATATGTACAGCAGACGCATGCAGACGCAGTCAGAGCCAAGCTGAGTGCGGCAGAATGGAGGTGAATGTACTCATCACTCTCCTTGCCACCAGAGACGCTCATTTTGTGCTGCTGAATAGAGACGAGGAATCTATTACCCACTGAAAGCAGGATAGAACAACAGGTACAGAGAGAGGAGAGAATATCCCATGAGGTTTTCCACCCACTGAAATAACTATTTAAGCAATTTTTAATACTCCGTTCTCCTAAATGTTGTAGATAAAATCACCTCAACGCGCAAACCTTCTCCTTAGTAGCTGGAGGAGGGGCTGCTGGTGGTAATTTAGACATCATTAGCTGAGGTGCTGAAAAGTTTTTCCTGCTCGGGCGGCCGTCCCGCCTCAGTGTTTGTTCCCCTTGCAGTTCTCGGCACTCAACACCCCTCTCTCTAGCCCCAAATACCCCCCCCCCTCCCCCCGTCTTTCCCTGTTCAGCACAGGAAGCCATCGGTGATAGAACGTGAGCTGTGCTGATAGTCGCAGTGCTCCCATAGTGCTGGGCAGACTGCAGCGTATTACTGCCGTGCTGCAAAAAAGAAAAAAAAAAGAATCAGCTTGTCATTTATCACTTTATTACTTTTTAACCTCTAATTTTTTAGAACTAGGGCTGTCAAACGATTAATTTTTTTAAATCTAATTAATCCCAGGGTAGCTGTAAATTAGTCACGATTAATTAGCATTCCCAAATATGACTGAAAAAGTAACATTTTTGGTGTAAATAAAGTAACGAAACCGGAAGCTGTTGCTCTTTTTTTTAAGGAAATACAGGAGAGATGCATGGAACTTTTGTTTTGAATTCCACAATCACATTTACACGTGGAGATTTTTACCTGTTAATCTGTTAGCCAGTTGCTAAGGCAAACTAACTGGTTAACATTTTCTGAATGTAAAGCTGACAGTTTCTTATTCAATTTTGGACGACCCTGAGCATCCTCTTCATGGGACTATCCTACAACAACGGTGTTTTCGGTCAGAGGCTTCTTCAGTTTTGCTGCGACACAGACTGCTACAGGAGATCATTCCTGCTTACAGCCATCAGGATCTACAATAGCTCCTTGAAAAATTAAATATGGGCTACAACAACACTTAATTTCTCTCTGCGAGGAATTAAGTATTTTTTAATTGAAATTTTCTGACTAATAGAGGGATTATTTAGTTATCAACATGAACCTTTACATTACTCCCTGGTTCCCACTGTTATTATTATTCGCAGTTATCAAACAGTTGTCATGCTGTTTACGTGACAAGCGAGCACTAAAAGCAGCGCGGGTTTAATTGTGGGGTAAACAGGGCAGGTCATTCTGTGCATGCGTTAATTGCGTTAAAAAAATTAATGGCATTAATTCCACAAATTAATCGACCCGCATTAATGCATTCAATTTGACAGCCCGATTTAGTTGCAAACAAAGACCACTGGCCTGAGCTGCAGTTTGGAAATGTTCTTAAGAAATTGAAATAGATAGACAGGCAGATTCCAGATAAATCTTACACAACAACGGGAAAGGAATGGGGGTAGTTTAGTTTAGTTTAGTTTAGTTTATTTCAAACAAAATTAACATAAAGTGCTCAAACACAGGTGACTTGTCAGTATGAACACATACTTCCTTACAAATACATATTTTGTATTATAAAAACACTGAGAAATAACAAAGTTAATAAATAATTAATACTATAAATAAATAAATAATACTACTGGAGAGTAGTAAAAGAGAAAAGTAGAAGAATGAAGACTTTTCTTGTAAAGGGCCTTGAGATGACATCTGTGGTGAATCGGCGCTATATAAATAAACTGAATTGAATTATTATGCACGTATCTATCCACATAAATAAAAAGGTAAGTAGGGCGAAGTATAAACTTGTAACAATCCTTCCCCTGTACGTAAATGTACACCTTAAATGGATCAACAAGGAATGTAATAGACTAATAAAACAGAGAACATCGAAACCACTTGACCAGTTCAGAAAACCTGCTTAAATGGCTGTTTTTTAGAAGTTTTTAAAATAGCTTTAAATAGTAAATGGACTGAACTTGCATAGTGCTTTTCTTGTCATACTGATCACTCTAAACACCTATTATACTGGAACCATATTTACCCAGAAAACACATACACATTATTAAACCAATACACATTTCAGCAGGCGACATGGGCTTAGGCGCCTCGTCCGAGGGGACGTCGACACGTGGCAGGGGAGAAAGCTGAACTCAAACACACAACTTGCAAAATAAGGTGCATTCAGAACAGATGACGTTGTTCTTTGCATTGAGTCTTGCGGTGGGGTTTCTGTCAATCTGAGGTGTTTGCGATGGATTTAAACAACCAAATAGTTTGAATTTCTAAATCTGGCCTATATACACTGGAAAATTGGAAAAACAGATTTGGGTCAGAATAACTACTTGTTTATTAGATTTACGTACGTTTCCCAAAATTGCACAACCACACAATCAAGCTCATCAAAACAAAATAAATGCAAAAAATATATATTTTAGCTTGATTTTGCGTTTTGTTTAGTTTCGGCACCAATAAAATGTCTTCAATAGGGAAAAATTAGGGGAAAAAAGGCAACATTCTTTATTGAAACTGTGCCATTTATTGGGTCCAGGGGGAGGCATTCTTTAACTGCTATGACAGCCAGCAGTTTAAAATGACTTTCAACAGTCTAGTCGTAGTCTACTGTAAGCAAATGGTGTTATTTTTCTTCAATAAATAATATGTATGTACCAGTAGAGGACCGTTTGACCTCCTGGAGGAACAGGAGTTTGATTATATATATCATATCGTATAAGACTCAGCTGGATCATAGCCAGAAAAAAGAAATAAAATAAGGATGTAATGCAGAGTTTTTGAAAAATACACTTAAATACATTTTAATGAATATTGATCTCCATGTTTTACTAATGTAGGCAACTATATACAAAAGGAAACAGATTTTTAAGTGCATGGGTTGAAACTAATTTGTTGCAGTGTATGTAGGAAGGAGGAAAACGGCAGGCATGACTTGGCGAAGATGAACTTCCTGTTTAAATGCTCGGATATTTTGAACTATTTTTATTTTTATTACAAATAATATTGGAAGACATGGCCAAACAGAAAGCATCCGGATCTTCTGTGTGTTTTGTCTTTTGGGTGTTTAGAGGTGCATAGATACAGTTGTTTAACGTCATTGCTTAAAATATTGATTTTAATGTAACAAATCTGCTGATAAAATGTCTTTGAGGCGTTTGTGTACACTTGACATCACCTCTGAATTTGCGATAACTTGGCATCCAAGTTTTAAATTGGACAGTAAGCACACGATTTCCCTGACAGCGTCCTCTGTGTGTGTGTGTGTGTGTGTGTGTGTGTGTGTGTGTGTGTACGGAGGAGCTAGCACGGCTGTCAGATGGCATCAGCGCCATATGTGGCATGGAAGTGAAAAAAATTGACAAACATTTCTGCTCTCCCCTCCTGCTCTCTCCTCTGCACTCATCCTTCTGAAAAGCATCTTCTCTTTGAAGCCTGCGTTGGGAAGAGGGAGCGATTAAAGCAGTCAGCAAGCAAATTAGCATGTCAAAAGGCCCTGAATCAATACCCCAGCTCTCTACCAACACAACCCCCTCCGTCTCCCTCTAACCATCCCTGCCATTCTCCCCATTCCTCCGACTGCTTCCCCTTCTTACCCCTCCATTTTCTCCCGCACTCCTGCGTGCTCTCGCTCTTGTTCCTTTGCCCCTTCTCCTTTCTGCTGAGCTCAATTGAAAATCCTCCTCCTCGCTCTCTCAGCTGGCGGACGGCTGAGAGAGAGGAGGCCGGGGTTGTAAAGGGAGATGGACGGATGTATAGGCAGAGAAAGACGGGTAGGGAGGGAGAAGTGGACAGCCATCGAGTGGGCATGGGTTGGATGGCTCTGGAGAGACGGAGCCTGTGAAAGAGGGGGAAAAAAAGGGCCCCTGCCACCCTCTTTGTGCCGACAGAGAGGCAGAACGGACCTCTCTCGCCAAGATGAGCGGAGGAGATGGAGATGAGGAGGCAGGGAGAGAGAGAGAGAGCGAGAAAAAAAAAGGAGACAAAAAACATGGGGGGAAGTGAAGTGGAAAGAAATTTAGTTCCAGTGTGGCAACTGTGCTTTTTCTGCACTTCATCCGTCGGTTCACCATTGCACGGAAATCCTTTTGATGTGGGGCCTTTTGATATGCTGCTGTATGTGCGTGAGCCATTATCTGTCCTGTATTTATTCTGTGCATCTGTCTCAAAAGGCATATCACATGCTGTATCATAAAACCTCTAATAATGTCCTGATCTGGTTGCACCATCTGAACCCGGAGACAAAGCGGGCCCGGCGGCTCCTCAGGTGGACGGCCTCCTCTCCCCTCGCTTTCTGACAATGGGAAGCTGATTGCAAACACCTTGAAAATGTTTTATCTCTCCCTGGTTCTTTCTCCCGCTGATTTCTATCTAAAGCTCCCTCAGTCCCGCCGGGCCAATAGTAGGTGGTCTTTTCTTCTATTTCCCCCCTCATCCTTTTTCTCTCGGGGGCACAGGGTTCAGTGGGCAAATCAAAGAGCTCCTCTGCAGCAATCAGTTAAGGGTTATGACAAAAAAAGGGATGCAATAAAGAGCCGCTCTGCAATCTGATGGGTCCTAAGACTGTACGCAGTGCCAATTTTAATGAGCTGAGATCCCCCTTTCTTATCATGGTGGTGGAAGGAAACTGAACACCCCTTTATGCTCTCTAATAGCACATGTACCCAATCAACATATGTAATATGAAAACACATACAGGTAGATGCAAAAAAGAGTTGCTGATGCAAAAATTATGAGTTTTTATAGAGCTACAGTAGCAGAAATGCACCGATCACATTGTATGGCCGGTTTCAGATGTTCAGTTTTTGCAGTGATTTAACCTACTAATACAGATATTAGTCGATTCAGAACATGTAAGAACAGAACCCAGCATATTTCAAACACTTTTTGAAATATCTATATATTCAGAGTAGAGGTGATGTCACATGGTGTGAGAAAGGAAAGTCACTGTAAAACAGAGTTTACAAATATTTTCAAACTAAGACAACATTATTACAGAGCTTCCATGTCTTTAACACCATACTAACATGGCTAAGTATTACTGAAAGTCCAGTTTATTGTTACAACCTTGCTCCGAGATTTTCAAGAGGTTCCCAGTTTTACCAAATTCATAATACTCCAGGTCAGACAGAAGTGGAGCTCATAAGGATAAAGCACAGTTCAGGCTTCTTGGTAACTGCTGAGAGACTTGCATTCTCTCGCTCTCTCACAAACTGAATGAGCCACCGGTCTATTAAAACATGCAATAAATAAATAAAGCTAATTTTCCTTTGAATAAATTCATGCATCTGTGTGATTCCTCTGAATCTGCTACCTCACAGATACCAAGAACAGCTAACCACAAGAAAGAATGTTTTTGTTACTGTCACCTGGTCAAGCTAAGCACTGGGGTATTCACTGTTTGGAGAAACATTGGATTTTTGAGTTTACATATGAGGACTAGAGCTGATTAAGCAAAAAAAAAAAAAACACTTAGCAAACTGACTAACTGAAGTTGTTTTTAAATTAAACTAAAGTAATTAAAGTATGTAACTTGACATGGAGAAGACATCATGGACTATATCTGTTAAAGCATTTGTGGTTTAGTAACCAGTACTTAACTTTAAAATGTCAAACATGCTGTATGTTTGCAAGTGAGTTGCTAGATTAACTTGCTGTAGTTTAAGTGAATATAAATCAACACAGTGCATTAAGTGCTATACACATTGGAAACTAAAGATTTTAGAAGTTGGGGACTGTTACATGACTGCTCCTTGCCAAGAAGTACACCTCCTTGTTACTGTTATCAAACTTTATGCAGTTTCATATTTATAAAACAGACATGCAGCACGACACTGATCCTCCACTGAAGGTCTTTGTAAATTAATTTCCAATGACATCAAACCTACATACATTTTACTAACTCTGAAACTCAAACCAAAAAAACCCAAAACAAATTCTGGGTAATTTAGCTAATTCAGTCTTGCGTAAAATATGAACGGATTCGATCCTGGAATAATTTCACAAACTTTTGGTTTGGGTAATTGACCCGGCACACTGAGCCAGCTTTTTAACCCAAAGATATTGGTTAAATGTGTCTAACGTTACAGCTGCCAAAGAGAAGGTTGAAAAAATATCACAAACAATGGATTGCTAACCTAAAGAAGTAATATTTGGTTTGAATCAGCTGATTTTCGTTTTTGTTTAAATTTCACAAGAAAACAAGGAACAAAAATCCATATGTAAAAGTGCATAAACTCAAACACACTGTTCCTCTCTTTGGTTAAAAGACCAATATCAAAATAAATACTAAATGAATATGTCACTATACAGATAATGCTGTAGACATGAAAGCTGAAAGTATAAATAGCTAAACTCAGCAAAAAAAGAAACGTCCTCTGACTTTCTGACTGTTTTTACTTTCATTAAACTTAATGTGTGTAAATATTTGTAACACTAAAAGAGTCAACACCATAAGACATAAACTAAACATGTTTCACAGACATGTGACTAACAGAAATAGAATAATGTGTCCTTGAATGAAGGGAGGCTCAAAATCAAAAGTACCAGTCAGTATCTGGTGTGGCCACCAGCTGCTTGAAGTACTGCAGTGCGTCTCCTCCTCATGGACTGGACCAGATTTGTCAGTTCTTGCTGTGAGATGTTACCCCACCCTTCCACCAAGGCAATTGTAAGTTCCTGGACATTTCTGGGGGGAATGGCCCTAGCCCTCACCCTGCGATCCAACAGGTCCCAGACGTGCTCAATGGGATTGAGATCCGGGCTCTTCGCTGGCCATGGCAGAACACTGACATTGCTGTCATGCAGAAACTCACGCACAGAACGAGCAGTATGGCTGGTGGCATTGTCCTGCTGGAGGACCATGTCCGGATGAGCATGCAAAAAGGGTACCACATGAGGGAGGAGGATGTCTTCCCTGTACCGCAAGGCATTAAGATTGCCTGCAATGACAACAAGCCCAGTCCGATGGTGATGTGATATACCGCCCCAGACCATGACGGACCCCCACCACCAAATCGATCCCACTCCAGGGTACAGGCCTCGGTGTAACGCTCATTCCTTCGACGACAAACTCGAATCCGTGCATCACCCCTGGTGAGACAAAACCGTGACTCATCAGTGAAGAGCACTATTTGCCACTCCTGTCTGGTCCAGCGAAGGTGGGTTTGTGCCCATAGGTGGCGTTGTTGCTGGTGATGTCTGGTAAGGACCTGCCTTACAACAGGCCTACAAGCCCTCAGTCCAGCCTCTCTCAGCCTATTGCGGACAGTCTGAGCACTGATGGAGGGATTGTGTGTTCCTGGTGTGACTCGGGCAGTTGTTGTGGCCATCCTGTACCTGTCACGCAGGTGTGATATTCAGATGTACCGATCCTGTGCAGGTGTTGTTACACGTGGTCTTCCACTGCGAGGATGATCAGCTGTCCTTCCTGTCTCCCTGTAGCGCTGTCTTAGGCGTCTCACAGTGCGGACATGGCAATTTATTGCCCTAGCCACATCAGCAGTCCTCATGCCTCCCTGCAGCATGCCTAATGCACGTTCACGCAGATGAGCAGGGACCCTGGGCATCTTTCTTTGGGTGTTTTTCACAGTCGGTAGACAAGTCTCTTTAGTGTCCTGCGTTTTTAGAACTGTGACCTTAAATGCCTACTTTCTGTAAGCTGTTAAGGTCTTAACGACCATTCCAAAGGTGCATGTTAATTAATTGATTATGGTTAATTGAACATGCATGGAAAACATTGTTTAAACCCTTTACAATGAAGATCTGTAAAGTTATTTGGATTTTTACAACATTATTGTTGAAATACACAGTCCTGAAAAAGGGACGTTTCTTTTTTTGCTGAGTTAATATAGCTTGTTAACCAGTCTGTGCCTGACTGTTTTGACCAATTCTTTGACCCAAGTGCGAATGATAAACGCATAGCTAAAGTCATTAGTGCCCTTTATACTACAGGCTAATTTTAACTTGTTAGCATTTCCTATTTTCTCCTGAGGAAGATGTACAGTAACATGATCCGGTCAGCGTGTACTTCAAAATGGTGGTCGGTGAAGAACAATGAGGCTTCTTTTTAGTTTTAGCCAAAAAACCTGGTCAGAATTTTTGACCAAACATTTGTTTAAAAACACACTACCTTCTTCCAAGCAGCCTGAATCAAACATTTTCTTTAAGGAAATAAGCCAGTAGTTTTCAGTGTTCGGGTAGAAATCCTTGGTCTTAGCCCTGAACTCTGAGATCAACTGGCTTCCCTCCTGCGAATCGTCTGTTCATCAAAATACAATCTTGTTTGTGCATCGAGCACGCTGTGGGGTTGCTTGTGAGACGCAACCTCCCTGTGGGATAGCCGATATGTAATTTGAGGATGTGGAGTTCTTGCAGCGTTGGGAGACCTGAAGCTGCAGCGCTCCAGCCAGAGGCAGAGGTGCATCCATGCCATGGCATGTCTCCGGGATTAGAAATCTTGATCCTTTCTGATCCGAAGCCGGTTGCAGAAAACTGCTGGAAAGGTGGGGAGAAGCTCCTGAAGCTTCACACCACACTGGTTTATATCAGAGGAAAAAGAAAACAGGGATGGAGAGAAAACAAATGGAAGAATATGACAGAGATTGAGAGAAGAGGTTCTAAAATGAGGAGATGAGCTAGTGTGTACGAGACAGAGGCAGTCTGTGTGCAATAGAGAAGAAAGGAAGATGAATCAATCGCTGCCTTCTTGGCTCTGATAAATGGCTGGAGATATAAAAGGTGAAGTGTTATGGCTACAGAGTGATATGGCTCTTTCAACAAGCCTGGTGTGGTTGTATCTCGACCTCCAGCTGCTGCGGTTAAAATATCAGAGCCAATATCGCTGGTGTTTGCAGTTGAGCCGTTTCACCTGACAGAGAAATTATTTCAGAGGGACGGGGAGCACCTTTGAAAAGACCTTTTTTATTGAAACACAGCCTGAGACCAAACAACTCTTTCTGTTTAACAGAAGAAAATACCTAACGACTGATTTGGAGTGTTGTAAGGCCTGTTTTTGTTGTGTAATAGATTATGGAAAAGCGTTTGGCAATACTATACAATTATGAGCTCACTTCTAACAAACCTGGAGGCTTGAGTTGGCTTAAGTTCTTGATGAAGATGCCAAAATGTTGAGTATCACCCTACGGTGTCTTGCAAAAGTATTCATACTTGTTAAACTTTTCCACACTTTGTCATGTTGCGGCCTCAAACTTCTGTGTGTTATATTGAGGTTTTAACCTATAGACCAACATTAAGTAGTGCATAACTGTGCAAGGAAACAGATACATCATTTCAACACAAAAATCTGAAAAGTGAGGTGTGCATTTCTATACACTCCCATTTATTTTGATACCCACAAATAAAATTAATTACAACCAATACCTTTAGAAGAAGATGTCTGTAGTAACTCTGGAGGAGCTGCAGAGCTCTGAACTGTACGTCATGCTTTTCAAAAATCTGTGGGGGAAAAATTGTCGTTCCGAAAACCAAACAAGAAGAAAAGTCGTTTGCAGGGAACAGGACTAAGGTATGTGTGACAGGAAACTAACACTTCCCACCACTCTGAACCTTCTTTGCAGTGAAACATGACAGCGGCAGCATCATGCTGTGGGAATGGTTTTCTCTGCAGATGCAACGTAACCGGTCTGAGCTGATAGGAATATGGATGGTAGTCTGGGTAGTAAACCTGTTAGCAGCTGCAAAAGACTTGTGATTTAGGATTAGAAGGCATATAAAGCTTAGCCTAAATTTACAAAGCTGCTATAGTCTAATAACGACTGAAAATAAATATTATTTTATTTCAATTTTAAGTTTTTTAATTTATTTAATTTAATTTATTTTTTACCTAAGCACTACTCTGTACTGATCTTGCTCATATACTAAAATAAATTGTAGCTTCTTTTTTGGGTAACCTGACAGAACTTGTACAAAGTTGAAGGTGCTTGAATAAGATGAGACAAAAGATAAGAAGCATGAGCTATTCATGTCCTTGGAGTTAAGCAATATTCCAACATAACACAGAATTCCCAAACGCATAATGCCCATTTCACCCTCACACCGTTATTGGTCTCCACCACCTGCAAGGTCAGGTTCAAACTGCCTGTGGTTAGAGAAGGCTACGCATGCACAACTCTGCACCTTTTTTACATATGCATGTGTACTGGGTTAGGAATGCATGCAGTCATCGTGCCAAAACATGTCATGCTAACAGGAGGCCACACCATTTTTAATCAGGGGTCCTGTTAAGGCCATTCCACTTCCACAACAGTGAGGACCTCGATCGTGTTTGGAAAGAGAAAAAAAAGAATTAGGGAACGTAACCTGGATGGGGCAACACCACGATACGGTAAAGGTCACTGCGTTGACACCTACAACGGAGACCATCGCTGAGCTGACACGAGCTGTTGAAGAGCTAACCCCCCCACACACACACACACACACAGCAGAGTCACAGCACTAGGGCTAGTCTCAGGGACTCACGCCCTCACACACACACATGCACGCACAATAGAAGGTGTTTTGAGGCCCCAGACAGGCTGTCGTCTGGGAGCTGCCTGTAGATTACCTAAACAAACAACCTAAAAATACTCTCCTTTTCAGCCTCAAGCCGACCCTTTCCGAGCCCACCTCACGTCTCATCCAGAAAAACCGCAAGAGGCTGATGGCAAACTTGCCCTTGAGACCACAAACAACTTGGCAATTAAAGTTGTGCATGTGTTTCTGTATGCTTAAGCGCTGACAGATGTGTGTATCACATACTGTGGATCACATGTGAATGCGAGGTGTGTTTAGAATCTGACTCACTACAGGGGATGTGATAGGATCACGTCCAAGCTCGATGTAAATTTACTGTTGTGGGGAAGTCGTCGTGATGGAATAAATCGGATTATTTTTATTTGAAAACAGATTTGAACTGGTTTGCATATAGATTTGAAATATGGTAATGACATCAGTCTGCAACTATTTTTCATGCTCTTAAAATCGCCTGAAGGAACATACCAAGGAGATCTAATCGAGCTACTGGTTCTACAATCAGAGTATGGATGCTAAAACAGTCTAATCACAGAAAAAAAAAAAACAATGAAAATGAATAAAAATGCCATCTTTCATTAAGTTCACTTTGCTTTAAAAAATCTTTGGATGCTTTTAATCCTGTGTGCTTGGTCAAAAAAAAAACTGTACAGTTCTTCAAAAAACTATTCTTGCAACTTTTTTTAATGTTGTAGCCAGCTTCGGTCACCGCCCACTTCATATAGCACCCTACCTCTAAGTGGTGAGCCCTTGGGAAGGGGGATCAGTGGTAGTAAAGAGAGAGCTGAGTCAAAACGGCGTCAGCTCTCAACTTAACTGGTTGATCTACATTCCTACCCTCTTCTATGGTCCCGAGCTCTGGGTAATCCAAAGGACGTGGCTAGAATTAGTTTCCTCCACAGGATCTTTGGGCTCTCCCTTAGAGATAGTGTGAGAAGCACAGTCAACCAGGAGGGGCTCAGAGTACAGATGCTGCTTCTCTACATCTAGAGGAGCCAGTTTTGTAGATCAGGCATCTGATTAGGATGCCTTCTAATGATGGATGGAGTAAACAAGAATGCATAATTGTGTAGAGGAGAAATGACATGTAGCAGTTTATTTTAACGAGTACAAATCTTAAAATTGTGCATTTGTATTTAGCCCCTTTATCCTTATAACCCTAAATAAAACCCAGTGCAATCACTAGGCTTCAGAAGTCAACTTATTAGTGTGTTATTACTAGTGCTGTCATGAGATTAAGAAAACGTTAAGATTAATTAATTATGATCTGTAATTAATTAATCTAATTAATCTCTTTTTTAATCTCACCTAACAATTGCTGTGAAAAGACCTCATCTTAAGGTATTTTCTTTTAAATTCATTACAAATATTGTGGTAGAACAAAAGTTTGATACATATAATAAAAAAAAACTGGCTTTATGAAGTCATTCATTATATTCAACAAAGTTGAACAGATGCAATCCCAGTAATTTACATACTGCTGTTTTTGTGACTAGTCCCAAGTGGCGCCTGCAACCTTCTGCTTCGAGCATGCGCGATTCATTTGCGTTCTGGACGCAGTGCGGTAAATATCTTCTCTCAGTCCAGCTGTATTCCGGGTTAAAACAACACGTAATATATGCATTATTTTTGATACCGATGGCTTGCCATACCGGTGGATCTGGGCGGCCTGGTGGAGCTGCACTGTGCGGACAGACGGGGGAGCGCCCTGCTGCTCGGTGAGAAGAGTAACAACGTTACATGCTTCACCCAAAAGTTTCAAATAACCCCATAAAAAGTTGTCGGCACTGTCGGCAACTCACCGCTCCTCCTCACCTCGCCCTCCCCACCACGATGGAAGCCAGTCATCCTCTGATGAGTTTACTTTAGGGTGTGGTTAACCGTGAACAACTCAAGCACAAGAAGCCCAGTGCATGAAACGGGTTTTGTTTAAAGGGAACTCGCATGCAGAAACTATAAAATTAGAGATTAAAAATGAGATCAACACGATTAAAAAACATAGTGCCCTAAATAAGGGTTTAATTAATTGATCGCAATTAACGGGATAATTTGACACCCCTAGTGATTACCTGTGTGTAATTTAAGGTCGGCTCAATCGTCATAGATGGATAGAACTCAGAGGTTTAGAACTCATAGGTTTGTTAAAGAATATAAGAGGCCCACAGGACCACAGCAGGTCAAGGAGAAGGTTCTGGAGAAGTTTAGGCAGCACGGTGGGATCATGAAATAATACCCCAAACTTTGAATTGAGCACTGTAAAATCCCAAAAAGGAAAGAGAATGGTACAACTGTGAACTTACCAAGACATGGCCGTCCACTTAAAGTGGTATTAAGAGAAGCAACCAAGAGGTCTGTGGTAACTCCTGGGGGCGGGGGGGCTGCATAGATCCACAGCTCGGGTTTTATGAAACTGTTGATATAACCACTATTAGCTATGCACGCCAAAGATCTTTAGTATTGTAAAAAAAAAAAAAAAAATCTAATTATGGTTTTCCTGCTGCTGTCAGGAAAACCATCCATGCCGTCAGGATGGTTTTCTTAAACGGACTGGGACGCAGGCCAGGACTGACTAGATGATGGATGGAAGTAAATACAGGGTAATCCTGGAGGAAAACCTGTTAAGGGGCTTCAAAATCTTCCAGTACCTCTAAACACACAGCCAGGACTACAATGTAATGATTCAGATCAAATATATATTTATGTTAGAATGGCCGAGTCAAAGTCCAGACTTGAACCCAACTGATATTTTGTGGCAAGACTTAACCCATGGTGTTCACCGATTCTCTCCATTCAAGCTGACTCAGCTTGAGCAAAGACCACACAAAAATAAAATCCTTTTCTAGATGTGCAAAAAACTTGGAGCAACAATAACAGTGAGCATAGACTCAGGTGAGGATCATGTGTTCTTTTCTTTACATATCACAATTTTGTGCTGCTGTCAAAGAAAAGTCCAAATAAAACCACAGTTTGTGGCTTTAACATAATGTAACTTCAGTTAACAAGTCTAAAAGGGTATGATTATTACAAGACATTTAATTTGCTATTAACATCTGATTCTGCTTTCTAAATTATTACTTCTGACAATGGTTTTACACAGAATAATTCTACCAATTTATGGTAAAAGCTGCAGAAAATAACATGTTTGCAGATGCAATTAAGACACAATAAATGAATAACGTCGTGTACCGAGCGTGTTCTGTGCTGATTTGTTATCGATTTGCATTACAGAACGACGCGTGGTTCATACTTGTTTACCAAATTGAATGTGAGGCTCCTCTCAATCTGCTTCCTTATCGCTTCCTCTTCCTCTTTACCTATTCTTAGTGTGAGCTTGTTGTGTTCTCCTCACACATCCTCCATTTTCCTGTCCCATTTTCCTCCACTCACCGTGAGCAGAATGGTCCAACTCTCTCCGATTGTTTTGCGGTGTGTGCCGGTGCAGGAACGTTAGCATGCTCCCTTTCCCTCCCATGCTCCTGCCTATTTTTCTGTTATTATTTTGATGATAAAGTCTAAATGATGCTATTTTCATTGTAAACAATCTCAGGAAAGGATGCTAAAAACTCACATATGGAAATGCGCACAGTCCAACATAAGACTTGATCTTTTGGAGACCTTGAGAAAATTGGTCTGACACCATGCCCTGACTGTTTGTTTATCGCCCATTGTCCCTGCTGTGCTTCTTTAACCTGGACTCAGAAAAACATGCCTGTTCAGTGGATGTGCGTGTGTCTTTTGTTTATTTGCATGCATGGGTGGTGCTGCAAAGTGCATCTGCAACGCAGAGGGCTTTTGAAGGGCTTTGTATTCATACCTGACTGTGTGCAGGTGTGCATAGGTTTGTATGCCTCTGTGTGTGGATGGGGTATATTTTCCGGCCTTGTTTGCCATGAATCATGGTCAATTATCCACCTGCTGTGTGGATCTTAGGTCACAAAAGGCCCTCAATCTGTTAGTGTTGTGCCCAGCCTGTGGTAGGGCCACCTTCTAAAACTTTGGCAAAAAAGCTGCATCTGAACTGCACAAACCCAATGTGTCCAAGTCCAACAGGATTTCATCAAAAAAAGATAGCGCTGTTGTCCCCTTCTCTAAATTTGAGCTATTCATCCTCTTTGCTCACATTGCCCTCTATGTTTGTCTTTTCCCTCTTGGACCTTTCTTTAGTGTTTGATCCATTTCCTTTCATTCACCTTGTCCCTTATTTTTTAAGGAGTGGCTGTGTACATTCAGAAGTGGCTGGGTGGAATACTTTAGATTTTCACGATATAACCATTGTGCTAATATTTCTTCTTAAAGCCAGGCAGGACATATTAGGGAGGAAGTTGAGGCCTACGTGTCAATATGAACGAGGAGAGTTTGGGGAACAGGAAGCCTTGAGAACAATATTTCAATTTTATTTCACTTATGCAACACAAGAATAAACAATTAAGGTGGTTCCACATTGTAACTAACAAACAGGTCTATAATGAAGAAAAAAATGGCTTGTGAAACCTTAAAACATTCATTTAACATACCTTTGCTGGTATGCATTATAAATAAGTCTCATACTTCTATGGTTTTTGAACTGTGGCACCGATAACCATTGGCATGTTACCTGTCTGTTTTCTGTCATACTCAGAAGCAATGATATTAACTATTTAAATCTAAATAACAATTCACAATTTTAAGCAAAACTGTATTGTAAGGTTAAGCACATCAGGCCAAAAAGATTTTTACAGCACATGAAGCTTTGCTAAAAGTGTGGTGATCGAATACTTTTAGAACTTCTGGTAGAAAAATAAAGTGCATGATAGTGGTAAAAAAAAAAAAAACAGTGCTGATGGCTATCTATATTTATCCCGGAAGTGTAAATTATATCTTTGCTTATTATTGTGCTCGGGTTAAAATTATTAGCAAGGCAATAAGGTAATAACAATGTTTTTTTCTGTATGTCTTAAATTCAAAAACCACAGCAATATGTTTACTTGCTGAAGTTGTCTTGTTTTATAGACTGTGAGTGGTACAAACTGACAGAAGCACAAATAAATAGCTAACTACTGAAGCTAGCACCCTGTCTTAAATGTATGGTGGCCATTTTGGATTTTGAGGTTCAAATTGGTGAGAGAGATACAAATGTGAGTGTCTTTTAAAAAAATCCAACTTGGAACTTAAAGAGTTGGACTTTTGGTTGTAAATGTCATGCACTACTAAGTCATATGTTTTAATCAAACACCCACCACCATTGAATAGTTACCAGTTTGTTTTAATGACATAACACTACTATGTAGAGAAGTTAAGGTTGTGCTTTTAAAATGTCATCATGGTGGTATTTGGAAAACCTAGAGTTTCCTTAGATTGTACACATTATTAAAACTTTGAGAACCACTGTCAGTATGGGGTTTGGCTCCTTTACCTAATTTTTACATCTGAGTAAAAAGGCAAGGGATCAGCACAAGATCGTCACTAAGTACACCCTGTTTTGCTCTCAAAGCAGAGTTTGGTGGTAATTTTGATTGTCACAATGTGTTTTACTCAGCTGGGGCCTTGGCTGGTGCTCCTGTCTGCTGGATACAGATATTTTAATGAGGGCAACATTTCTGGTAGCTCTCAGTTGATGGATTGGTGCTGCTAATATACAGTTATAAATCATCCCACATTTGACAGACAAACTGCTGCCAAGTCTCGTTCCCTCCGGTATTAGCCACCACTTCTAAAGCCGCAGTGATTGTCAACAATGTTGGCTCTTGTGTTATTAATGTTGCTAGCCCTGTTGGCTTTTGTTTAAATCCTTCACTAACACTAGTAAGGATGTCAACCCAGATGTGACCATCCGACTTTTCTATTTGCATGTTAAAGGATGATACAACTAGTGTAGGACCTTATCACCCAATCCAGGTCAAGGTCAAGATGTGTGTCGAGTATACGTCATCAATCATGGTGATCAGTTTCGCTGGCCGTGTGTCCCTCATCCATCATGCTGATGTGTTTTGCCGGCCGTGTGGCTCAGTGTTGCTGTCAGAGACAGAGGTAATTAATAACGCGGAGTGACGGAATTAATGAGTTAACCTGCTCCACTCTCCTGCTGTCCCCGTGACAGATGCTAACGGTCAGTCGCTAGTGATCCTGTGCTTATATGCCAGCCGCTCAGGTGACTTTACGCCTACGTTTTTAATTGTCTGCATTCTGCACAGTTAGAACATGCATATTGTGACTGAAATGGTCTAAAAGACAAAGCACTTAAAAAAGCAATAGTTTCTTACAAAAGTCTCACAGTTATCATCAATCTACAATAAGACAAAGAAACATGGCAGGAGGCCATGCATGCTGCATAGAGATGGTTGGCTCTTCAAGGTGCACAAGAACCAGAGACGCTCCTTTGCCTCGAGACCTGAAAGCTGATCGCTTAGTTTTTCAAAGAGCTGCTTTGTGAAGATGCCTCTGACTGCTCTTCTAAAGAGCGCTTACTGTCTGTTTTGACAAAAAAAGGGTCTGGCTTTTCATCACTTAAGAAAGATAAAGTGAAACCATGAAAGCAGGGAAAATGCCACTGAACTTAATTTTCTTTTTCTGATTAAAAGAACGGCTGTTGTTCTGTCTGGGCAAGCCTAGCTATTGTGCGCTTTGTGCTGGGTGTTACATTCCCATAGCTTTGGACCACTATTGTGGTCTTCTTTCATAGTTTCAGTCCCCAGTGTATCGGATACTTTCTTGTGTAGGTTGCAGTATGGCTTGCCTATTGAGCTTTGTATGTGGGCCGCACAAGGTGGGCTGCAGTGTGTGGGTAGATGTGGTTTTGTTTGGCTGCAATATCAGGAGCATATATGCCTTTTCAAAGACTGTTGTGTGGGTTGTTGCCACTCTGAAGAAAACTTCAGCTGGCATACATGTGGGTTGCTATTGTTGCATCATTAGCTTTTTTAAACACTCCTATTTTTGCAGATGGTTGCGTTGATCGCTTTGTCGTGAAGAGATTTTCCGCCCCCCCCTACACATTACAACCAATTCAGCCAGAGGAATCCCCACCACACTTACAAAACTATTCATTAACTTCCTCCCACCCTCGTCATCCCTTCTCCTCCAAATGGGCTTTAACTTGGAGACAACAGGAATGAGGATTGGGCAGGGGAAAGACTGACAAAAGGGGGGAAAAGACTAAAGCCAGAGAAGAGGATTGAATGAGGGAAGGATCTGCAGGGAGAGAATAGGGGAAGAATGCGATGCCCCTGTCTATGAGGGATTCCATTTTTTTGCTTTTCCAGAATAGAACAGTAAGTCACCAGTGTCTTTGTCTGCCTTTGATCCCTGAGCTCGAGGATTTGGCACCTGACAAATCCTTTTCTGTCTGAAAGGAGGCCTGCCGAGAGAATGCCAAGGAGAGCGGGAGAAAGAGATAGAAGGCGGCGGGAGAGTCAGGAAAAAATAATAAAGAAGAGCTGGAGAGTGACAAGGGCAAAAAGGGAAACTGTCGAAAAGATGGTGGGGAAAAATTGGGTTTGAGCTTTACAAAAGGGATACTATGAGGGATGTAAGCCCAGATCCCATATAAACTAAACACACGTGTTCAAGTGTGTCTGTATTTGCGGCTGAGGGAGGGTTTGCCATGGCTGGCCCGGACAGTGATAAATCCAGAGTCTTAAGGGAGATTCTTGGACCACCCACTACTGTGGTTTCTACCCTTAGACACACTCTCATACTGCTAATATGAAGCAAATTCCCCAGCTTTACTTGGATATCGACCTCTTTTTTTCCTTCTGTCCTTCCTTTCTTTAGGGCAGTTGCTGCTATAAACAAGTCCTCATGTGTTGGCTTACCATTTTCAAACATTTGCTATAAAACCCTGGTGTTCGAGACTGCAGATGAAGATGCCAGCACATCTCTGTAGGTCTAGATTTGGACAGAGGATTCTGGGAGAGCCCGTGGGGACTCTGAGGACAGCCTGGGATGGCTTAATAATTGACAAGCAAATATTTCATGAACTGCGCACAGTTGGAGGTACCCCGATCTTAGGCTGTGTCTAAGGCTTTAAAGACTCTCTGCACTAAAGACCATGAAGTTTGGGACTCAATTAACTCTCCCTCCATCTTTTAGCATTAAAGACAACCAGTTGACCCCACTCTAAACACTGAACACTTTCCTGATCAGCGACTCTGCATTTTGCCACCTGAGGTGTTTAAAACTGCTTTAAGCAACATCCAAAAGTCCCGCTGTTCTTCTGTCTCCAGAGGTTTTGAGAGATTCCCTCAAAGATACAGAGATAACTAAAAACACCTCCTGAGTAATCTGTACTCTCTTTGTTTGTGAAACTGTGCAGAAAAGAAGAGGCTTCACTAACCCCTGCAGGCTGCAGCCAAGGAGGCCGTAACTTAGCATTAGCGAGTGAGGCGGCAGGGATTTAGCCCCGATTGAGTGAGTGGAAACGGACAAAGAATGACTCAGCAGGTAGCAGCTAGCCCCGCTCAGTTGACGTTCTGGTACGCTAATCCAGCTGCTCCAGAGCAGAGGCTATGAGGCATAGAGTTCATTACGTTTACAATAGAGGGATTTTCCGGTATTTTAGTGGGCTTGTGGAGGTTTTCCTCAGCTGTTTGTGTATGTGAATATGTTGGCTTCTTTGTGGAATGAGAGTTTTTCTTGGACTTTCTCATTGCTGTGGTGTACGCTTGCTGATTTGATTTCTAGTGTGGTTAACACATGGGGGAGTTACTTTAATTTATGTAGAAACCTCTGATGTATTTATGACTGTGGTGTGGAAACCATATGAACCATACTTTGAGATCTGGGTTGGTTGTGGACCATTTCAACTAAAGGGGTACACACCAACACCATTCTGGCACAACATGATGACCAGTCAAAACTGAATTGAATAGCTCAGACTATGTCATCTGTTAGTGGGATGCATATATTGGGCAACAAGTTAACATTTTGTCCTCATTTTGTCCTAAAACCAGGGAAAATGGGCAGGTGTAAGGATTTATGTGAACTTGACATATGACACATTGTGATGGTAAGTCTACTTGGTCCGAGGAGTTCCAAAACTGCAGTACTTCTGATCTATAGTTTTTCCTATCTGTCAAAAGCTGTTCAAGGAAGAACAGTGGTGAACCCACGACATGCTCATGAGTAGACAAGGCTCAATAATGCACAACGGGAATGAACGCCAGTCGGTGCAGTCAAACAGATGAGCTAATTTGATTAGTTGGATTCTGATAGAGAGGTGTCAGAAAACCGGTGCACATGGTACCAGGATGCACTATGGGAACAACATAAGCTTGCAGAGGCAGTGTGCTGCTTTGGCCAGTGTTCACCTGAGAAACTTGACTTGTAGCACCTATCTATTGTTACCTATTTCTGCCCTGTTGCATTGCATCTTTACTGTTTCATGAAAACTGTGTTCTCTAATGGCTGTGGCCTCTTTCACCACAATTATGGGCTGTGCCACAAAGAAAAAATGGTTAAAGAATAGTTTTAGAAACATGCCAATGACATTGAGGTGTTGATTTGCCCTCCATATATTTATCTAATCAAGTGTTTGTGGAATAGGCTGGCAAACATGTCCAATACATGAAGGCGCCATTCTGCAACTTGGAAAACTTTGGGGAATTGCTGCCATTTTTTACTACACACCTCAAGGATACTAGCGGTGTCCATTAGGGATGAACATAATTAATCGACGATCGATTAATTGATCATTAAGAATTTCATCTATGAAATTTTTTTTTGCCGATCAATTAACGCATGTTCTGTTGCGTAGTGTGAGATATGAAGGAATGCAATTAATTTTGCTATTTGGCAGTAATTAAACACTTCACCACACGAGGGCGATGATTGAAAATAAAACCCACAGGCCGACTCAGTTCTTGCCAGTTTCTGTGTATTTCAAAAGTAGCATTGTCATGAAGAGGTCGCAGCAAAGTGTGACGTGGGACCACTTTGACTAAAAAAAACGAACAAACAAAAGTCTCGGTTCACTGCCAACACTGCGAAGCTGTGTACCTGAACGCACTTCCAACCCTGGTTAGAAGCGGAGCATCCTGCTCTTGGTCTCAACCTGGCATCAAGTCGGTGTTAGCATGTAGGAGCCGAGATACACAACGAGCAGAGAAACTTACTCACCGATTACTTTCTGAGGGAGGCTCCGCCACCCCTGGATTGCACCCCTACAGACTAGTGGAAAATGAATTAAACAAGATTCCAGAGGCTTGCCAAGTTAGCACGGAGATATGTGTATCACAGCAACGTCTGTCCCCTCACAGCAGGTGATCTCGGCGCTGCAGGTCAGACGCGACAGCAGCCTGGTCTGCTTTCGCTTCAGACCCCAGCGCATGTTAACGTGCTCATCTTTCTCAACAAAAATCAGTAAACTGGTGCTAAAGTTGTATATAAGTTACGGTTTCTTTTGTTTTTCTTTTTGACTCTGTTAATGAGCCTAATTCATTGTTAGGTACGCTGATCTCTCTCACCCTCTTTCTCGACTGTTTTTGCCAAATGTAACACAAAACTATCAGACCTATAAGTATTATATTTTTTTTATTAAGTTATTGTTTAACATGACTTTTTTTAAAAACTTTTTGGGAATAGAAAAAAATAGGAGCGTCAGTTGTGTTAATGAGTACCGTATTTTAGCTGCCGGCTCCGCTGCTTATAGCGCATATTTTCTTTGTGCAACTACCGTGAATTAATTCCGTTTAAGAGGTGTCCCACTTGTAATGAAGAGGTGTCCCACTTGTAATGAAGATCTCAATGAGGAAACACGCTATTTTTCTATTCTCACTGCGTTCTAATATAGCCAATGAACACTGAATTTTAATATAAAAATATCAATGATTAATCGAAAATCGATCGTTAATTCTCCCGATGATCGATGAAGACAGTTTAATCGAATGCCCATCCCTAGTGTCCATACCTTGATGGGTCGGGCAATTTTGGCAGTAAAACAGGGACCAACTCAATATCATCCAATGTGATCCCAGATCATTGTAAGTGTGTGAATAAATAACTTATATTAAACATACGTTCTCTTTTCTCTATGATAAGAAAGGCACTGACACACACAGCACCAGCTTTAACATGACCCAGACCAACACCCCAGGTACCATACCATTACACTCCAACTGACAAGAACATGGCAACCTCCCTGAATGACAGCTTATTTGGTCCAATCGGTGTTGCCACTGTTTGAGTCGTGCCTCTTCTAGAGTTGTTCCTTTGTCCTCCTCTTCTGGTTCAGCGCTTAAGGGGTGAAATATAACCCTGCTAGGTTTCCCCCGGCCATTACAGAAACAGATAGACAAAGAAGAAACTCCTTGAAAGACGAGACCTCCAATCAAACTGTCACTCAAGAGAAAGCCAAGCACTGTCGCCAAATGTAGGGAAAGTGTCACTTAGGTTACCGTTTTAGATGGAGGTGTATGTAGGTGTGTTTTTGGACTCCCGCTGAATAAAAACAGCCCTGTGAGAATGACAGAACCCCCACTGTGCCAAGTGTGGTGGCATTTGCTTGTTAAGTTGTCTGAAATGCCAAAGACTCGTGTTTCATTTCCGTGCCAAGTCTTGCCAGAGCTTCGTTTAACGTTGTATGAGAGTGACAAAAGATGGTTATTTGAGCTTCTATTTTCTGTCAGAGGATATTGCAACCAATACTGCAGTTTTCCTGTTTTCCCCTACTGGAACAGAGATTAACGAGAAAGGTGAAAAGAGACACATTGCAGACACATTGGAGAAAAAAGTGAAAGCTAATTTCTTTTTGTTAAATTGACAGAAATTGGCAAAGCTCAGCATGTTCTCTTCTTGACCTTCATTGGAAAACAACTTCTGTCAGCCTCTGATTACATAAAGTGAAGACAATTATGTCTTTGGTAACTGTTTTGAAGTGCAATGTTAAATGCAACAATCGATGGATTACTTCATTAAAGGATTTGTTACATTATAGATGGTTTTTTGTACCTGTTTTTACACCTACAATCAGTAGTAGGTTACAGGTATTTGTATACATAAGATTAATTTAGACTTTAGCTATAGTAATTAAAACTCGAAGAAACTATCAGTAAGTTTTGCATCCTAATGTACATCACATCTAATCAAAGCTTCCCTTTCTCCCTATTATCTTACAGCCTGTAAGATCGGTTACTACCGTGCTCTGGCCACTGATGGCTCCTGCTCCAAGTGTCCGCTCCACAGTTACTCTGTAAGGGAAGGCTCTACGTCTTGTGTCTGCGACAAGGGATTCTTCCGCTCCGAAACAGACCCTGCATCTATGCCTTGCACCCGTAAGTACACCCACATTTCACAATTTGTACATTGGAGCTTATAACATCTTCCTAGCATGCACTGGTATGCTGTGTTATCAACCTTACCCTTTTATAGAAAAGCAGCCCATCACATACACACACTAATCATCCTGCACAAACATTATATCGGCAGCTGCTGGTTTAATAGGTGTCTTCTGACTGCTGGTGGCACATAATGATCAGTCATGGTGACATGAAGAACTAATGATGGTATAAACGGTTACACCTCACCGTGAAAAGAGCAGTGGGCAGTGAAAATACTAGAAATTGAATGTTTCCAAAAAAAAACAGCTGGTGATTCAGTCACATGGATCAGTAAAGATTGGTTAAGGTGCTAAAAATTAAACACATGAACATTTTTAAGCAAAGAAATATGCTTACTGTAAAATTTCTTAGTTTGTGTTCATTTTGTCCTTTGGATTTTTTTTTGTTTGTATTCAATAATTATATATCAACAAATCATATAGTGTAAATCCCCAGCACAAACAAGTTCCTAGTTTAAAAAAACAACACAACAAAACAAAAAACAAGCTATATGCTTTAACATTTGAGACATTTTATTATTTTAATTCATAGTGTAAAGGAATTTAGCTTACAGTCTGCTCACAGTTCTGTCAAGTTCTGCTGGATCCATCACTCAGAAGAGAAAATGACTCAGTCAGACCTTGACTCGACCTCTCACCTCCCAGTCTCGACGTAAGATCATAAACAATCTGCTGGTATGGAACATAGGCATGAGCTAAAAGTGAATGAAAATGACACAATTTTGCAGTATCCAGACATTTGCACAAAAATGAAAAAAATAAAATTACTGTGGCATTTGGATTTATTTGATTTTGATACGTAGACGTAAGCAAAAATGTAGAATATGCACTCTCTTAAGCTAGCAGTACTTTTTAGGTGCTTAATTAAAAATGTTTTCTTCTGCTGTTCTTTTCTTATTGATTAAAACAATTATGACAGACATATATTTGCTTGTTAATTAGTCAGGCAATCCATTTGAGAAGAGTCTTTAAAACAGTGTTTCCCTAATTACACTGTAAGGTGGTTGTCCTTTAGCCATGACTTCATTCGGCAGTTTTTCTAAGCAGCAGCATTAATGTTTCTTGTAAAGTAGGGAAACGTGTGGTTGCTCTGACTGGCAGTGTGCAGCAGCAGGTTAGGGAGGGGCAGTGCTACGTTACTCTGTGCTCCCAGTTGTGAGACAAAAGTGATTCACATTGTTTTCTGGTTTATCATCGAAAAAGGTTTTTAAACCGCAGGAACTCTGGGCTATATAGCACTGATGTTTCATGTATTTAATCAGGCATGTGACAAGCCATCTACACTAATAAACATAGATGCTTCTGAAAACGGTATTCTTAAAAAAAAACTTTAACCTGTAACGAAAAGGGAACGTTCCATGCTCTGGTTTAGGTTGGTTCCTGACTATTAAATATTGTCATTCGAGCAGTGTACCCTATTTAGTTGGCAGACAGCCTATTTCTTTCACCAAACCAGTTAAAATGATTTATGCTTGGTATTTGTCTTTAAACCTAATAAAGCTGTTTCTTGTTTCCTGTTGAAAGAGGCCACTTTACATCGAGCAATATTGTTTTCAACAGCTAAAGCTCTTTCTGGACATTAAGCTTCCTGTAATAGAAATAAGCAGTTGCTGCTTATAAAAGTCCCTTAAGAAAACCTGCATCGGTCTAATTTTAAGTTTCTGTGCTGAAAATTATTTTCTTGTGTTCTAATGTTTACCTGGAATTCTGTTTAGTTGCTCTTTGATATATAGACATTATCAACCCTTGTAAAGATGTTTAATTGCAGCAGCATAGTCTCTCACTAAAACTTTTTTTAAAATCCTGACTTAATTCGAGTGGATTTATTTAGTGGGGAAAAACGTATATTATGAAATATTGTTTTTAACAAAATACCTTGTGTCACAGTTATTGACGCAAGGTAGTCCCCTTTTGCCAAGAGGGCAGTCTTCCCCTGTATGCTCATTGGTTGGAGCCTACAGAGAGAGCTCATCTGAGTTGGTTAAGCCTTATGTTTTGGATCCTTACCCTGATGAAAGATCCAATCATGGCCCATTTTTCAAATTGCTGGCAGAGGCCTCCAGATTTCTCTTTAAAATCTGCAGTTTTTTAAATAAAAAAAAAGGTATTCTTATTAGCTTTGAAGATCCTTTTGAAAGAGAAGCAGTCCCGCAGCATCACAGATCCTCCATCATACTTAACGGTGGACATGAGGGGCTTTTCCACATACTTATCTTCAGCATCATACCAAGCCCAGCTGGAGGGTTTGTTGCTCGCTCTTTCTCTAATCTGACGCAATCACACAAATCCCAGAGGAGTTCAGGAAACTTCACGCTGGTGTAACATTTTTTTTTCCAAACATCATGTTGTCATGTACGGTAGATGGGGGTATAATAACAATTAGGTGACCATTAGGTGATTGGGTGATTTCTTACCTCCCTTACGATCCTGCTCACTTTGAGTGGTCCTCATCCAGCTTAGTGAACTACAACTATGTCATGTCTTCCAGTATTAATACCCCAATGAAACAGTAAATTCTGTGTTACTTTTTCAAAATTTCCAAAAGCTCTGATCAACCTATTTAAGAAAACAAACAAACAAAAAAACAATCAACCGGTTGCATTTATTTTAAAAGGCTTATTAAAAGGGACTAAATGTTGAATTTTCTTTTTATATTTGACTTTAAGATTATCCTAACAGAATCATTTATTTAAACTATTTTAATAAATCTTTATCATGGAGTGACAAGAAATTCATCTGTGTCTGCGGATGGTTTTAGTAACCGTTAGCGTAATATATGAATCCTAATTGATCTCACTGTACTTCCACTGCATTACTCGCCTCTTTTAAATGGACGAGCTGGGAGGTCATCCTCATTGTCTTGTTAGTCAGGGTGGAATCTCGCAGCGACTGCTGCAAGCAACAGCTGTCGAGGCTCATTACTTGGCTGATTTCATAAGACCCAGCTTCATCACCTCTGCGACATTCCTAGCTCGGCGGATAGGAACTGAACATTAGCCTGGCTCCCACAGCGACCTTTGCCCCTCCCCGTCGGCTGGTCAACATTTGATCTTTGCACCTTCACCCTGTCTGTCGACTGCTGTTTTCCTTTCCTTCAAGTTTTTTTTTCTTTTTTTCTCTAGCTTCTAACCCACATGTTTTGGCTCTGTAATTACGACTGTCACTCACGCAGGATCCATCGGGATCTTGTTTTCATTCGGTTTCTCTTTCTCTCAAAATCCGCTCGGAGTCACGAACAGAGCAGGAAAAAAAAAGATTGAAATTATCTCCCAGTTTGCCTCACTGAAGGTCAGCCTGGAACATGAGCCACCATCTCTGATAAATGGGGAGCACGTCTTTGTGAGTGCATGTGTGTGTTTGTGTGTGTGTGTATGGGGGTAACTAAAACATACTTTTCCCTGATCTTGGCGCTTAGTTTATCACTGGACGATGATTTTCAGAGCTGGATGTAGTGTAATTCTGTTATTGTGAGATGGTTTGTGTTACCTCAGCTGTACTGTAGCTTTTACCACCTGTGTTGCTCCTTCTATTGTCGATTGTGATTATTGTTTTTTGATGGTAATGACCATAATATGTGATATGAATGATTATATGAACAATTGTTTTCCAGATTAGATTAGAAATCTCCTTCCAATTCTTTACCTCCCACTCAAATTACATAACTAAAGATGACATTGGTCCTTTTCTCTGACAGTGAAATGTACTTGGTTTGATATTCTTGTTTTATTATGCTATTTTGGCTGTTTGTGATTGTTTAGGATTGTTTTCCTTCTTGTTCTATTTGAGCTAAATTTCGCGTAAGATTCTCATTGCCGTGCTTAGAACCTTTAAACCGTTCCACATTTGTCGTGTTAAAACCACCTTGTATGTATTTTATTGTTAATTTATGTGGTCCACCCACACAAACTAGAGCATGGGTTTAAACATTTTTCTGCATGTTCATTTGCATTCAGCCTCGCTGAGTCAACACTCTGTAGAGTAAACCCTTCGCTGCAGTTACAGCTGCATGTCTTGGGGTTTCTCTCTACCAGCTTCGGCTGTAGGTTTAGGCTTGTTTCCCTCGGTTCCACTCTGCTTCTCTTCCAGGATTGCCCTGTATTTAACTCCTTCTGTCTTCAGATCAACTTTGATCATCATTCCCACATCATAATGCTGCCACTCCCATGTTTCACAGAATAGATGGTGTGTTCAAGATGTTGTACAATGGTGGTTTTCTGATAGTGTTTTGCATGTAGGCCTAAAAATGTGGACTTTAGTTTTTTTTCTTGCTACCTTCCCCTAAAAGGTCTGTGTGGTGCAAGTTAAATAGTTACCATGTTGACAGATTCTCCCCATCTGAGCAGTGGATCAGATCCACAGAGATCTAAATGTTTTACTGATACCATTCTTGCCTAGTCCGTTAATTTTGGTACATGTAATTGCTTTTCATTAAAGACAAAATGTAAAAAAAAAAGTATTCCTTTTTAGACCGTGTCAAAGATATGAAAACATGGGGAGGAATGGTAATTCCTTGTGATTAACTGCAGCTGAGTGCAAACATGTGCCACAGAATAGTAATAACGACCAGAGAAGGACACTCCCTCTGGCTGGTTGCTCAACCTTGTTCAGGTTAAATGGGGGGATTTTTCTTCTGTTTGGGGATTCTTTTAAACCCTGATGTGTTTCTCAGATTTTTCCTCAGGACTCAAGGGCGGGAGGGTGGGCACTGAATGAACCCCAGCCGGATTGTAATAGCGGGGGTCGATGCTCTCGCCAATTTAACCGGCTCCCTAACTCAGCCCTGCTCAACACTCCACCAACAATTACCGATAAAGAGAAACAGAAAGACGAGAGGTGATGTAAGAAAGGCGATGGAGCTGAGAGGACAGGAGCTTGCAGAGAATATAGATGGAGGATGTTGTTGAGGGACACATTTAAAAGACAGATTAAAGATGGAAGGTCAAGAGATAAAGAAAATCAAACAGGTTAACCAGCCCATAAATTAGGAGGAAAATGCATATTTAGGATAAAACATTCCGAATGTTTAAAGACGCTGTGTGAAGGTTTAGGGATAGCGGCGGCCCTCGTCTCCCTCCGCCGTTCTCTCTCCCAGGATTAATTACCGAATGTCAGTCACAGCCGACGGCTCTCCCACGCTCCCACCGGTGCATTCAGAAGGAGCGTCAGGTACCGCCAAAGGTGCCGTGTGTGTGTGTGTGTGTGTGTGTGTGTGTGTGTGTGTGTGTTTGTGTGTGCGTCAGACAAGGCTTTATACAGTCGTGAAAGTCACACAACAGTGTTATCATGTTTGTCATAGCAACAAACAGTCTCTGTGATATGAATAAACACATTCCTTACAGTTTGCTCCCTCACAAATTACGCAATCCAAGCTTCTTTACTCATACGTTTCTGTGGTGAGTAATAACACATCCCTTCTTTTATCCTTTCATTGGCCTATACTACAGAGTATGGAGGAGTAAATGATAGTTAAACACAGAGGTCTGGCAAACACACTGGGACGGAGACCGTTTCTGTGGGAAGACGCAGAAGCCCCACGTGTAGCTTGTTCTCATTGTCTGAGGAGCTTATGGGGGAAATGAGGCGAAAGAGTAACAGCGAGGAGGATAGTCAGGAGCAGCGAACAAAAAGGGGCCGCTCTGTCACAGTTTTTAATGGGAATTTATTAATAGATTTTCATTGTGGGCTGCAGTTGTGAGAGGGGAAATTGAATGTTGCTAATATTATCGGTCCACATCCTTCCATCTTAAAGCTTGTGCAGTCAGACGCTCTTCTCGGTCCATTTCCTGTTCCTACTCGCCATAATTCTTCCATCCATTCAGAGCTGCTCCTTCCATGTTGTTAAGGCTCATTATCGTCTCCTTAGACGAACAGACACCGTCTTCTCCTTCTGTGCCATTTCATCTCAATCTTCTCAGCTTTTCGCACCATATTGCACATTCACCACAAACATATTCACCAAACGTTGACAAGACAGGCGATTAAAATCCGTACACTCACATCTAGCGAATACGCACTCAGTACCAGAACATTTCTCTGATGTTGCTTCAGTTAACAATGCATTAATGTCATTGATGATGAAGGTTTATTCTTCTTTGACCAAGTTCCCTTCCTCTCCGAGTCATGACACTTTGCACTAGAAGTGTTATAACATCTCATGTGATTTTATGTGATAGGCCATCCCAAAGTACATCTTGGTCTTGTAGACAGCGTCCTTTCCTGCTCATCTGTGGTGATAAACTGAACTCTTTGCCCGTTTTTCTTTGCAAAGCTCAAGCTCAGTCAGATTGGATGAAGAGTTTCGATGAATAGCTCTTTTCAATCTAGCCACAGATTCTCAATTGGAATTACGTCTGGAATTTGACTAGACCATTCTAGCATAAGAATGTGCTTTGATCCAACCTTTCTATTGTAGCTCTGGCTGTATGTTAATGCACGCTATTTCAGACTCTCAACAGGTTTCCGTCCAAGTTGGACGTGTAATTAGCTCCATAATTCTTCTTACCAATTCTGACCAATTAATCCCAGTAGAAGCCATCTCAGGGTTCTGTGATCTAAATGTAGTTGATATATGTTCTTTTTTCTTTCGTAAGAATAAAGATGCCAGAATCCAAATTAGGTAACCAGTGCTTGCCTACATAGTGACTACAGGATCTGTATTCAGCCATGTAAACTCATACCAGCTGAGGTTTCTCCTGAATGTCAGTGTTCCTCCCTGGAGGTCTGTAACTAAGTAGAAAGTTTATGGCGCCAAATCATATCAAATGTTAGCAGGAACCCGTCTCTTCTTCCACCTTAACCTGCCTAATCTCTACATACCTTACACTCTGTATCACTACCAATGTCCTGTATTTACAGCAGGGTTGAACAGATTTACTACTTAATGCTTATTCCAGGTTTCTACCTCTGCTAGACTAGAATTTAGTTTTTAGTGACTGAATGCGATTGTGAACACTTCTCCTGGTACAAAGGAGCACCTCTCCCTGCACTTCCTGTCCTCTCCGCTCCTCTGCTCTCAGTGTCTCTGTGAAATCACTCATCGCGACGCTGCTCCTCCAAAAATAACACTGATAATTAATTTCCGTTGTGAAACGATTCATCAGCGAACTGACTAGCTTTCATATTTCACCCCGCATCGATCCCCGAGCTCACTCGCGTGCGCCTCATTAGTTAAAGGGAGCGCGAGTCAGCCAGGGAAAACAGAGGCAGAGGCAGACGGAGAAAGGCAGAGTTAAGTCAATTACCGCTGTTTGATAGCACTACGGAAAATGTAAAAAAACAAAAAAAACAACCGACAACGCAAACACATTACTCACAACTGAGCTGACATGTAAAGTGGAAGTGATGAGCTGGAGAGTTTGCATCACTTACCAGCACGGTAGCAGTTTTTATGAAGCTCAAACCGCACGTAGGTTTTACATCAGAGCAGCAGCTTAACGACGGTCACGACTTTGTCTAAAGTCATGGAGCTGGAGGGGGGGAAAAAAAGCCCAGACACTCGCCACCTTCAGTTTCTGGATCTGAAAAGGGCTCTGCTGGCCTATTGGATTTCAGTTACCATTCTGAACTAACTGAGAGGAAATTGGATCTTCTCCAAGCGTAATGGACAGGACATTAAAAGGGAATTCAAGAAGCCCGAGCTCCCATTAAAGGGACAACCCAGTCAATTATGCATTTACATCTTAGCCATATACGTGTGGATAGAATTGACTGACAAATCCAGAGGAGAGTGAGAGCTTTGAATTTTCACCGAAACATAACAGTCGGAAAGGTTTATTGTTTTGTCTCATCCTTTGGTGATTCACAGGTACTTAATTCTCTCCTGCTGTAGCCAACAACATCTTTTTTTTTTCTCTCCCCAGGTCCTCCGACCGCACCCCTCCACCTCATCTCCAATGTGAACGAGACTTCTGTAAACCTAGAATGGAGCCCCCCTCGGAGCTCTGGGGGCCGCCAGGACCTGACGTACAACGTTGTGTGTAAGCGCTGCCAGCCGGACGGTCGCCGCTGCCAGGCCTGCGGCAACGGCGTTCACTTCAGCCCCCAGCAGCTGAGCCTGAAGGGGACCAGGGTGTCCATCAACGAGCTGCAGGCGCACACTAACTACACCTTCGAGGTGTGGGCGGTGAACGGCGTCTCGCCTCAGAGCCCGGGCCCGGAGCAGGCGGTGTCTGTGACCGTCACCACCAACCAGGCCGGTAAGAGGAGCAGTGAATGGCTGATTGTGAGCAGACGTGTGCCTGGTTTCTGTAAAAACAACTTTATTTATATAAAAAGGTGATTATGGCTGTTAGGGTGTGTATGTTTTTCTGATGAAAAAATGCTGTCTTATTTAGCAATTTTAAATAAACATTTATTTGTAAAGGGAGAAGTGAATACATGAAGAGTTAGGGATTTAACCCTTCGTTTCCATACAGCAGCCTTCACATTATGAGTACCCCTAGTGAAGGTGTGCTAAAGCCTTTAATAAAACTAATCTACACAAAAAAACATAGACATTATTTTTTATTGAATTAATTAGTTTACATTTTTTATTTGTTTTTCAAAATCAATGTGTTTTTTAAATTAAGTGTAACTTTTTGGTATTTTAACACTTATACTTTATTTAACCTTATTTTAATCCTGGACTTCCTGTTTCCCTGAGGAATAAATAGGGTATTAATTAGAGGGCACTGGTTAAGAGGCACTGTTCAAAATGTGAAAGACAACAAAACATCCCATTTAAGTAAGGCAGATGGTTTTTGGTCTTCATATGTTGAGAAAAAAAGGATTCATACTCCTTGAACTTTTTCACATTTTGTTTTGTTACAACTACTAACTTCACTGGATTCTATCGGGATCGTATGGGACAGTCCGACACAGAGGATGTAATTGTTAGGTAGATCGACCTGCTTTTCTGTAGAACGTAACTCCCAATTATTAAAACCTGCCTATTTGCTGATATTTTCGTAGAGTATATCTAACACAATGCTACTTGACACCCTATTGGCTGGCGTTTGCAAAGCAGCCAATCCAGGACTGCCATTTATTTTGTTGGCACTGATTGTCTGTACCCCAGAAGTAAGGAAGACAATAGATGTTAGCTTCTGTGGTGGGGATAAGGGCCAGATTTGTAGAGTGCACAACTAGTAGCTGTCTAATGGAAAGAGTCTCCCACCTGAGCTGTGGATCACCGTAGCTCCTCCAGACTTACCATTGGACTCTTGGCAGCCTCTTTGATCTGTGCTCCCTTTCTTCAGCTTGTTAGTAAGACAAAAAACAAAGCTAATTGTTAGAGAATTATAGCATTCTTTTGAACACTGAGGTCGTGCTGCTGCAATAAAAAATGACGTCATTTCATTACTTCCAACACACCTAGGCCGGGAGTACAAATAAATACGGAGGGAGCTGTGTGTTTATACATTTATCTTAAAGCAAAATTACATTAAAAATGTTTTCTTATCCCCCATCACAGAAATAAAGAGTTTTTGACTCTTTGATATAAGGATTTAATATTACATTTTTAAATGTAAGGTATATTTTCCTGCATATCTTAAAAAACAAAAAAAACATCTATTGCTAATGATTGTTCTTTTATTTTAAACATCAGGAATTCAGTTTTGTTCCTGAGAGGAACCAAAGAGCCAAGCAGTTTTATTACCGACATGATGTTCTCTCAGCTGAGAAAGTTTGGGTAATTTCTGTTGGTTTGCTTCATGCAAACCCTGAAATCCACAGAGGCTTTTTTTTTTTTTTTTGGCTTTTCAGTGTGCAAGTGTGTATCAGAATGGAGTAGCTGTCAGCATTTCATTTATTTTTATTTTGCTTTCATGGTGACAATCTGCATGTAAAAATGTGTTTACTAAAGCAGTGAGTAGGTTTGGCGACGCCCGGGTGATTGCTGCGGAGGCCGATGGATTCGGCAGTTGGAAATGATTTTCTGCAGTGTTTGACTGGAGTTTCGCATAATTAGGCTTTAGAATCCTAGGCTGAAGATAGGGGCACCAGACTATATTTAGCCGTGGTGCTAATGAATTAGATGACTTATACTGATCTGTGGAGGATTCATTACAAATGCTGGTGCATTTTTGTAAGTGTTTCTAATTATTCCTGTAGAATAAAGCCATGAATACAGAGCTAAAGAGGAGTCCTTGAGCCCGAGGATGCATTCAGCATTCTGTTGTTTTGTCATTCAGTCATTTGATGTTGCGCAAATGGATTTTTACAACCCTTGATCTTTTCTAGTCTTCCCTTCCCCTTCTCCGCTGATTATTGCCGACTATTACTTTGGCCTGCTTTACTGCTCTGCTCCTGGGTGGCAAACTCAGGGCCTTTTTGTGTCTTTTTTTATTACTAATTTCCCTCCATGGTAAAAGTGAATGTCTCCAATAGAGCCTGGGTCGGCAATTTAAGGACACAGTGACTTGATTTATCAGATGGGATCCAGAAGATAGAGATGAATGGATGTGCAGCTTGTGGGAGGATCGGCAAGTGCTGCCAGACAAGCATGTGGGAGATGTAATGGAGCGTTCCCTAGAGTCCGGGGCCGAATGCACATACTAGCATGTCAGCTTGGTCACAAAGATGCACAGTCGCGAAAAGAAAGCTCCCAAATGAGCTCTTTCAGACATGGATTCATACAAAGACACAGTAACGCACAAAAACACACACCGAGCAGTGTCCCCCTGAGGTTGCTGGAGGCTAATCTCCTGACTAGAAGCTGTAAGATATGGATGATGTTGCCTTTGGCTCCCCACTTGTGCATATTTCACAAGAGTTTGAGGCTGCAGCTGGAAGCTCGATTAGTGTGTTCGCGCGTGTATTGGTTGAAAGGTGGACCTACATAGAACATTGCCATTCAGAGCCAGGCCGAGTTACAGACGAAGCCTGCGACTGCCTACGGCCCCCAGACCTGGCTGGGGGCCCCATAAACTCTTCGATTTACACAAACAAGTCTACAAAAGCACTGAAGGTTATTTTAAAAAAAAAAGGCTGTAGCAATAATAAAATGCCAAGATAATTGTTAGCAAAGTGAGATCTGTTCTACAAAGCACTGTTAGCATGTGTGGCTTTAACCTGACTCACTGAATCTATCTTTGAGACTCCTAATTTGAAGTAAAAATGGAGGTCGTTCTTTAGTTGCCCTGTTGAGCAGACAGAAATGGCTGATAGAGATGTTCCCTGACAACCTTCTGTCATGAAAGAGTGACAGACAAGAAGATACATTTATGTAAGAATCTCAAGAATACCGCTACTAGCTAGCCGTTAGCTTTCTGTCACTGCTAAACTACAGGATTGTCTCACAGTTTGGAAAAGTTTTCATCATCTTTAGTCCAGAATCGGAGGACTTTGACGAGAAAATGAAGAGATTCTTTACAACACAGTTTGAGGTTCATGAAATCTTTTTTTACTTATGAAAACACACAACAAATAGTTTTTTGGCACTAGAGCCACCATATAATTATCTGTATGCTATAGGCAAGTCAAACCTGAGCTAGAATATTTTACACCAACTGCATAATTTTAACAACACACTTTGTAATGACAAAGGTTTTCCCCAAAATATTGCTCAAATCTTCTCTTTTCTAGTTCTCATGAACTATGTCCTCATCCTAATGATGTTAATAATGCCATTTTTCTTTTTAATTGATTCATTTATTTTCAAGTACCCTATAACTATTAGCAGATCAACAAAACAAAACATTAAACTTTGTCTGTATTAGTTGTGATGAATTTAGCTGTAAGTGGGCACCTTAAAGAAGTTCAGCCTTGGGAATCATACTACCTTGGCTCAGCCCTGTGTCTTTGCTTAAAGACGAACAATGTCTCCATCCGTGTGCGTGCGTCTTGTAATTTGTGTTCACATAAATGTGAAGGGGTCCAGACTGATTGGATTTCTTCTTCCTAATACTCAGTAGGGGCTTTGGTAGTTCTGGTTTCAGCCTCTGTAATCCAGCCAGTCAGCTGCTGTCCCTCTCTCCCAATTGCCTTTCCCTCATCCAGACACCGTGGATCACAAAGTTATTATGATAGATTTATTAGGATTTATAAGTACTATGGAAAAGACACGCACAACACCACCTTCCTATGAGAGTTCAGGTTTCAGCTGGAAAAGAAAAAGCTTTTGGAAAGAGAAGGTTCTCCAGTGAGTTTGCAGAGCAGTGGACTGGAGGAAGGTGCAGCCAATTTAGTCAAATGGAGTCGTAGATCTGTGACAAAGCTTGGATTTGTGTTGGAGGAGGTCAGATTCCGTGTGTCGCCATGAACAATTCCACTGTCGTAAATCAACCCGGATGTAACCCTTTCACTCGAACTGCATGGAGAAGGGGAGGGAAAACGGAGGGGGGGTGTCCATGCTTTGAACTGACCCCTGGCTGTAAATGAATGTTTTCTCCTGCTTTATGGGATCAAGCACGCTATGTGTGAGAAAAAAAAGGAACAGATAGACTCAGAGAGAGACATGTTTATGTCTTGATACAAAATACTTGGCAGGCTGAGGTGCCTAAAAGTGAATTAGTGCATGCGTGTGTGGGCAAGTCTTTCGGCCCACATGGATGAGAGTTTCCATCTCCCCGGTACACCGGACAGGCGTACATGTGGAAATGTGTTTTGGGAGGTGGAAGTGGACTCTACTCGTACAGGGTTGAAGCACAGGAGGTGGAAGGAGGAGCGGGCTTCTCTGCTCGCTAAAAAATGGCTCCCTGCTCGACCATTTCTCCTCTTCGGCAGTGAAATTGAGCTACTCGAATCTGGCGACCGGGCTCCAATCTGGCGGCCACATGTGCAGCCCCAGCCGCGTGTGTCTTTTCATGTCGAACTGCTGTCGTTGCAAATGCTCGGGCCCACCGCAGTTGCTCCGAACGGGGCAAATACTTTGCATCAAACACAACTGCAAAGACAAACGAGTTCACGAAACAAGCCAAGACAAAACCTCAAAACCAATAAAATAAATGGCAGCTTTTCCTTGAGGCTTCCTGGGGAAGGTGTTCTCACAAACCAAACCTCTGCACCTCTGTCAGGTTTTTTGTCATTAATACGTGTGCATGGGTGGTCTGATTGAGTCTGCATGAATAATGAGGACCTTTTTTTGTTGCAGGTGTTTGTGTGAGGGTGTTGGTGTGTAGTGCTGATCTTCCATCCTGAAATGAGATGTGAATATTCATTCTGTCTAACACTTATTATTAAACTGCCTCGGTTTGCCCACGCTTCCAGGAGGCAGTAACAAATTGCGTCCTCGCCCCACATATGTAAATTCATCTACAGGGTACTTTACAGTCTTACACGGTCCTTCCCAAAACACAGTCAGATATAAAATATTTCTTTAAATGTGCAGGCCTTGTCCATGCTTACAAACAGTCATTATCAGCAGATTATTATATTAATTTAGGTCTTTAAAGGATGAATTATGAATTTTTATGGTGGAATGATATAACTTCAATTACTTAAAAACAAGAAATTTGTTTCATTGTGAACTTTCTTAAACCCACACACATAGATTATTCCTGACAACAAATTGCAGAGAAACCATACACACACCTACACACACCTACACACACGTGCACACACGTGCACACACATGCACACATTTTGTATGAGCAACATCCTGGTATTAATCTCTCTTACAATTACACCTCTTGATTTTTCAGAAAGGGCACATTTCAACCTAACTTGTTATATATATATATATATATATATATATATATATATATATATATATATATATATATATATATATATATATATATATATATATATATATATCATCAAATAAAATAAGGGTTGGGGCTATTCAAAAAGCCCAGTGTTAGCCTTCTTTATCCATTCCAAAGCCAGTTTAGATGTAAGTTTGGGATCATTTTCCTGTTGACACACACAGCTGTGTCCAGGTTCCAACTTTCTAGCTTGAGAATTGACTGAAGCTAAAAATGATGAGCTTGTCTTCATTATTCCATCCACTTTGTGGAATGCGCCAGTACCACTGGCAGATAAAAAAGTCCCACAACATGACAGTACCACCACCATGCTCAACACCTGGTAGAGTGTCCTCAGATTGAAGAACCTTACCTCGACGACAATGATAGTTCTTGTCCATGGGGCCAAAAAGTTTTGTCTTTTGTCTCCTCTGACCATTCTAGCAGGGATTTGCCTTGTCAATATGAGCAGCTGCAAATTCACGTAAAACCTAAAGGTGCTGATTTTGGATCTGGTACTTCTTACCTGGTCTGCACCTTCTCAGTACATGCTGATGCTAAAACAGCTACTCTGTTGACAGTGGTAATGGTGTTCTTACAATTTCCAGTTCATGGCTGGCTTGAGCCTTGGTGGTTCTTGAGCTTTCCTAGAACACTCCATCCAACTTCCTTTCATCCAAGAGTAACAGCTTTGGTCAGATGATTGAACTTTGGAAACATATGGGTGTTCCGGGATCAACATGATTTCAGACACATTTTGGAAGACTTACATTTGGCTTCCTCAACCTCACAAAGCCCCGATTTTAAACCTATTAAATATTTGTGCAGTAATTGTTTGAAAAGATTGGGTTGTACAAGAAGAACAGTCAGTTTCAATGAATCCCACCAACTGTTTTAAGCAGCGTGGCCAAATATCCAGTCAGAATTAGGCCAGAAGCTTTTTGTGAGCTATGAGTAGTGTGTAGAAGTATGTCTGGAGGAACCAACATTTTAGTGGTTGTGTGTCTATAATTTTGACCTTGTCAGAATGTTAGAAAATTCCCAATAAATTCAAACTTGTTCACCCAGTTCTTGTTTAAAGTATTTCTGAAAATATATGTCAAAAAAAGCCAAAACTTAATGTGAGATTTATCTCCATTCTGACCATAACTGCGTCTATGTAAAGGTTCTGCGCACGAGACTTCGCAATATTTCAAATCTGACTCTGTATCACTTTCTTCTTCTGGCATCTATCTGTCTAATTCATCCCAACATGCTGTAAAACTTAACCTTGATAGATCATTTTGTTTGCATCTGATCTGCAGTGAGATGAGAAGCCCGAAAGGGAAACTACTCACAAAATCACTCATCTTTATCTTCAGATTAGTCAGGGGGAAAAAAAAAAAGTGCAACAAGAGCAGCAGAACATGATTACGTCGCCATATCTGTCATCTTTGGAGGAAAGATGGATGCCTGGATGGTCTCTGGGGAATTATGCCCCCCTGACCTCTCACGTGTTTCCTTTCTGATTCAGTGCATCCTCGGTCAGCCCCATGAGGGCCTTTAAATTGCCTCTCGCTGCCGGGTAAGATTGATTGGGAGGGATACAAATGGCCGCCATCTAATTGTTTAACGGAGACGCAACACATTAGGCCAACAGGATGACACAACCTTGGGTTAATCCTTTTACCAAGTGATGTCTGCAATTCCATCCCTCTCCATCTCCAGCATGACCCCCACCTGTCCCAAACCGTCTGCCCACCCCTTTCCCTCCCTCCTGCTGCTGCTTCTTCAGCTCAATGAAACCCAATCCATGGCTGGTGCTTGGATTCCAGGCCTGTTTGAACTCAATCCCTGACTAAAAGCAGGGGGTTTGTTAGGCTTAGCTTGTAGGATCTCCTCCCTGGAGTCCCCAGTCAAAGTGATGAGAATGTATATAGTGTCATAGATAATCCAATCATAATCGGTGGATCGGGGTCCCCTCATTAATCATCCCACTGTAATTTTTTAAAAGGCAGATGGTCTGGAATGAGTAAGGTAACAGTAATTGCAGAGGGGCAGGGGTCAAAGATTCCCTCTGTTTGGACCCTGAAGAGCAGATGCCAGAGAGGAGGTTACCTGGGAGTTTGTGAAGATGTTTATTGTCGAGCTGCTGTGGAAAATGAATTAGTGGGATACGCTTTCTCCCAAAGTGCTGGAGATGTTTTCCTCTTTTTCCCTCTACAACTCCATCTGTCATTCCTTCTTGTCTGATTCCAACTCAGCCCTTACTTAAGAGTTTCTCTTGTTTCCAACATTATCTCTCCTATGGCCCTAAATTTCTCTTTGTAACAATGAGAGTGTGCGTTACCCAATTTTGGCCCTGTCACACTCCCTGAAGATAAAGGTTTGATTTGTGTGTCGGCGATGCGCTGAGGGGAGGGAACAAGTGTAGGCCATAATCTGTGCTTTAACCTTCACGTGTTAAAGGCATCTATAGGCAGACAGCGCTGCTGTTTGAAATATGGCCTCATTATCAGCTGCAGCAGAAAGAGCTTAAGATAAAAATCACACACTGCAGCTTTAATGAAAACCAATTGATTTTCTCTGTTTAAAGCAAAGAAAAAAACATGAAGGTGTTGAGATCATTTAACTTCATTCAATCTCTTCGTAGCTACGTAGGTTTTGTCAGGGTGACCTGGCAATCTGCAACAAATGAAGTTAGGAAAAGTATCTGAGGCGACTGTGGCACCTTGGATCACTGTGATTGAATCAAACCATTAGATCCGATATACACTCCACCTCTGGCAATTCATGTGTTGCACATCTAATTTTGAATGTAAGTCAAGTTCAGAGATGCATGAAAGCGATTGCGTCATCGTCTGGCCCTGAACTTTGGCTTTCTCTGCAGGAAAAAGAAGAATTAGATTAAGAAGTGCAGCACAAAACAGACTTAAAGGAATAGTTAATATTTTTAGGTGTGCTTTAAAGCTTAAAACCGATCTGTTTAGATATGCCTTTGATTAATTGATTAATAATAACTGCAATGTCGTAACGGTGGTATGTTTGAATATTCTTTATGTCTTCGATGTTGTTTTTCTGTTTTTATCACGGTTTTAATTGTTGCTTTAATTCCCTCCCCCCAATTAATGTAAGGACATTGAATTGCCTTGTTGCTGAAAGTGTGATATACATTTCCCTTGCCTTGCCTTGCCTATCTATAGTAAGAAGATGTCACAGTGAGTGTGGTGAAAGGTTAAGAAATCCTTAGCTGATTTTACTGATTTAAAACAACTCAAATTGAAAATGGTTATATCCAAAGGATACACCACTATGTGGATACCACCACTATATCAGTGGATTTTAAATATCCACACTTTCTTAAAATGCTGTTCTCAAGGTTCCTAACCTTTTCTCAGCATCTTTGCTAACACGCTAAAGTTAATGTGACTGGAGCTAACGACTGTATTAGTCTGCGTGATCAACATCAATCCAGTCTAAATCCGCCAAAAATGGAGCAAATGTATTTTGAGTTAGGTTGTCATTTGTGTTGTGGTGTTGATGATGGCACGTTCCTGTGTTTCTCCAGTTCTTGTTGATGTTGCAAAATGATTCTGATGGACTCATGGTCATTTGATGCAGCCTGCATCCTACAGCGATATTTCTACAACTGCTAAAGCAAACACAACTACTAGAATCTCTAGCAAAAATGTAGCAATATAATATCCACTATAGAAGAGGTGCCCAAAGTCAGTCTTCTTTATGTATCCAGTATCCTGTATGTTTTAGTTATTTTCCTGGTTCAAAACACCTGACTCTATTAGTGGCTCTTTAGCAGGCCTCTGCAGAACTTTGACATGCTGAGGAGGTAGTTGGTCCATTTCAATCTGCTGTGTGGGAGGAGAGACACATCTAAAACTGGTAGGACACCAGCCCTTCAGCCCTTGAGTTGGACACCTCTGCCCTATAGTATTATAAAGTCAGATAATAACATTTTCACATTGGGATGTTTTAAAATGCTAAATGTATAAATCTGCCTGATTGTTGGTTTCCTGGGAAAATTTCCTAGCGACCTATACAGACTCAGAGTCTTTGCAGACTTAGAATAGACTGACAAGTAGCAGCTGATGGAACACCAAAGCTTGTCAGCTAAGAGAACAGTGACAGACTGAGGGTGTTCTCTCAACTGAGGTATTGAGTTCATTTAAAACGAACTCTGGTTCGTTTCCCACTTTGGTCCGGTTCATTTGTGTGGATATGAACACTGAAATCACAACAGGGGGCAGACCAAAATAACCGTACAGAGACCCTTTGGAGCAGGTGGTCTCGGTATGGTTCCAAAAGGACTCTAGAGCAGTTCATTTATGATGTGATTGTGATCCAAATACAGCTATAAGGTGTGCACTGCATGTTTCAGCAAATGCCCTGCCATAGCCAGGTTTGCATTGCATTGTGGGATGTGGTAAAATAAACACAGTAATAAACAACGGCTACAAGTCTTTTTCACAAAATGTAAAGCCCTGCGCAACTTTCAAGAAGTCTTCACAAAATCATTCAGTATACTTCTCAGACAATTTTGCATCAAATAATACTCAGAAACACGCTACTGATATTGTTATATTCTCTGTGTTTTCTACTAGCTCTGGCCAATAAATAGACTGAATGTTCTCGAGTGGCATATAGTGGCAGGTTTTACTTGGAGTTTTCTCTGTTTGAAAAGAAAGCGAACCATTGGATCATTTACAAGTTAACAACACCATCAACTCATTCGGACCAAATTAAACAAACTCTAGGTGTAAAAACGCCCTAAACAAGGATTTTGCCTAAACACAAAATTTCTGTCCCACAAAAATGTAAATTTTCTTCTGTGTTGTTTTAAATTGCTAAAATGAGCGAGCTCAAATTTGGCCACCTGTTAGTATTCCCACCACTCTGTGGATTTCTGAACTTTTTTACAAACTTGCTGTGACATGACCAGATAATACCTTTTTTGAAAACTAGGCAAAAGCAGCAAACTAAGCTGTGCTTCTTTTTTCTCTGTCTTTAATCAGCCCCTTCTCCAGTAACATCCATCCAGGCAAAGGATATCACCAGACACACCATCTCACTGGCCTGGCAGCCACCAGAAAGGTCAAACGGGGTCATTCTGGAGTATGAGGTCAAGTATTATGAGAAAGTGAGTGGCACTCTGAGAGACATAGTTCCCACAGATTTAAGTTTCACGAATCAGCATTTGAATAACTCTGATTGCCCTCTTTATCATCCTAAGGACCAGAACGAAAGAAGCTATCGCATCATAAAAACATCATCCAGAAGCACGGACATCAAGAGCCTAACCCCTCTCACCTCTTACGTCTTCCATGTGCGTGCTCGCACTGCGGCTGGCTACGGTGAATTCAGCGGGCCCTTTGAGTTCATGACTAACTCCGGTGAGTCTCATAACAACGTATGCCTTGATGACATCACTGTCATAGAGCAGAAAAAGCAAGACACCATGCCAGATCTGACACACCATTTTATGAAAAATCTAGCAATGATATCATCTTTTTATGAGTTCTTCTCTCATCATTTCAAAGCGATTTATCACAACAATCAGTCATCTGTAGAACATAAATGTTTCTGTTCTCCAGAACCTGAATAACAATTTATGTCTCAGTAGCTGAGCCAGCTAAGGTTTTGACTGATTTTAGTCTTAAGCCAGAAGCATTTACCGACCTTATCAACAGTTATCAGCAGTTCAGAACTTGGCATCAGCCTTTTAAAAATGCACTAACCTGGCTGCTGTTGCACCCATTACAGCGTCAGACAGTACTGCCAAGTAACTGGTTGGAGCCAGAGAATTTTGGAGATTCCAATTTCCATAAATTAGATCTACCAGACCCCCCCCCCCCAAAAAAAAAATATGGTAGTTAATAATGATAATAATATTAATAATAATATATCACATGGCTATGCAGTAATGAAATCAAGGTACTGCAATCTCATAAGACTAAAAAACCCTGTGAAGTAGATTATTGTACTTTCAGCGGCAATACCTTGAAATAACCACATTATTATGCATATATATTTAAATTACTTCCAGTTTGCACCCATAAAAAAAATCACTAAACATGCATTTAAGCTGTGCAAATCAGTTTGTGTTGTAGTTATTTTTATACTCAAATATCTCAGTTAATTTGATTTAATTGTTACGTTTTTGAAGATTGTGTAATATGCCTTTTATTGTAGCTCTAAAACCGTAGAGTAAAATGAACCGTTATGAACGCTGACATTATATGATCCTCAAACAAACCAAAGGTTACCCTCTTCTGGTGGATAGTGCACTTTCTGGAGTCGTAAAAACACATTTCTTGACAGAGAACAATGAGCAAACTATAGAAAATGACGTTAAGGTAACAGTTAACAAAGCACTTTAAAACAAGGCTGCGAAATAATCCCCAATCATTATATTTCCACCACCGTGCTTAGCAGTCAAGATGAGATGTTTTCACTAATTAATTTTGTTCAGTTTTTTACAAACGTGGCATGTCAGACATTGGATTAATTAATTTTACATTTGTTACATCTACACCGTGTCCGAGAATGATCAAATATATAATAAATATGTAATAAAACATTTTTCCTGTTCATGTAAGTTTATAGTTAATTGATTTTGAGCCTTTGTAAGAAACTGTTAATTTTATTATGTTCTGATTTAAAACCATGAGCGCCTAAAGTGGTTACAATAACTTTTTACAGTATAACTATAAAATCATCTTCACTTTACTGCTGTCATTCCAAACTGAGCCTTTAATTTCAGTAACTATATGTAAGCAATCCAACCAAATAACTGTCTAATATTCTGTAACATTCACCATCACCTTGTAAAATTCATTGCATTTACATTAAAGTGACAGAGATGCATTAAAGACCCAGGTGTCCTCTTTGTAATGCAGATGCACAGCAGCACATGATAACGACACGGTCAAGCACACATCCTAATGGGTCGTCATTGTCTCCCAATGAAGCATGCGGAGCGACAGATTTTATGGGGAGGACTGTAAAATAAAGGCAGGGGGAGCAAACACTGTGCCTGGATTGGGAGGCATGTGGGAAGGAAGTAGGAGGGAGATCAGTTACTTTGACGCACAGCAGCTCGGTCAAGCATAATGATGTTGACTTTTCTCTTTGTCTCTCTCCAACATTCCTCACTTTCTACTTCTCTTTTCTGTCCCTTCTTGCACTCCCTTCAATTCCCTTTCATATGCAGTCCCAGCTCCCATTATAGGCGACGGTGCCAACTCCACCGTGTTGCTGGTGTCCGTGGTGGGCAGCGTGGTCCTTCTGATTATCCTCATCAGCGCTTTCGTCATCAGCCGAAGGTGAGCAGTCCCTCTTTCCTTCACTGTCCCTTCTGCTTGCCGTCTCTTCCTCCTTTCCTGCAGCTGAGGGATGTCTTCCTCAGGGGTCGGGAAAAAGCAGCTGTCAGGAAAGTCATTCACAAATATGCACACACACACACACCACCAGGCAGCTTTTACAACTGGCTCACATCAGATGAGTGATGACTCGCCACACCGGAGATGTGATTGACAACTCCGACAGCTGAAGAGATGCAATCAGCGACCCCACACTCCCTGTCTCCTGCATCCGTCTCCCTTCCTCTTGTCCCCCCCTCTATCCGCCCGTCTAGCGCTGGTAATCACGGCTGCTGCTTATCCCCCCCCCCCAGCCACCCCACCTCACCCCCCCGCAGCGGCTTTCTGACCGCCAGGAAAAAAATGAACGAGAGAGAGAAAGAGAGAGAGAGAGAGAGAGAGATAGAAGTGAGAAATAAAAAGGAAGAGCAACAGGAGGGACAATGAGATAAGCGGACAATAAAAAGTAGGAGCTAGAACACAGAGAGAGTAAGATGGAGAGGCATCAGGTGGATTTGCAGTGACCCAATCTCAGAGTGTTAACCAGGCAGCAGGACAAAGCGCCGTCACACAGATGGGATTACATGCAGATGGGCTGTCTCACCTCAGGGTGTTAACCACACTCTCTCCATGTCTGAGTGTGTGTTTTGTGTATTGAGGGTGTAAATGTGTGTGTCCTTATGCAGAAAAAAAAGTTTTACATGTGTGACTACAGAGAGGAAGTGTAAATGGCATGTTTGTTCATTCCTGCTTTTACGTACCCTAATATGGATACTAGATCATGGCTCGCACAAGTGTGTTGGTGTTGAGAATGATGATGAGTGGAATGGGGCAGTGGGTTTTCTGTGTGTGTGTGTGTGCGTGTGTGTGTGTCCTCTATTTTCCATGCAATTGCCTCTCTCCAGCAGAGCAGGTGGCTGTCTCAGTCCTTTTTTATATGCGTGCGATGGCTGCTGTCATTGTGCCGCTGCGGCCAGTCTGTGATTGTAGGGAGGGACCGCAATCAAGTTGCCGTTTACCATCGTCGCACAACCATCGCTTGCGGACAATGTGTCACACATCTGGTCATTCCCACCACTGACCTGTACATCAATATGAACACAGGTGTCAGGCTTCCTGAGGGATTTGAAGGGATTTTTAGAGCATTTCCTTCAAATTAATTCATAGCTTTTCTTCTTGCCTCCCTTCTCAACCACATGATGTTGTTCTATCCTTAATGTACTTCAGAATCAGTCCCAGTCAAATATCCATATCAATCAGTGATAAATGAAGTGGGATAAGTAAAGTTTTCTGAATCTGAATCCTGTAAAAAAAAATGAAGTCCACCTTTTATCAGATTTGCTCGCTTTGGTAATCAAAACAGGACTATTTTTAAACTTGATCGCCTCTGACGTGTAACTGTAAAAATCTAACTGATCAGTAAATGCAACATATTTAATTGCTAACAAGTAACCTCAATACTATTTAGTGAGGTACTGAATAAAAAAGACATAAAGTTAGGTATTTTCATTATCAGTGAGGTGTTTAAACTTAAAGTCAGATTTAAGAAACCATTTCTGGGCTTTGTTCAGGCTGCAAGAGAGTCAGACTTTCAAAGATAACAGCAAGGCTAAACAGAGCAAAGCAAACAGATCGGTTTGTCCTTTCAAACTTTGAACTTCTGTTATCCATGGAACATACTGGATTGGAAGTATCTGTAGCTTTTTGGAGTCAAAATGTTATGGTAAGGATCTAAATTATACACAGAATAATTGTATAATAACCACATTGGCTTGGTTTTAAAATAGCAAAACCCTGTTTTGTGATGTTTTCTGTTCTTTTAATATAAGCTATTAATTACAGCACACACTGGAAAGGCTGAAAAACAGTTTTTAATTCGAGTTTCATATTTATATTATTTGCCTTAAAGATCTTTATTAGCTGGTCAAAGATTCACAAAAACTGTTCATCAAAAATCTGTTAAACATTCGGATTGCCCCATCCAACTTTTATCTGTAAAATAGATATGAAAGGTTTTTTTTTATCCATAGAAATGACCTATTTACTATTTACTTGACTATTTCTGTGTGATTTTCAAGTCACTGACAGTGATGTTGATTTAAACCACTCCATGAATCAGTTCGATCTTACTACAATGAAACAATATTGGCTTTCTGTGCAAAAAAAAAGCTACAAGCCTGATGTGAGCTCCCAAAGGGATTGAGGTTCAACTTAGACCTACGGTCATATTCAAGAAATTAGAATATGTGTTCCAATGAGGCTTGTTTGTCAGAATAAAAGTACTTTTTGAGAATAACCTTTAAGCAGGTGATAAACATAGTTTTCATTAAGCCCACATTTCTGTATTAAAAATGTTTTTTTATTGGTCTGATGTACTATTTCAATTTTTTTAACTGTCATATTTTTATTAACCAGAAAATCATCAGAATTACCAAAAAATCAATTCCTTAAAACATCTTATAATTATATTTATATCTTATAATTATACTTTGTATAAGTACTCTATGTAATTTGTTTCTCTTAATGAATTAAGTTATGGAAACAAACTTTTCAATAATGTTAAGGTTTTTGAATATTCATATGTATTGTTCATGATATTCTCACAGAATGACAACTGTAGGTAAAAATATCATGGTTTTATTGGCCTTAAAAATTGCTTAGGAAATTGGAAAACCACAAAATCTAATTTAACTTTTATTCACATAGATTTTGTTTGTTGTAGCAAGCTTCAGAATTGTTGTTCAATTCAATTCAGTTTATGTATATAGCACAGATTCACAACAGAACAAGAAGTCATTTCAATAAATTCATACAAACATTCCAATCAGTTAAAAAGTTTCCTATGTAAGGAATCCCGCAGATTGCATCAGTTACCTCGCACGTCTCCACTATCGGGACTTCAGGGTAATTTTATTTCATCTGTCAGGGTAAATCTGTTGCCCCGCTCCTCTCTGCCGTTGTGTCTCCATACAGAACTGGCCCTTTGAGGAATTTGTTCAAATATCACAACCTTTTCGGCAGTGACCAGCGTCACTGATCAAAAAGGCGCTCAGAGCAGCAGAGAATAACAAAAGAATGACTTGGAATGATGATTGCTGCATTGGTTGGTTATGCTTGCTATGTAAACTGCTTCGCTAGCAACTCTTCCAGTTTTTGGCAACGTCTGCTCATTTCCCTCTGAGTTACAACCAATCAGCATGACTTACCACAGCTCCCACCCAGTGACTCTACCGGGCCACTTCCAAGTACATACCCTGAGGCTGGTTCTAGGTTGTTTCCTGAAATGGCCTCGGCCCGGTGAGGTGGAGACACACACATACCGTGAAGTTCTGGTAAAATTACTCTGAAGTTCAGAAAGTGGATAGTGGAGCATATCACCACATGCATATTTATGCTAGTCTTTTTCTAATAGCTTATTTCTGAAACAAGCGTGATTTGAATTTGTTAAATTGGAATTGAATTTGTTTTAAACTGGAATTACTCAGTGACCACTTGTCCTACATGATTCTGATCCCAATGTATTCCTAAACAAGACACTATGACTTCTAAACTTACTTTAACTCTGAATATGGACTATATTGTGACATATTGTGAAAAACACAATATAACTGACCGGCTCTCTTTTTTGTCCCCAGAAGGAGTAAGTACAGCAAGGCTAAGCAGGACTCGGATGAAGAGAAGCACTTACACCAAGGTAACTCATAGTTCACAGTCCACCTACGCACTCTGTAATTGAAAACCATTAGCGCTGTCAGGTGTGCTCATGTGCATGCACTCTAAACCGCAAACGAGTCCCATAAAATGGGGAGAATAACAAACTATTTGGAAGTTAATGTACTTGCTTGCTAACATGTTTCAAACACCTCATTATCAAGTCATCAGCGTTGTTATTTGCGTGCCAGAAGAATTTCAAGTTAATGAGCTCCATCTTCATCGGAGTCCGCCACAGTGACATGAAAAGCAATGGAGTCACAGTGTGAAGTGAGGTATGGAGGGAAGCAAGGAGGAGGAGGAGAGGATCCAGAGAGGAAGGCGGTGTAGCCTGCAGCGTGATGGAAATAAAGAACAGATGGAGGGTAGAGAGTAGAGTTGCTGGAATGACTGAACCTTATCCTTTCTCTGTCTGTTTTCCTTCCTTCCCTTCCATCCTTTCTTTTTGTGCCCTTCTCTCAGGAGTCAGGATATATGTTGACCCCTTTACCTATGAGGACCCGAATCAAGCCGTCCGCGAGTTTGCTAAAGAGATTGACGCTTCCTGTATCAAGATCGAGAAAGTTATTGGTATTGGTAAGAAAAAATAGCTTTTTTCAGACTCCTAAGACCAGGCAGGCTCTTCACTTTAATTTTATAGTTGAGTATGAAAACCAAGCTAGAATGCATTCGTTATACATCTAGAAAAGACAGGAGACAAAAAAAGAAATCTAAAGAAGCTAAATATGCTGTCCATGCTATTCCTGTGGCCGGAGAAAAGTCATCCAATGACAAAATAATAAAGCGAAAGAATCAATATCCATTTCCTCTTCTTTTTCTGCTCCAGTGGATAAGAGAAGGAGGAGGCCAAAAGGGGATTAAAAAGACCCTGATCAATGTTTAAAGTGGAACCCTTCAAACCTGCACGCACACACCCACATAGACACAAACAATTTTTTGATTAGATTCATAGTACGTGGATCAGAAATGCTCATATATCATAGTGCCACATCTTGAATACAGTCTATATGTTTCTAGGAGAGTTTGGTGAGGTCTGCAGTGGCCGCCTGAAAATGCCCGGCAAGAGGGAGATCTGCGTGGCCATAAAGACGCTGAAAGCCGGCTACACCGACAAGCAGAGGAGGGACTTCCTCTCTGAGGCCAGCATCATGGGCCAGTTTGACCATCCCAACATCATTCACCTGGAGGGCGTGGTCACCAAATGTACGTTCAGTATGTGGCTGTTTCCTTCTTTTAGCATTAAATAGGGGCTTACAGATGGGTGGGGTGATTGCAATGAAACTCAGCTCCCATGCTCTCAACCATTTATACACACTGTTACTGCTATATCATTATTAGAGCACAGAAAGGTCATTCATTTCTGCTGTCTCGAGTAAAAAATGTAACAATAAATCATAATAAACTACATCTTTAAGGAAAGGTGAGTGTGGGGACAAACCAGCAAATGGTGTAGAGTTCTGTGCTGCTCGCTGTACTGACAGTATGTACAATAAATTAGTATGTACAGTGCCTTGCCAAAATGTTAGTACTGCTTTAAATTTTTCATATTTTGTTTCGTTACTACCTGGACCCTTTATATTTTACCGGGATTTCCTGTGGTAAACGTGCTTAAAGTAGAACCTAATTATAGTGTGATATGGGTTTCAAAATGTTTTACCTCACTATAAACTCAGCTGTTCTGTGGAGGCGTCAGGTTTTTTTTTCACAGAACATTAGTGAACAAATAACATCAAGGAACACCAAGGTTAGTTTCTAAAACTGTATCCTGTAATCTGAAGGAATTTCAAGGAGGAGTGTTTAATCCAAATATGTCTAAAAGGAAAACACTATGGCAAAACTAACCTAACGTGGCGTGGCCGTCCACCTAATCTGACAGACTGGGCAAGAATAGCACTGATAAGAGAAGCAGCCATTGTTGAGATAAAGAAGAAGAAGTTCTGATTGCAGTTTGCTAAAAAGAAAGGAGGGACTGGAGACACAGCAAACATTACGGAGAAAGCCCTCTGATCAGACCAAAATTAAATGTTTTTGTTTACATGCAAAATGTTGTGTGGCAGAAAACTAACACTACATCTCACATTAAAAACTGTATCTTCATCATGACACATGGTGTTGGCAGAATCATGCATTTCTTTAGCAGGAGAGCCAGTCAGAGGTGATATGAAAATGGATGTAGTTCAATTCAATTCAATTCAGTTTATTTATATAGCGCCAATTCACAACAGATGTCATCTCAAGGCACTTAACAAGAAGTCATTTCAATTCATTTATACAAACATTCCAATCAGTTAAAAAGTTTCCTATTTAAGGAATCCCAGCAGATTGCGTCAGTCATTGGCGTGAGGTTGGGCCCCGTTGAAGCAGACTTTCCAACCACAGCAATCCTTCAGCAATCCCTCATACTGAGCAAGCATGTAGCGACG